>VDFB02058242.1:277187836-277258601 GCA_007258455.2 Sequoia sempervirens | reverse complement strand
ATGTCATCGGGAACAATGGATGATACATGTATAATCTCAATCTGAAAAGTAGGAACTGTGAGACAAGCCTTTGATCCATCAGAACATTTAAGCGTGTCTAAATACTCAAACTCCTCTAAAGTATCATGATCAAAGGGTGTATATCTCTCAAAGCAATGGGTAAGAGACAATCTAAAGTAGGATCCTTTGGGAATGGAGAGAGATTGGGGTCTCCATAGATCTCCCAAAGATGTGTCCAAAGTGGGTGGGGACAATCAATGTTCGATATAGCCCACAGTGTCATCAATCAACACTAGACAATATAAGTCCTCTTATGTGATCTCTAATGATATCCTAAGCTAGTTTTCCCTCTGAAGTGGCTGGTTCAAGTATGAGATCATATAAATAAGGCAAAATATTAAGTCACCTACAATGTGTAAGTGTGCACTTTGCCCATGACTCATAATTACCCCGTTCCAAAATTACAACTAAAGGGTGAGTAGAAAAACCCATGATAACTCTTCAAATTAAAAAATTTGAAAAAAATGACCTTAGTACATATAAAGCAGATCAAAATATGCCATCTCACACAAACAAATCTTTTCCAGGTGCCAAAACGTCCAAGTAATTGACAAAATTGTGAAAACACAAAATACTGAATAAAATTTACCTGAGGAAGATTATGAAAAAATAAATGACATATCTTGAAAGATCATAGAACCACCTTTCCAACGCCTATTCGTTTGCAAAAAAGGGTGTTCAGACGCAAAAGTTACTCCCCCCGAAGTGCAAAAACCATGATCTGACTTTGACTGAGGAAAACAGAATCAAAACAGACAAATCCAAAAACCACACCTATACCATCAGATTGGCTCTGGAACCAGCTTTCCAATGATATCTTGTTTTCGAAAAACTGACACCGTATGCTCAAGATATGACCATTTTACTAAATATGCTCATTTAGGCTTTAAACTAAACATTTTATTAATTTGAAGATTAAAAAATTAATAAAATATTCGGCTGTACCTTCATGGCATGAAAAATGAGGCAGATCAAAATTGATGAAGACACCAAAAAGATAGAATGAAAATCAATGCGTTCGTATGGATTTTTTGGGCCATTTTTTTGAGATTGCCCAAAAACACTAAAAAATCAATTTTTAGTAAACCCTATCATATTTTATATGAAAATAGGAGTTTTTGGGCCTTCTGAGTGCACCCATGAGGTCCGTTTTGCACCAACATGCACTGTTGGAGAGATCAAGGTCGAAATTTCGTAAAAAAATATGGAAAACCCCTCTGATCTGGCAAAAAAAATTGGAATGAAACCCTTGCACAAAAGAAAACTTTGTAAGCTGATATCTTTAAAAAAAGAACAAGCAGCCGCAGATCTGGAGCTCTAATAACATATTGAAGTTGTGAAAGCCAACCTCATAGACCCTGAAGATCACCTGCATGCAAATAACCTGTCACAGAAAGAAGACATTTGAGACAAAAAAGTAAGGGTGCTCTGAAAGCTGAAAATGTATTAATCAGAGAGTGAGATAAAATACAATGATCAATCCTTATAAAAGGAGATTGTGTAACCCTAAAGAAACCCTAATAGGTAGACATTTAATAATTAATATAATTATTAAATGTCACAATATGCAAACTAAAGTGAAATCTTAAGAGAGGAATAAAGGTAACTTAATTAACATAATTAAGTTAAAACCTTTAATCTAACAGAACAAAATCTAGAATATTCCACAAACATCTTGAAATCCAACAAACTCCTTCACAACAACTTGCACCTGAAGAATGTACACATCTAGTGCACTTAGACAACCTTCCATACACTGTAACTCAAGAAACAAACTTGCAAAGCATCAAACCATTAACTACTTCAACTGAAGGTAGATATGAACCTTATCAACACAATTCCAAAACCTCAAGACCAAAAACCAAACTGCGGAGCAAAACCATTTCTCCTAGACATTATTGCAACACAATTCACAAACTGGTGAACACAATTTCTTCTACAAAATGATCTAGACCAACACATTTTGGATATAACACCTATGAACACCTCTAATGAACATATTCAAATTGCAAAAGTATATCTTCAACACAGAAGAAATGGGGAGAAAAACTAGAACACCATATTGTATACCAACACACCTTTGCAACACATTGTTTTCCTCTTTTATTCAAATTTTCTCAAAATAACTTGAAAATGAAGCACCAAAGACATATACTCACCATCTTCAACACTTCCTCATCACCACTAAGCCAACTGCAACACTACAACTCAACTATACATCCATAAACAAAATTTTATCAAAGCAACACTAGAGGTTGACATCAATAGCACTTACTAATGACAACATTATGAAACTAATCAAAACAACATCACAACCAATCATCAATGACAACATAAAAATAACCTTGTTAACATCAATGACAACACCAAATACACATACTTGCAACAATATCCCTCTTTGTCATTCATGTAAACACAAGATGTGAAAAACCATCCACCACAAACATAACAACTCTGATCACCAACATATTGCTCCATACCAACTTCTCTCTCTTAACTGATCATTTTCAAATTACTTCCTCTCTCCCCCTTTTTCAATTGATCATTTTTCACATTGCCTGCTCTCCCCCTTTGACATCAATAGAAAAAGGGCAACACATTTGCATCTCTTTCCCCCTTTGACATCGAACATACATATTTTCTCTCTCTACTACTTTGCATACTCCCCCTTAGGAGCACACTTCCTCTTAGGAGCACACAACAAACACTACCAAATAGCAATAAATGACAACATCAACTTGTACTAGCACTAACTCCCCTTGACTGCAACAACCAACCAAGTACTACCTACTCCCCTAGAGAGGTAGCCTCAAACATCAATCCAAAACAAGGAATGAATCTTGAAATTAGTGAAAACTTTAAGAAACCCCTCTCAAAAAAAGATATAAAATCCTGGTGAATCTTTCACTTTTTTAGGAAAGAATATTAATTTCTATTGGTAAATCTTTCCTTTTTTTGAAAAAAATATAAATTTTATTGGCAATTTTTTTTACATCACGAAAATTTTATAAATTTTTTTGGTGAATCTTGAAAAATAATAGGAAAATGCATTAATTATGATGATGAACCCATCCAATCTGAAAATAATTCTCATGGAAAAGTAGGGGACCAAAAGTGGAAATTATTGATGATTTTAAGGGGTAGACTATAATATTTACTTTCCACCATTATTTTAAAATATAATATAATATCCCTCATTGTATTTTGCAAGGTAAAATGTACCCATGATCTGTAATTCTCATGGGGCTCAAAATTACTTTTAGATAATTGATCTAACAACCCTTGTTGTACTCTACAAGGTAAAATGTACCCACAATCTATATTTCTCATGAGACACAAAATTGTGGGCCCCATGAGCGTTACAAATCATGGGTACATTTTACCTCATGGAACAGAACAAGGGCCATTAGATTATATTATAAATCAATGATGGAAACTAAAGATTAAAAATATGGTCCTAAAGCAACTAATAATTATGATATACTATTAGCAAATTAATATAAATTTCTACTATAATTTATAAAATTTAGGCGAATCTATTCTAATCATATATCGAATGTTGTGGCAAATTTTTGAGTTAATTTTTTTAATAAAATAATTTTTTTGATGATTTAAATAATACAATAACAAAAATTTGTAAATTATGGTGATTCAAGTCACATTATAGCTCAAACTATTAGCCAATTTTGGATTCCCAAATTTCAAATTTTAGCCAATTGGCGAATATTAGCCACTAAAAAAATGATTGCTTGAAATCCACCGGATTGATGCACATCCTTATGCATCTAGTTCAAATAAGGAGGTGAAATAACCCCTAACTTCTCCCATAGATACTCAAAAGTATCCTTAGGAAGAGACTTAGTGAATATATTAGCAACTTGACCCTTTATAGGCACATATTCAAGCTTCACTTCATTCTCTACAACCTTCTCTCTCAAAAAGTGATACTGGATTGAGATATGTTTTTTTCTTGAGTGCATCACCAAATTCTTTGAAATATTAATGGCACTTGTATTGTCACAAAATATAAAGATTAGTTCATCATATACAACTCTGATATCCTTCAAGGTTTGCTTCATACACAACACCTGTGTGCAACAAGATGCTATTGCAATTTATTTTTGTTGGGAATAGGATGACATTTAATTGTAATCCTAAACATTATTTCATGTATCTCCTAAGTCCTTGGAAAGTTTTCCCCAACACTAGGACTAGAAAGAGATTAAATTCAATAGAAATGAACATGCTAATTGACATTTTTAATTAATTCTAAATTATAGGAACATGTGGGGATGCCCATGAAGAGCTCCTACAAAATAGGAGCACATGGGGCACCCACATGGAAGGTGGAACCCACCTTGAGTTAAGTTAACTATTTGGAGAAAAGATAACACTTTAGTAATGCGTGTAAAGATCCTAGAAGTTAGGGATTGATGTTTACATGCATGGAGTTCAATTTAGTTCAGTTTAGTTCAATTTAGTATTAGTTCAGTTCAGTATCAGTTCAGTTTAGTTCAGTTATGGTTCAGTTATCTTCAATTGCATGTAGTTAGTTTTAGTTGAATGCTAGTTGACTTCAATTGACTTGGAATGCATGACTAATGACTTGAGTTGCATGACAGATAATAGGTGACACATTCAGTTAAGTGGGGATGATCAATCATGCATGATATTTGCATGAATGGTGGAGAGATATGTTTCAGTTAACAGAGATTGACTTGGACCCACCTTGGGCACCCAAGTTGGCATCTTGGAGTTAACACTTTTGCATGATAATATATTTTATAAGGCTGAGTTAAGTGGGCCCATTCTTGGGTGCCAACTTTGAGGATAAGCTTAAAGATATCTTCAGAATCAATGTTGAGTTATGACTTCAGTTTGGGATGCCCAAATGGATGAAGCACTTGTTTTGACATTGTTCTTCATGGTAGAACTCTACTTGCAAAGAATAGGCATAGGTTTTGTGAGATAAGCATTGTGCTTTGTAATTGTAAACTCTTTGGAGTTTATAAGGCTCATTGTCTATATATTGCAGCAAGTTGAAGAGAGTTAATTAGATTTTATTGCAAGTTGTGAAGAAGAATTGTTGAAGGCAAAAGAAGCATCTCAAGCAAGGATTGGAATTATTGTAATCTTATTCTAAGATTAAATAATACATTGATTCTTGGTGGAGTTTTTCCCCGAAAGGGTTTCTCCATGGTATATGTTGTGTAACTTCTTTCCTCTGGTCTTATTATTCTACAATCTTCTGTCTACTTCTACAAATGGTAAAATGAATCTAAACAAATAATCATCTACAAAGAATTTGTAACAAAGAATACTTAATTAGATCTACAACTACAATATTTTTACAAAGTATTAAGCTACATAATTACCTCCATTTTCAACAATTTTGCCTCTACAGTAGATAAAGATACTAAATCTTGCTTCTTTCTCAACCAAGACATCAATCTGCATCCAAGAAAAAATGCACCACCACTTGTAATTTTCCTATCATCAACACATCCTACCCAATCAACATCTATGTAAGCACTCAAAGAGAAATCATTTGGATAGCACAAGCCATGTTCCAAAGTTCCCTTCAAGTATCGAAATATCCTTTTCACTAATACAACATGTGACTCTCTAGAATCCTCTTGAAATCTAGCCACAAGACAAACTACATGCATGATATTCGGTCTAGTAATAGTTAGATATAGCAGTCCTCTAATTATTGATCTATACTTTCTCTGATTAGCCTTAGGAGATTCATCATTCTTACTTATCTTGCAATCAGTAACCATAGGAGTACATACGGGTTTAGAATCTTTCATTCCAAACTTCTTCAACATTTCCTTGACATACTTTGATTGTAAAATGAATGTACCTTTCTTTGTTTAATTAATTTGAAGTCCCAGGAAGAAATTCATCTCCCCAAACATAGACATCTCAAACTCTTTCCACATCTCTTCTACAAATCTCTTGCACATAGCTTCATTTCCTCCAAAAATTATATCATCAACATACAAAACCACAATCAAGATTTGATCTTTTTCAACTTTGAAATAAAGATTACTAACTGTGGTACCTTTATTGAATCCTTATTGTATCAAGTACCTATCCAACCTTGCATACCAAGCTTTAGGAGCTTGCTTCAATCCATATAATGTATTTTTCAATCTACAAACCATATCTAAATTGTCTGATAATTGAAATCCTTCCAGTTGTTCAATGTATACTTATTCTAATTCACCATTCAAGAATGTAGACTTCGCATTCATCTGATAAACTTTGAAATATTTGTGTGCTGCAAAATCCAAAAACATCCTGATAACTTCCATTTTTTCCATTGAAGCAAATATCTCCTCAAAATCTATAACTTCTACTTGTGAGTAGCCCTTACACACAAGTTTGACCTTGTTTCTTACCACTTCTCCATTCTCATTTAGTTTTTTTTAGAATACCCACTTAGTTCCAATCAAATTCTTGTTTGCTGGTCTTGGGACAAGTTCCTAAGTCCGATTCTTCTCAATTTGCATTAGTTCTTCTTCCATAGCCTTGATCCAATATTCATCTTTGCATACTTCAATCACTGTTTTAGGTTCAACTTTTGAAAGTAAACATAGATTTACATGTTCTTTAGCCATAGAACCAATACACCTTTGCTTTTGTCACCAATGGTCTAATCTTCATTGATTGGACAAAAATGTGGACTGATAAATAGAGATAAATTGCTCCTATGACTCTTATTAGATTGACAGTTGTGGATAGATCAATCCTTGGGAATGTTGTGTTGTTTTCCTTCGTTTGTTCCTAGATGTCAATTTGGGAATCGTAGACTTGTGAAAGGTGTTGTGATAGTTTACCTAAGGGCTAAAAATAATGAACTGAGTGGGGATGAATACAACTAATTCACACATTAAACATCTAATAAAAAATATAGTTTAATTCTGTTGTTTCTATTTCCTGATAGAAACTATGCCAGGAATTACGCTAGGAACTACTGTAAAAAAAATTTATCACAGAAAGTGCAGTGATAGAAACAACTTTATAAATTTTTGCATTAACAATCAGAACTTTAATTCTTGAACTATGAATAAGCACATTAGTAGATGATTGAAATAATTTGTCTTTTAAATCAAATTGCAATCAAATAAAAAATAAAAAATGATAAGCATTTAATAACTGTTAAAAGGAAATACTAGAAATCAAATAACAAACACATTTACCACATTGAAACTTAACTAGAAAAATTCACCAAGCCATGCAAAAAGTGGTTCATGCCTCCTTGATCGACTGGTGATAAAATATGAACGTGGTTCTACTTCAGATTACTCACGCATGCAAAAAATTTCTAGAATATATCAATTCAAAAACAACAGTCTAACTTTATATTAAAAATCTATATCTTAAGTCTTTGGATTGCACATATTTATACTAGATGGGCATCGATAAGAGTTGTTATGGTTTGTTTGTGGCTGATGGCCAACAAACCAAATAGGTTCAATACAAAACAAATGATGGTCGTTGGCCACAATAGTTTTAAAAAATATCATTTCAAAAATAGTTATGAACCGATTAAACTAAAATAGACTCAACATCTCCTCACCTTTCCTTCTATCCATGCTCTCAATCTGTTCTTGTATAGGAGCGAATTTGTACCCCTTATGCAAATTCCCCTTTTACCCTTCCTCACTTTAGAAAACCAAATTTGAAAGCTAAATTACACATAAGCCCACTGCCTTCATTCCACATGGCGTTTGTTTTTTGTGTCGGTAGAGGAATAACTATTTGGGATGCCTGTGCGATGCACAGATGTCCATGCAGCACACTTACATCTCTGTCAGATTCCTATGTTTGGAGCTTGTAGAGGTGTTACACTTCCTATTGGAGGTTGATTTGTAACGTCCCCTTCAACTAACCGACCCGAATATGGTCATTTTCTTCATTCTCTCCTTCAAATTCACTCCTAATTGCTTTTCATCTCTTTACATCCTTTAGCATACTCTCCAAGCTATTCTCTAAGAATTCTACACAACTTTTCTTATATCCATCACTCTCAAGCAACACTTTGCACTCCTTAGCAGCAACAACAACACTCCATCAACTTCGTAGAGCAAGTATGGAACCAACACCATTGCAACAGGGGCTTGAGTCCTCTCATTTTCTCCTCCATTAGCGAGTGAGCTCTTGGTGGAGGTGGTAAGCTTTCTACTCCTCTCCTCTACGATTTTGTTGAGTAGAACATTACTATTTGGTAGTGATTTTGTGTTCTTTACTTTATTTCCTTCTTTATCATATATTTCTCGATTGTTGCAAACTTGGCTGTCCTTGGAGGTGGAAACACCAAAATGGGGGTCTCATTGAGGAAGACCCCTATATAGCCACCCAAAAATTTCCCTCTTCTTTATGTGCAGGTGGACATGCTTCTTGGAGCTAGCTAGCGAACAAGTACCTTTGTGAGATCATTCTTGCCACCCTAACTCTTGTATATTTACTTTATCATATTCATGCATATCTTGCCTACTTCATAGCTTTGTTTTGGCCCTTTGGAAGTAATTAGGTAGGCCGTTAGTCCGTTTTCTAGTGTTCAACCTTGTATTTTTGGTCCTTTGGTCATACAGATGCCAGTGTGCCGTGCTATCATCTTGGAACCGTGTTTTCATCCTCGGGTAGAGAGCTACCTAAGGCATAGTGTTGAACCCAAAAATTGGCTCGCTTAGCCCCATTCCTAGTTTTGGGTCTGCAAAGTGATTGAAGAACCTTATAGTCCTCATCATTCTCGTCCCACATCTCCTAACACCCCTTTAAGCTGAGGTAAGTTAGGGTAGCCTTCTGCTCTTGGCTCTCCATGACCTGGGGCCTTGAACGTGGTTGGTCCCCCTCTCTTTTATTTTTGGTGAACCCAACGTGAACCATTTTGTTTTCGTTTTGCAATACTAAAAGTTCATTTCCTCATATCCTAGGAGTGTTGTAAATGTAAGTGTTGTGAGGCTTTCACCATACAACCAAACCTACAACCCCTAGTAGGTGTAGTTGGAAGGTTCCGAAGGTTCTGCATAATGAAACCTTAATTTGGTCATCGTCTTATCCTTTAACCTTTAGGGACTTTGTGAAAGTATCATCTAGTGTGTGCAATGGCCTCTTTCCTGCATCAACCTATCCCCTATGCCCAACCTGTAGACAGTGGTACTGGTATAACCTTCATTTCACAGGACCTTCTGATGGGTTTTAATAGGGAACCATCTCCTCTCTACATCCCTGCGTGAATCAACATAAACATTGTAGTAGGTGTTCTCATTGATCCGACATCTCAAATAAACATTATAACTAAGGAGATCATGCTAATAATTTTTTTGCATAAATATGGGTACAATACACCTATGAGCACCATCTGCACACATGAAGGACTTTTCGTGCCCCCTTTGGGTAGTATTGTTCTATCAATTTTGGTTGGACCTAAATTTGTGAAGCTTCTATTCAATATAATCCCTGGATCCGAACTCTTTAGAGTGAAGTTGGGTATCCCTTGGTTAGTGGCTATGAATGCGGTACCCTCGTTCATGCATAAATGGTTAAAGGGTTCTGTGCATGTGATTCATGACACTGGTTATAAATCACCGGTTGCTCATGGTAGCTACTCCTTGGATTACTCTTGGCCTACGCTCGTTGGTTCTCTCCTGCCTAGGATGGACCTCCTACACCAAATTTATCAGAATTATAAGAAAGGGTGCCTAAGGCCAAAAGTTAGATACCCTTGTCGCCTTATGCTATTTCACATAGGGCTTGTCTAAAAGTTGACAGTGATGCCTCTAAGGCACATAAGAGGGAAGAAGAGAAGTGGTCCCAAAATCCTCCTTATTCCTCTTCCGCTATTCAGCCTGATGCTTCCTCTCGCCTTGTTGAGGTGCCATCAAATCTTGTTTCGCATTAGCAAGAGAATCCTATGGTGCCTGCTTGGTGAAATCCCAAGTGTCCCACATTTGAGCTTCTTTTTTTGCCTACGGAGCCTAGGCTTGTTCAGTATAATAGGAAGAAAGGCTCCTATGGGGAGTCCTCTTTGTCTCAACCTCTGCGGCCTCCTACTGCTCTTTCTCCAAAAGAAGTGAATGAGAAGAGGCTTGTTGTCGAGGCACTTGAGTTGAATCCCCCTATTGCTTCTCAACCTATTCCTCCTGCTCCCGTTCAGGAGTCCATTACTCTGCTGGAAACAGCTATAGTGGACACTCCCATGGTTGAGTAGGAACCTTCTGTCCCTTCGCAACCCTCAGCCTCTAGTTGAAAGAGTCACAAAAACTACCTTGTGCACAAGTGTAAGCACTAGTGAAAGGCTCTCATGGTTGACCAAGCCGCCTTGTAGAGGAAGGAAGAGGAGACAACCGCCCCTGTATCAAGGCCTCTCGTTGCATCCTCTTCTCTCCTCCTCTTTACTTCCATTCAAACTAGCTTTGTAGCACTTTCAAGTTCCATTGTGAGTGTGAATGCACTTGACCCCAAAAAGGTGGTGTTCATCACTCCTTCGGTGGAGCCACCTTTGTTGATGTCCATTCTAGATATCCCGCCTTTCCTGAAACCCGTAGATATGATGAACACCTTGGTCGGATCTACTGCGGTTCTTTCCTCCTTCTTTTCCTCCTCACTTCTTGCCTCGTTTGTGGGGATTTTTCCTCCTCCGACGAAGCAGAAGGTAGAGAGTGGTCCTTCCAACAATGGAGAACATAAGACGATCCCACCTTCTCTGAAAGGTGGTCTTGCACTAACTTATTATGTCCTAGTGACGAAACTAGTCCCAGCTTCTCTTGAGTTCGTCACCGCTCTCGAATCACTCAGTGAGCCTAGAGGTGAATCTTAGGTGCAACCTTCTCCATCCATTGAGGTAAAACATGGCACTCCTATGAAGTGCATGTTTAACTCTTTGGATGAGGTTCTGACCTTTTCAGAGATCTTTGTGAAATCATTGACCTTAGCTCCACAAGAGCTTGGTGGAGAGGACCTTGTGGGTCCCTCTTCCTTAGCCCTTGTTTCGGGAGGGTTAGACGCTCCTCCTCTTAACATTCCACCACTGCAAGCTCATCCTCCTTCCCCCTACAATGATCTAGAGTGGGAAGTAGATGATCTCTTGGTCAATCAGTGTTAGGGGGAGGCCCCTTCTTTATCTTTATATTAGATGTGTGTGTGTTGTGATGTGTTCCCTTGTGATTGTGCTATGTATTCCTGGATGACCCTCATCACCCCTATTGTTGCTTGGATATAGACGTGGTTTTTGTGTCTTAAACCTTCTTCTATTTGTATCATCATTCTTCCATATTTGTGACTTGATTTTCAATAAATTGGGGACGATGCAAAGCGTTGGGTGCATTTAGGCTTCCCTTCCATGTTGACCCAACTTTTTAATTTTTACTTTTTCTTCTCGTGCATTCTTCACATGGTCTGATATAGTAAGGGGTTGATGATATTATATATATATATTATATATATATATATATATATGAGCAGTTCTAACCCCAAAATACTAGGCTACCCCTGTGCCCTTTGTTTGTGTTATGTTTTCTCTTTTTATTTTCTTTAAATATTTCTCTCTTCTTTGCTTGAGATGTACCTCTTATGTGTGACAACACCACTTCTTCAACATTTTTATTTTCAGAAAATGCATTTGTTTCCAACAAATCTTTTCTCAAGAATATTCACAAACTCCTTTTCAAGGATTGCATTCTTGACTTGAAACCCTAATGGAACATGTTTCCTTCATCATAGGTTCGTAAAGAAAGAAGTTGAAAACCTTCCTCTCAAGTGGGAACATCTTTGATCTCCCCTTGCATGGGGGCATATTCTTCCTTTCAAATTCCTTAATAAAGTGAACATCTTTCAAAATGATTCCTTGATGATGAATCAATTCAAGAAAGAAAACACCTGCTTTCAAACAACACGTCCTTTGAGTGGACCCCTTCTTCACACCAGGGTTCCCGAGGGAGCCCTTTGAAATTCTTCCAACTCATTGATGGTCTATGCGATTGTTTGCTTACTTGCCTGCGTGGCTTCTTTTTGACATGTTCTATCTACGGGTAAACATGTTGCTTTATGGGTGCACCTGTGAAGCCACTTTTTGACTCTATGGAGTCCACTTTCCTTGGGTTTCCTCCATGTGAGAGATCTTGGGGGATACCTCCCTGCAAGTCTGTGGGCCTGTAGGGCACTTCCTTTGAGCTTCCTACATGCAAGAGATCTTAGGGGTGGCTCCCTTGTAGGTCTACAGGTCTGTAGGGTGCTTTTTCTTGGGTTTCCTTCATGTGAGAGATCTTGAAGGACACCTTCCTTGTAGGTTTTCAAGTCTATAGGGTTCTTTATTAGCTTCCTCCATGTGAGAGATCTTGGGAGATGCTTCCTTGCAGGTCTGCGGGTCTATAAGGTGTTTTTCTGGGTATCTTCCATGTGAGAGATCTTGGGGGACACCTTCCTTGCAGGTCTGTGGGCCTATGAGGTGCTTTCTTTCTAGGGTTTCCTTCATGTGATAGATCTTGGGGGTTGCTTCCTTGTAGGTCTGTAGGCCTGTAAGATGCTTTCATTCTTTAGCTTCATAGTTTTGCGGGGCTATGAAGTCCTTTACTTGTCATGCACTCTCAAGTTTTCCAAATTGCGGTCTGCTTCCTCGACGGTTTAGGTATACACTTCTAACTCTACTACTTCTTTGATCTACTTTACCAAAGCACTCATTAGTATTCATGCTCGCTAAAGTGGGGGAAAAATATATAGGAGCAAATTTGCACCCCTTATGCAGATTCCCCTTTTACCCTTCCTCACTTTAGAAAACCAAATTCGAAGGCTAAATTCCACATAAGCCCATTGCCTTCATTCCACTTGGTGTTTGTTTTGTGTGTCGATAGAGGAATAACTTTCAGGGATGCCCGTGCAACACGTAGATGTCCATGCGGTGCGCTTACGTCCTTGATAGATTCCTACGTTTGGAGCCTGTAAATGTGTTACACTTCCCATTGGAGGTTGATTTATAATGCCCCCTTCGACTAACTGACCCAAATATGGCCGTTTTCTTCATTCTCTCCTTCAAATTCACTCCTTCTACATGCTTTTCATCTCTTTACATCATTTAGCACACTCTCCAATCCATTCTCTAAGCATTCTACACAACTTTTCTTGCATCCATCACTCTCAAGCAACACTTTGCACTCCTTAGCAGCAACAACAACACTCCATCAACTCCATAGAGCAAGTGTGGAACCAACACCATTGCAAAATGGGCTTGAGTCCTCTCATTTTCTCCTCCATTAGCTAGTGAGCTCTTCGTGGAGGTGGTAAGCTTTGTACTCCTCTCCTCTACGATTTGGTTGAGTAGCACATTACTATTTGGTAGTACTTTTGTGTTCTTTACTTTATTTCCTTCTTTATCATATATTTCTCCATTATTGAAAACTTGGCTATCCGTGGAGGTGGAAACACTAAAACAAGGGTTTGACATAGGCAGGCCCCCATATAGCTACCCAACAATTTCCCTCTTCTTTGTGTGGAAGTGGATGCGCTTCTTGGAGCTAGCTAGTGAACAAGTACCTTTGTGAGATCATTCTTACCACCCTAACTCTTGTATATTTACTTTATCATATTCGTGCATATCTTGCCTACTTCATAGCTTTGTTTTGGCACTTTGGAAGTAATTAGCTAGGCCGTTAGTCTATTTTCTAGTGTTCAACCTTGTCTTTTTGGTCCTCTAGTCGTACGAATGCCAACACACCTGAGAGATGCTAGGGCGCCATGCTGTCATCCCGCAACCATGTTTTCGTCCTCAGGAAGAGAGCTACCTGAGGCATAGTGTTGAAACTGAAAACTAGCTTGCTTAGCCCCATTCCTAGTTTTAGGTCTACAGAGTGACTGAAGGACCTTATAGTCTTCATCATTCTCATCCCGCGTCTCCTAACACCCCTTTAAGCTGAGGTAAGTTAGGGCCTTCCACTCTTGGCTCTCTCCATGACTTGAGGCCTTGAATGTGGTTGGTCCCCCTCTCTTACAATTCTAACACCTCTCTGATTATCTCCTACCATTTACTCCACAAATTAGTTTGCAATTTGATAGATATTTGGCATTTTCTAATTGTTTTAATTTTCTATCACATTTTATTAAATATTTATACTTCCTATGACTAAAGTGATAGGAGGACAAAAAGGGAAAAGGAAAATGGTAGTAAAATGGTAAAACTAATAGGACTCTTTAACCCCCATCATTTCCCCCAGCTTAAGGTTTTGCATGTCCACATGCAAAGAGGAAATCACAAACCAAGATAACCCAATCAATCACTAGATGGTGTTGGAGATTTCCTCGGACCAATGTTGTCTCAATTCCTCCATTTACACTCAAATGACCCTAAAGCCTCAAGGGTTTTAATTTTCTTTTATCGAAAGATATTTTGGGTGACTCCTCAATAGTTTCCTTCTTTGAAGTGCCTATACTAGGGTCTCTATTTTCCTCAGAACCTTTTGTGGGCATGCCAGGAACTCCTTTTGCTTTATTAGAGGCATCTAAGGGTTCGTCTGAGGAGTCTTCAGAGTCTTCAAAACTAGTTTCATCATTTAGGTTAACAAATGAGTCCCAGTCAGCCAAGGAAGAAAGTTTTTTAAGGGCATGAATAATTAACAACCTAATTAAACCATGGTGGGCTAATGAAGTACTCCCGCCTTTCTAAACTACCCTACTCATACGGTGTAGAGAGAAATGGAGAAAATAAGGCATGCTAACTAAATGATTCCATCTCAAATATAACATTAACCTGAACTATTGGGCATACACTTACACATACCTCCCTTTGCAAGTGATGTATTGGATTATAAAATTGGCTACACCTTTCCAAATTCTAGGTAATGACACCAATTTAGTGCTTAGGCCATATACCATCTCCATAGACTCGCCTCACCTCATAAATTCCTTGCATATGGGTTGAAGGTCGACAACCTTCTTTTTGTTGTTTGGGAAGTAATTTTCGCTAGAAAATGGAAACCCTGTATGAGCTCAACAGTGACAAGAAATTGGACACCCCTCATGGAGACCTTTTTCCCATCAATTTTTTTCACAAATTCTAGAGCAACCCTTTTATCAAATCCCACAATTTCTTGAAATAGACATCCCACTTAGCCTGCTTAAACACTGCATAAATTTCTTTATTTTCACAAGCCTGCAGCTCCTCCATTGAAGTGGGTTCGTAGTAGGTTCTTCTATCATTGGCCATGGTATGGTTTTTCCAAGAGGTTGTAATAGTAATAGAATAGAGATGGGTTCAAAAGTGATGGCTTAACAGTAAAAAAACAAGAATAGCTACCCATAAAACATGAATGACTATCTGTAGGAAAAAACCACTTACCATAATTGGGAAATGTCATTTCAAATTTGATAGTAATGGTGGTCAGGGATGGAGTTCTGACAGAGAGTGTGGACAGGTATAGTGAAGGTAGAGGATTGAACTGTCATAATGAAAGGAAGTGACAGATAAGGAAAATGATATGATGAAATGGACATCTTCCCGCTAGATTAATCATTAACTGTTCACGGGGCATGCCACTAGTTGTCAAAAGAAATAAAAATATTTAATAAATGCAAAAGAAAATAAAAAATTTCAAAAATACCAATAGCAATATTGATCATTGTCACGTCACCAATAAATATGCAGTACAAAGTTGAGGTAGCCACACCAAATGCTAAAAAGAAATCCACATCAGTACAAGGAAATATGGATGATGTAGTAGGCATGTGAGATGATGAAGAATGATTGGCAACATACCAAGGAGGATAGATGAGTTGTACTGCTGACGAAAGAAAAAATGTGGAAAGGACAACATAGCATAAAAAGAAGTATAGCTAGCAATCGATCAGACAATAGTGGTGCAACAATGATAAGAAAAAGAAGAAGGTTCATGTCGGAGGGATTCCAGTAACATAAAAAAAGTGTGGATAGTGAACAAAACTTCCTATCCGGAGCACAACAAGAAACAATTCCTCAGAGAACTAAAAGACTCATTTGAATAGGGAAGGAAAGGAATCAATTGGGAGGATCAGAGTAATGATGATAGAAAGAGATCACCAAGTGAACAATCCTATCACACCATAGAATAGGTAGCGACAGAACATCAATTCCCCTCCCCCAAAGAAGTCTTGTCACAAAAGTGACAGGAAGTTTGTAGAACAATTTTTTTTTTGTTTTTTTTCAACAATAGAGTGTTGGTATCCCGGTTTTCACTTTATCACCACCTAGAGGTGTCAAAAATTTATTTTTCACCTCTAATTTTATTCAATAATTAATACCCACTGAAAACTAGTTTTCAAGCATTAACTGGCCAACAACGCCCGAAAGTTTTTGTTATGGGATATTTTATTGTATTTTTTTTGTTTTTTTCTTTAAATTTTATTCTGAAGATGTGATAGGAACAAGAGTTAGTTCCTTCATCACAATACAAGCAAAAGTTTATTTTGAAAGGGGCCATTTGTAAAGTTTCAAATTGTGCTTGTTAACAAGAAGAGCCATGCACTCATAATCCACAATACACAACTTAACAACACCATTATCATAAACAACCTCAATCTCATAGGGACCAAGCCATGAAGTGTGAAACTTCCCTTTGAAATATTGGAACTGAGAGTCATAAAGCAACACCTAGTCCCTAGGTTGGAATGTTCGTGATCGAATGAAGTGGCCATGCCATTGTGCTCATTTCTTTTGCACTACCTCTGCATGAAGAAGGGCCTCTTGATGCATCTGATTTGAAGAATGGAGTTGAGAAATTCTTTCTTTCTGGGCTTCATTGACACTCATCCCAAGTTGAAGAGCAGTGTAGAGAGTCTTCACTTCAAATTCAATTGGAAAAACAACCTTTTTGCCATAGACAAGCTCATATGGTGTCAATCCAATGGTCATCTTCCATGTTGTTCAGTAGGCCCAAACTGCTTCAAGGAGTTTGTTCACCCAATCCTTTTTGTTTACTGTCATTGTCTTCATGAGAATATTCTCCAACTCTCGATTGGTCACTTCCACTTTCCCATTGGCTTGTGGATGGTACAGGGAATATTTGTGATGCTTGATTTCATATTCCCACACCAATGCATCAACCAAATCAGAGGTAAACTGTATCCCATGGTCTATAACAATTTCTCTAGGCACATTTTAGCTGGTAAAAATATTAGAATATAAAAAATTAGCAACTTTGGTATCCCTAGCATGCTTCAAAGCTACTAGACTTTTTCCCACTTAGTGACATAATATGTACATACCAAAATATACTCTTTATTTTGAGGAGGATTAATGGGTCCTACAAGATCTAAACCCCATTTTTCAAATGGTTCTAGTGATAATTGTGGGTGTAAATGTATCTCATAAAAGCGTGTAGGTTGGCCCATACATTGAAACTTATCACAGTTTTGAACAAACCTTTAACAATCCTTGTAGACCATTGGCCAATAATATCCTACAGTTAAAACCTTGTTAGCAATTTGTTGTGCCATAAAATGGCCTCTGCAAGGCTCAAAATGGGAAGTGTGGAGTATATTAAAGACATCCTCCTCTACAACACATCAATGCATAAAATTATTAATTCCAATACCAAAAAGTATACCATTAATCCAACTATATTGATCACTCAATCCTATAAGCTTTCATCACTCTATTGGAAAAAAGTGGGGTGGAAATCTACAGGTGACAAGATAGTTAGCAATATCAACAAACCATGGGATTTTTATAGAAATGATAAAAGGATGTTCATCTAGAAAAGTATCATCCATAGGAACTAGATCATTATCACACTACAGTTTGGATAGAAAATCAATTGCTACATTTTATTGGTTGTGTTTGTCAAGAATAGTAATGTCAAATTCTTGTAAGAGAGGTAATTGTTGAATCACTCATCCTATAATAACTGGCTTGTTCATCATAAATCTAATACCAGAATGATCTATATGTACAATTTTTTTATTCCCTATGATGTAATGGCAAAATTTATTTACTGCATAGACTACAACCAAAAGTTCCTTTTCAATGACAGTGTAATTTCCCTTTGCACTAGTAAAATTCTTACTGATATAATAGATTGAGTAAAAGAGATAATCTTCTTTTTTCCCAAGTGCCACCCCCATAGAATTTTCAGAAGCATTAGTATGGATATGGAATGATAGTTCCCAATTGGGTCCTCATAAAACTAGTGTAGAGATGTGCTTTCCTTTGATTTCTTCAAAGGAATACTGGCATCCTGGGGTCCATGAGAAATCAACATCTTTTCCTATCAAAAGAAAAAGAGGAGAGGGAATTTTGCTCAAATTTTGAATAAATCACCCATAATATCCAGCTTGACCCAAAAAAATACGTACATCCTTTTGAGAAGTAGGAACTAGAAAGTCTTGAATTATCTTTACCTTTTTGGGATCTACTTCAATTCCTTTTTCAGAAATATAATGTCCAAAAACAATACCTTCAGTCATTAAAATATGACATTTTTTATGACTTAAAGAAAGATTAGTATCAATACATCATTGCCTTGTAGAAATGGGGTCTCACGGTGAATTAAGAAATTTTTCTAGATTTTCTTTTGCTTCATCATATGTATCACCATAAATAGTAAAAGCATCCATGTACACTTCCACACAATCATTAATTAAATCTGCGAAAAATACTTAGGACAACCCGCTGGAAGGTAACAGGTGCATTACACAACCTGAAAGGTAAGACATTATAGGAAAATGTATCCCATGGGCAAGTGAAGGTAGTATTTTCTTGATATTTTGGGGCTCTATGGATTTGATTATAACTACTAAATCTATCGAGGAAGGAAAATATCTTCTTTCTAGCAAGGGTGTCTAAAACCTGATCAATAAAGGGAAGTGGGAAATGGTCTTTCTTAGTAGCCTTGTTAAGGGCCCTATAATCAATGAATATTCACCACTTTCCATTATTTTTAAGAAATACCACAAGTGAGGACACTCATTGGCTATCTAAGATAGGATAAATAAATCCTACGTTAAGTAGCTTTTGAAGTTCATCCTTAACAATTTTGCATAAGATAGGGTTCAATCTTCTCTGGGGTTGTCTTACATGTCTACTTCCTTCCTCTATGTATATATTATTTGTACAAGTAGCAAGATGTATTCCTCTCATTTCTTGATAATCCCAAGCAAAGGCATCTTTGTGGGAAGGCAACATAGCAATAAGGTCTTCTAATTGTGAAACACTCAAATTGGGGATTTATGTTAAGAATTTTCCCAAGTAAAATTTCCATAGCTTGTGATTGGATAAGAGTATTTACAACAAGCAATTGGGAAGTGGACCAACATGGATCAAAATTACCAAATATAAAAAATGGACTATATATACAAGTATGTGGTAATAACTAATGCAAAGTAATAAAATGTTGAATAGACTACAAATTACTTGTTGAATAGGACAACTAAGAGGGGGGTGAATCAATTGTCATAGAATTAAACATTTAATTCAATCATTGAAACTAATACTTAATACTACTTAAATGGTTAATCATCAAATACCAATGTAGAAACTCAAATCCAATGCATAAACACAACAACACTAGATTTACGTGGAAAGCCCAATGAGGGAAAAACCATAGTGAGGATTAACTCACACTATAGAGAATATAACAACTGATTACAAAAAGGCTCACTACCTGAAATAAGGACTCACTATCTAGAACAAGGACTCACTATCCAACAGAGCTACAACCCACAAGGCTCACTACTAGAGAGATACAAAAGAAGACAAAGAAGACTTGTTACAAAGAGACTACAATCCAAAAGCAACAAAGGATTCCACCATAGTCACTCGATCAACTTGCATGAATGATAGAGTTCGCCTTCTGCTCACTGCATCCAAAAATTCAACATTAAGCTTCACACTAATCTCCCACACTCTAAACACACACTCTTACTGAATAGAATCAATTTCACACCAAACCGCACTTTCTCTTTTCTCTTATCGCTCTTCTTCTTTGCTCTTATATATTTTCCATTACTAACTCATCTTGTATTTATACTATCTTTAGCTTTGAAACATATCCAAAGTTGGCTATCCAAATCCAAATTCAAATTAGGTTGAATCCAAAACATCCAAGGGTGGAATTAGAATGAGGGTGACCCAAACATAAAAGCTTCAAATGGTCAAACAACTTTTGAATACGATTCTCATCATACTACCATAACTGTAGTGTATAGAGTTAAACTCTGTCATTGATAACTTACCGTTTCCAACACAAAACATCTTAAGTTCTCGAATATAGTTATCTGATTGAATCATGATGACATAGTTAAGATATCATAAACATAGCTTGTCTCATGGTAGAATTCGGACCCAAAAACCAGCACACCGGTTCACTAATAAATAACATCTTTGATATGGAATATCTTTTGGTAATCACCTCATACATTTGATGCCGTGTTGACATCGATGAAAACCATTTGATACAATCCAATTTCCAACATTACTAACTAATGGAAAATTTCCAAACAGGCGATTTCCACCTATACTTGAAGGAAAAATCATTGTCTCTAAAAATTTATCAACCAAATAATAATTTTATAAGAAATTATTAATACTAGCGTCTTCTAATATTTCCTCAAATTCCCTACTTTGATCAATTGTCAAAATAGGTAAAGACTCTTCTAAATCACTATCGACCCATAATGGATCCTCTATTTCCAACATTGGTTGTGCTGGACGGTAAAATGTCAATTGCTTCGTTTGATCTCCATTTGAAATCACCATGTTTCCAAACCTGCAATTAATAAAAGCATTAGCAGTGGCTAACCAAGGTATACCTAAAATTAAGGGGTACCCCTAGCTTAATATTTGGTTGCAAAATCATAAAATCTATGGGATACTCCCAAGACTCAATAGAAATAATGATATCTTCAATCATACCTTTTGGTTTCACAAGAGAGCAATCCGCCATTTGCAAGACCATTGGAGTAGGTATTAGTCCTTGAAGGGTTATTCTCTCCTTAGTCTCATTTTTCATTACATTCATGGTTGCTACTAAATCCGCAAGTGTATTTGGAATAACTAAATCACCGATATGTACCTTTAGCATTGGGCTCCCAGGATCTACATACTTAGGGACAAAGATCCTCCCCAACATCAAATCCACAAGTTGTCCAATGACTTGGACTATCTTGGGGTCCTATTTCTACTGTTGTTTTCTCCCACAGAGTTCCTTAAGGACTTTGGTGTATGCTACAACATCTTGAATGGCCTGCAACAAAGGCATTTTAATGTTAACATTATGTAAATAATTCATAAAATCAAAACCTGGTTGAGATGTTTCTTGTGGTTTTGGTTGCTCTTGCAACCTATTAGGAAATGGAGGCCTTGGTTGCTCTTCTTCTGGTTTGGATAGAGAATCCTCTACCTCTATGATGGTTGGACCTTGAAGATCCTTTCCTAATCTTAGTTGTACACCATCAATTTCTAATGCATTGACATGATAAGTTGAGAATCATGCCACTTCATTGTTATAAACCAGTTGAGACACCTTATTATTCAGATTGGGTGATGGTTGTGTAGGAATACACATGAGTTTCAAAGGCTGAGTTGAACTAGATGGTTAATTAGATGATGATGGAACAGGTTGGAAGAGTTGTTGGGATTGTTGATAAGGATTTATTGCTGGAGGTGGTGGATATGGAGGAAATGACTAATCTTTTGGGTATACTGGTGGTGGTGCTCGCCATACTTGTCACAATTATGGAGCATTTGGATATTGTTGTGTCCAATGGGGGTAGTATGGAGGTTATTGCCAACCTCCAAACCATATAGGTTGGTTTGGGAAAGAATTTTGTTGAAAAGGACTTTGGGGTGCTGCCTGATAATCAGATGGGGGAATTCCTCTTGGTTGCCAAGGTCTCCTTTGGGCCATAAAGTAAACAAGATCATCTACATATTCTACCTTAGTCATGCCTATAGGAAGAGGTTTTGGAATGGTGGCTCTACCAACTTCTTCCAAAGAAGATATATTTTTTTTGTTGTATGAACATTCTTCACCATTATTCCTTTTACAACAAATAGGACAAAAGACAACTTA
This sequence comes from Sequoia sempervirens, assembly GCA_007258455.2. Taxonomy (NCBI): domain Eukaryota; kingdom Viridiplantae; phylum Streptophyta; class Pinopsida; order Cupressales; family Cupressaceae; genus Sequoia; species Sequoia sempervirens. The sequence goes on along the minus strand of VDFB02058242.1, from coordinate 277,236,498 downwards.
GGCTTTTTCAACCTCCTCCCACTTCCTTTTTGTATGCAAAGTATCTATCTGCTTACCCATATGACTTAGTAGGTCAGTCTTGAGGTCCTCGAGCAATGTACCCAATTCTAATTTTCTAACTCCAAATGTCCCTATGGGAGAAACATGTTTCCTAACGTACCCCCTAGTTGAGCGGCTAGACCTTGAATAGTTCCTGCACACATCACAAATATCATCAAACCTCATTTTAGAAATATCACCTCCACCCATAAGATTTAAAGTATCTAAAAATTCATCTCTAATCCCCCTAAGTAAGAGCATTTTAACACTGTCATGGGTTAACCCTGTGTGTCTGGTTCTTTGTAGACTAAATAGGAAATGCTTCAAATAATCTTCTAAAGTTTATTTCTCACATTTGATGATGGAGAATATCTCATCTTGTGTTTCCTTAGTCCTATAGTATTGTTGGTAATTTTCCAAGAACTTGTTCTTCATATCATACCAACTATGAATGGTTTCTCATCCTAGCCCCATAAACCAACTCATTGTTGCATCCTTTAGAGTATCCAAAAAACAATTCAGTTTCTATGCTTTAGTATGATAGTCGTAACTGTGATATAAAATGTCAAATTCAAAAAGGAACATATTGGAGTCTTCCATAGAAAGACCTTGAAAGATGGGAAAAGCTGAGTGTGGTATGTTCTTCATAGGGGAATCCTCTTTTGGATGTGCAATGGGAAACTCAAAAGTGATTGGGTTATTGTTGGACAATGCCCTTTCATTGTTGTTGAATCTCACATTGTTGTTGTTGTCATTATCTATAAATGCCCAAGGAGTGTAGAAAATTGTGAATGGTTTAGGATCTCTTGGATTCTGGCTTCATAGCTTTAACATTCTCAGAATATTTTATCAACCTTTTTATACAATTCCTCATAAGACTCTTGACGGATACTAGAAAGGGTCTCAACAATGGTAGACTCAATGACACATTTTTTGATATTTGGTTTGACTAGCTCTTTCCTAGATGATGTGTGCACAACTGATGGCTTTTTTTTTTTTTTTTCTTGTTGTGAACTACTTCCCTTATCCTTTTTAACAAATCCCCCTCTACTTTCTCTACTACGATTCATGCACCTATATGATTTATAACAAAGCAAACTAAGGATAATTACTCGAGCGAGGTCGACGGCCGCATAGACTTTTGCCTTAGTGCATTGGTCCTAACTTAGTTCACTATACTAACAGGAATTTAACACCATTCCTCGACATAGATGCCAAAATGATTGCAAAAAACTATGAAATGATAAATAGAGATAAATTTCTCCTACGACTCTTATTAGATTGGCAGTTGTGGATAGATCAATCCTTGGGAATGTTGTGTTGTTTTCCTTAGTTTGTTCCTAAATGTCAATGCAGGAATCGTAGACTTGTGAAAGGTGTTGCAACAGTTTACCTAAGGTCTAAAAATAATGAACTAAGTGGGAATGAGTGCAACTAATTCACACATTAAACTTCTAATCATAAATTTTGTTTAATTCTAATGTTTTTGTTTCCTAATAGAAACTGCACCTAGAATTGATGTAACATAAATTATCACAGAAAGTGCAACAAAAAAAACAAATTTATAAATTTTACATTAAAAATCAAAAGTTTAATTATTGAACTGTGAATAAGTACATTAGTAGATGACTGAAAGAAGCTATCTTTTAAATCGAATTTCAATTAGATTAAAACCATAATTGATAAGTGTTTAATAACTGTTCAAATGAAATATTGTAAATCAAATAACACACAAATTTACCACATTGAAACTAAACTAGAAAAATTCACCAAGTGACGCAAAGAGTGGGCCATGCCTCCTTGATTGATTGGCGATAAAATATGAATTTGGTTCTACTTCAAATTACTCATGCATGCATAAAATTTCTAGAATATATCGATTAAAAAATAGTAGTCTAACTTTTATATTAAAAATCTTTATCTTAAGTCTTCAGATTGCACATGTTTATACTAGATGGGCACCAATAAGAGTTGTTATGGTTTTTTTGTGGCTAATTTCCAACAAACCAAATATGTTCAATACAAAAAAAACAATGGCTGCTGGCCACAATAGTTTTAAAAAATATCATTTCAAAACTAGTTATGCACCAATTAAACTAAAACAAACTCAACATCTCCTTGCCATTCCTTCTATCCACACTCTCAGTCTGTTCTAAAACCTTCTCCTAATTATCTCTTGCCATTTAATCCAAAAATTAGTTAGCAATTCGATAGACTCATCTGATTTATATCCATCTATCACCACTGAGTTTTGCTGTAAATCTTCATCCACTTTGACATTTGCACTTTCAATAATCTTCTTTAGCCTCTTGTTCTAGCACTGGTAAATTTTGTTTCTTGTAGAATATCTAAGTAAGATACCTTCATTAGATTTTGTATCAAAATTTTGTAAGTTTTCTTCATCTCTTTTGATATAGAATTTTCTTCGAAATAATCTAAAATATTTCACAGTAGGAATCCTTCCATACCACAACTCATAGGGATTCTTTGCACTATTTTCTCTTGTTTGAACTCTGTTAATAATGTAGACAACAATATGAATTGCTTCTCTAGTATACTTCTAGTAGGTTTTCCTCTTTCATCATTATTCTTGCAGCTTCTTGAATAGTCCTATTCTTTCTTTCAACCACTCGATTTCCCTAAGGATTCCTAGGGGTAGATAAATGCCTATTTATCCCATGATTCTAAAAAAAAACTATTAAACTCATTGAAGGTGAACTCTCCATCTCTTTTAGACCTTAAACACTTGATTTTCATATCCATTTCATTCTCAACCATAACTTTGAATGCTTTAAATTTATCTAGAGCTTTTGATTTTTCTTTAAGAGAAGTAACCCATGTCATTCTAGAATAATCATCAATCAATAGCATGAAATACCTGTCACCTTGAAGAATTCTTACTCTAGTAGGACCACAAAGGTCTGTATGCACCTGTAAATAGGGAAAAATTCAGATTTAAATGTTGAAAACAACAAATTAACTAAACCCTATCAAGCACCATGAAGCACAAACTAGAATGAAAATACAAATAAATAAAGGAAATGCAAACCAATTTTCAAACTCAACTTGATTGACCTCCATGGCTCTTCTCCACCTGCATGAGAATGCAATAATTTGAAGGTTGATTGTTGGATGAATGTTGGTTGCTCAATTCAGCAACATAACATTGACATGGGGATGATAGATGAATAACAATAGATAGAAATGGATGAAAGACTCAAGAATGATTTTGATAGCATAAGGACACTTGAAGAATCAACCCCCAAAATGGCTTATGAGAGAGTTTATTTATAGGAAATTCCTAATTTGGATTGATGGTTGAGATTAGATGTCAATAAGATGTCTAAATCAATGGCCAAAATTGAAAGTTGTAGTATGGACTAGGGTTAGGTTAAAATTAGGGCAATGACAAGAAATGAATGGATAAGATTGAATTATAAGATAATTCAATCAAGGGCTGAAATTAAATGAGATGTCAAGAGATAAGATTTGATGTGGAAGATAAGATTGGCACAAACAAAGAGGTGATAGGAAAAATTAAATAATAAAAATTATTTAATTTAGGTGGCAAATGAATAATTAAATAATAAAGATATTATTTAATTATAGAAGAATGCGAGAAAAAGAATCATTTTGAATTAAATAATGATTTAATTCAAAATTCAAGAGAGTGGAACAAATTAAATAAATAAAGTTTATTTAATTTATGAGAGAAGAGACTAGTGAATAATGAAATAATTAAAACTAGCACTTGCACCGGAAGGAGGTGCAATGGTTAAACCAATTGTGTTGTATATAAAATATGTTTGAAAGGAGGTCTATAATTGAATGTATAAATAAAAATTAAAAGCTTTATAAATTTGTTGGGAATAGAATTGGTTCATATATTGATGCATATTTTGTATGAAGATATTGTAGAAATTGTCTAATGGTACACACACCATTATATAATAACCAATAATAAAATGATTTTAGGATAGACAAAATCTCATGATATTTTGATGCAATATTTTTATTTTTTGTGCATTTTTTTGAGTTCTCACATACATTGAGGTACTTAACTATTTTAGGATTCACATGTACCTCAAAGTGAGTACAAATTGTAATGTTATAAATTTTCATACATCCATTGCTATTACATTTAGTTTTGTGGCCATTTTTAGAGGATATTTAATACAATTACAAATTATCAAATGATGCAATCTTGTGAGAATTTGGGCTAATTCTACTATCCCTCCCCTACCTTTGTTTATAAGCATTCACATGCAGGTTTGAGACTATCCTATTTATATTCACTTTGCTAGATGTTATGAGCCAAGTAAACACACATTTGTATGATTTATTGTTATTTCCTTGGTATTTAAAGGCATTTAATTATTATAGTTATCTTCCATCCTCTCTCATGCTATATCATTCCAATTATAATAATATTCATGAAGCATTTATCAAAATTAGACTTTGATTGATGCACTAAAAATAACATTTATTTCATCATCATCATCTAGGCCATCTATATGGTTGCTTGTAGTGTAATAATCTTTTGCATGACTGTAAAGTTAATCTTTTCTAGGTGTTGACCTAAGAAGAAACTAAAGAACAACATCACATGTTAACTCTTTGCTTATGGAATTGATCTAAATGTATAAACTCAATCCAGAAAGGATGAATATAATACAAAATTTAAGACAAAACACAAACAAAGGAAATATATTTATAATTCTAAATTGAATCAAATCATAAAACTATATCAAAATTATCTGCTTGCATTTATAAAACTATACATCATCATCCATTATTTTTAATTTTTTAATTTAACATTTAAATATTCTATTAGACTCTTATAAATAAAATTAATTGAGTTATATTTATTTTCCTTTACTCATATATAGATGAGCATTGAGAAATGAATGACATTGTACATTATAGTTCATGTTATGTTTGAACACTTGAAATATAATTTAACAATAATAAATAATGTAGAACATCTTAAAGAACAAAAAAATGATGTAATAGATGTTTTCATGTTCTGTCTCAACTCTTAAAATTAATTTAGCAATAATAAATCATGTAGATCATCTTAAAGAACATAAAACCGATGTAACAAACATGTTTCATATTCTTAGATTTATAAGGAAAAGTATTGCCCCAGTATATGCAAATGCTTTCCTTATTCCATAATTATTAATATCATCATTATTACATCAAAATTACATGCATGACTGCACATATCAGCCTGGTAAGGTAAACCTTATCGCTTTATCAACAATCATTTAAGTGAAAATTCTCTCCATTTCATTCCATTTTTTAACATGGCTTGTGCACAACACCACCTCAAAGGCCTGGATTGCTTTTAAAACTTCAACCCATAACATAACATGCAACAACAGAAAGTCAAATCCAAGTAAGGTGGATAGCAATGGATAGCTTTTTTCATAGTTTATGAGAACCAACCAAATGAAATAAATAAATAAATTACCTATCATATGCAAGCCATTGAGTTGGTTGTTAAAAAGACATCTTAAAAATTCAAGCCATAAAAAACAAGTTAATGGTATGGAATCTTTCTTGGGACCATCCAACAAATCATGTACCAAACAATCAGTTTTTGCTTTGTGATTACAAAGAAATTGATAAGTTCTCTTACAGGAGTAGAACTTGGTTATATTCCAACCACATGCTCAATCTTTCATTCAGGAGTTAGTCCCAATAGAAAGTCTTCAAAGAAAAAACTGAGTTTATTATTGATTCCACTCACAATGTCTCTAGTCACCTCCTCTCTTTGTAATCACTTCAATAAAAAATCCATACAAATAAGTAATCAATATTATAATTAAGCTAGTAACAGTTTAAAACCACTCATATTTAAATATGAGAAATTTAGGCCTATCACATGAATGTTTCTCCTATATTTACTATGATTAATGTCTGTGGGACATTTTGGGCTTTTTCAAGCCATTGTTGGAGGATTTTTGCTCTTCCTAACTGACTTAGATGTTGACAGTGTCTTCTTAGATTTTTTGGATACTTTATCACATCCATTGCATTTTTTTATTTAAAACTATTTTCGAGTACAACAGTTCCACATCCCAAGACTGCAAAATGCTAATATTTTGGATCTCTAGTGATTTTTTTCTACATCTCACACACTTTGCAAGTTGATATGTTGTAATTTCAGTACATAAAAGGAAATCATGATAAACTCCAAATTAAACTTCCAGAGAAACTACCAGCAAGGCTTGAGATATTTAAATAGTTCAATCTTATGGAAGGCGGACTTGTCATTGCTTCCTATTGTTCAAAATTCTAATGATGATGGCATCAAAGATCAAAAGTTTTGACACCTTCATTCACCAATAACCTTAATAATCTAAACCTGTAGTGGCAATCATAACAGAGTAAGAATGAAAACTATTCAATGTTCAGAAACTCCAAATATACTATTTCAATATGACTTCTTTTCAAGCAAGCTCAAGCCAAGGGAGTTCCCAAATTCCACCTAAGAATATCCAATCCCCAAAATGTTTAACTATGTATACTTTACACTTTTAAGGTGTTAATTTGCAAAGTATTTAAATTAGAGGAGTGTAGCGAACAACAATCACAACCTTTTCCAAAAGGCTCTGATGCAGTGGTAATGGGGCTATCTTGAAGAGCATCAGACAGGTTGAAATCCCTATCACTCAATCAAGCAGCCAATAACTGCAAAGGGCATGTTGGGATGTTGTGGTGTAGTGTATACGTGCGTTCACTAGGCGTGACCCAGGTATATAGGTGTCCAGATCTAGATTTATTATATTAAGAATGTAGGACTACTTACCCGAGACCTCAATAAATATTGTTTAATAACCTCATCCAAAATTTAACCAAGAAAAACACAAAATCAAAAAATTGATTTGACTATTGCAATCGAAAGAACCTAGACCTTCAAGCTAGTTAGCCTCTAAACCAAGTTTAGTCTATAATTGTAAAGGGATTTTAAACAAAGGATAGATGTACTGGTTGGAAAATTGACAATGTAATTGAGGAAACCCTTGAAATGGTCAAAGAAATGACAACATCCTTCAACCATATTCGCAGATCAGTAAAAAGAAAAAGTACAAATTTAGCACCGAAATGGCACATAGAAATAGAACAAAATAAGATGAATTTTTACAAAATCTTACTCCAAAGAGGGTTTTCCTTAAATGCTTAAAGATTGTTAAATGGCTTCCAACCAGCAGAGAACATAAAAAAACAATTGAATACAGAAATAGTAATTTGATTTTTAGGTTTAGGAATATATAAAGGATAGGAGCAGAGTGGATGAAAAAAAATTGAGGAGAAAAAAAGAGTTGTGATGATCTTTCATTTTATCAAAGCCTGAATTGAAACATCATGTTATATTAAGTTTTTTCAGTTTCTGTTCTTAGTAGCACACATTCATATTTTTAAGATCTCTGATTAGAATGATAACCAAATTTTAAATGAAGAAAAAATTGTGATAGTTCCTATGGCAAGGGATTTAATATATTTGGTGGAAAAGTTTTAACTATTTTCCAGAATTTAAAAAATTCGTGGTCAAATACTTTCTTCGGCGAGTTTGCAAAATAAAACCTTGTTCCTTTTTTCTTATAGGTCATCTGACAGTGTGCACATTATTATAGTGCAAGCTCATTTTTCAGATCATTTCATTTGACATAATCAATAATCTCTGCAAGAACATTGTCATGGAAATGGTTTGCATCTCTTGCAACAATTTCTCTTGCGACTATCTTGGAGATAAATTTTGTTGCAGTGTGGCAATCAACACATACTCGAAGGTTCTTAACAACTCTAATAATTGTTCCAAGGATGTTGTTTAACAAACCAAATGCAATTGCCAACTTTTCACTATGGTGGTAGAGAAACAATTCTTTTTCCTCCTCTTCTACAATATTAATTAAATGCCTTGAATCTGGAAAATACCCTGCTGCCCTCATCTCCCAAGTCCAATTTCTCCATCTTTGCATATATTTACTGTATTTGTGGATGTGATCTATCTCCTACATGAAAAACATGTACCATTTTATGGCCTTCAATCCAACTACATCTGGGGATCTTTTTAATTCCTTGATCTTTCATCCATTCCTTGCCATTTGAACCTCACCCCACCTGCCCACTTCTGTGTAGATGTTTTAGAGAAGAACATATGTCGCAACATTTTTAGGATTGAAATCAAAAAGCAATTGTCACTGTAAATACTCTCAAGCTATATTCATATAAGATCTATAGGTACCTAGAAAACACATTCACACAACCATCACAAGTTTAACTGACATCTTAATGATAATCGAAGGTTCTTAACAACTCTAACAATTTTTCCAAGGATAAATGCCTTGAATCTGGAAAATACCCTGCTACCCTCATCTCCCAAGTCCAATTGAAACATCATGTTATATTAAGTTTTTTCAGTTTCTGTTCTTAGTAGCACACATTCATATTTTTAAGATCTCTGATTAGAATGATAACCAACTTTTAAATGAAGAAAAATTTGTGACAGTTCCTATGGCAAGGGATTTAATATATTTGGTGGAAAAGTTTTAACTATTGGCCAGAGTTTAAAAAATCTGTGGTCAAATACTTTCTTCGGCGAGTTTGCAAAATAAAACCTTGTTCCTTTTTTCTTATAGGTCATCTGACAGTGTGCACATTCTTATAGTGCAAGCTCATTTTTCAGATCATTTCATTTGGCATAATCAATAACCTCTACAAGAACATTGTCATGGAAATGGTTTGCATCTCTTGCAACAATTTCTCTTGCAACTATCTTGGAGATAATTTTGTTGCAGTGTGGCAATCAACACATACTCGAAGGTTCTTAACAAATCTAATAATTGTTCCAAGGATGTTGTTTAACAAACCAAATGCAATTGCCAACTTTTCACTATGGTGGTAGAGAAACAATTCTTTTTCCTCCTCTTCTACAATATTAAGTAAATGCCTTGAATCTAGAAAATACCCTGCTACCCTCATCTCCCAAGTCCAATTTCTCCATCTTTGCATAGATTTACTATATTTGTGGATGTGATCTATCTCCTACATGAAAAACATGTACCATTTTATGGCCTTCAATCCAACTACATCCGAGGATATTTTTAATTCCTTGATCTTTCATCCATTCCTTGCCATTTGAACCTCACCCCACCTGTCCACTTTTGTGTAGATGTTTTAGAGAAGAACATATGTCGCAACAGTTTTAGGATTGAAATAAAAAAGCATTGTCGCTATAAATACTCTCAAGCTATATTCATATGTGATCTATAGGTACCTAGAAAACACATTCACACAACCATCATAGGTTTAACTGACATCTTAATGATAATCAAAGGTTCTTAACAACTCTAACAATTTTTCCAAGGATAAATGCCTTGAATCTGGAAAATACCCTACTGCCCTCATCTCCCCAGTCCAATTGAAACATCATGTTATATTAAGTTTTTTCAGTTTCTATTCTTAGTAGCACACATTCATATTTTTAAGATCTCTGATTAGAATGATAACCAACTTTTAAATGAAGAAAAATTTGTGATAGTTCCTATGGAAAGGGATTTAATATATTTGGTGGCAAAGTTTTAACTATTGGCCGAAGTTTAAAAAATTCGTGGTTAAATAATTTCTTCGGCGAGTTTGCAAAATAAAACCTTGTTCCTTTTTTCTTATAGGTCATCTGACAGTGTGCACATTATTATAGTGCAAGCTCATTTTTCAGATCATTTCATTTGACATAATCAATAATCTCTGCAAGAACATTGTCATGGAAATGGTTTGCATCTCTTGCAACAATTTCTCTTGCAACTATCTTGGAGATAGATTTTGTTGTAGTGTGGCAATCAACACATACTCGAAGGTTCTTAACAACTCTAATAATTGTTCCAAGGATGTTGTTTAACAAACCAAATGCAATTGCCAACTTTTCACTATGGTGGTAGAGAAACAATTATTTTTCCTCCTCTTCTACAATATTAAGTAAATGCCTTGAATCTGGAAAATACCCTACTGCCCTCATCTCCCAAGTCCAATTTCTCCATCTTTGCATAGATTTACTGTATTTGTGGATGTGATCTGTCTCCTACATGAAAAACATGTACCATTTTATGGCCTTCAATCCAACTACATCCGGGGATCTTTTTAATTCCTTGATCTTTCATCCATTCCTTGCCATTTGAACCTCACCCCACCTACCCACTTCTGTGTAGATGTTTTAGAGAAGAACATATGTCGCAACATTTTTAGGATTGAAATCAAAAAGCATTGTCTCTGTAAATACTCTCAAGCTATATTCATATGCGATCTATAGGTACCTAGAAAACACATTCACACAACCATCATAGGTTTAACTGGCATCTTAATGATAATCGAAGGTTCTTAACAACTCTAACAATTTTTCCAAGGATAAATGCCTTGAATTTGGAAAATACCCTGCTGCCCTCATCTCCCAAGTCCAATTTCTCCATCTTTGCATAGATCTACTATATTTTTCGATGTGATCTATCTCCTACATGAAAAACATGTACCATTTTATGGCCTTCAATCCAACTACATCTAGGGATCTTTTCAATTCCTTCATCTTTCATCCATTCCTTTCCATTTGAACCTCACCCCACCTTCCCACTTCTACGTAGATGTTTTAGAGAAGAACATATGTCGCAACATTTTTAGGATTGAAATCAAAAAGCATTGTTGTTGTAAATACTCTACCTAGAAAACACAGTCACACAACCATCACAGGTTTAACTGGCATCTTAATGATAAAATGTAGAGTGTCTTCAAGATAGTCAGCCTAGGCAAGAAGGTTAGCCATGCAAACATAATGATTAGGTGTAATGCAATAAGGGTTACTCATATAATTGAAGTATGTACAACCCTTATCAACTAAACTTGCATGGCTGCACGCATATAGAACACAAACAAAGCTTACAATGCTATAATATGTTCCAGAGTGCTTCATTAATTCAAATATTTTGAGAGCCTCCTTGCAAAATCCATGTTGTGCATATCCTACAATCATTGCATTCTATGGGATGGCATCTAAAAAATTCTTCTATTCTTTATGCTTTGATGAATGTACATATCCTATTCCAATGCTCCTATTTTGGAGTAGGGATGAAGAATGCTGGAAAAAGTTGTGGACTTTGGATTTACACTGCCAATTGCATTTGCTTGAAAGTTTCTAAGACTTTTAAAAAAATCCAATTTTTTTGCATATCCTGCAATCATTGCATTCCATAAGATAACCTCTCTTTAAGGCATTTGGTCAAATAGTTCACGTGCCTTTTCTATGCTTCCACATTTTGCATACATGTTTAGCAGAGCATTTCCAACTACAATATATGAAAAAAGGTCCTTCTTCCATGATGCTTTGATGGATGTCCATACCCTGTTCCAAAGCTCCCATTTTGGCACAGGCAGAGAGGATACCAACGAAGGTTGTGGAATTTGGTAGCTAGTTGTGGAATTTGGTTTTACACGTGCCAATTGGATTTGTTTGAAATTTTGTAAAGCCTTCTCAACAAATCCATTTTGAACATATCCTGCAATCATTGCAGTCCATGAGATGACATTTTTTTTGAGGGATTATGTCAAATAGTTTTTGTGCCTTGTTAATACTTCCACTTTTTTGCATGCATGTCTATTAGGGAAGTTGCAACTATAATATTTGACATAGTCCGTCTATCCTTTATGCTTTGATGGATGTCCATACCCTGTTCCAAAGCTCCCATTTTGGCATGGACAGGGACGATGCTAGCAAAGGTTGTGGAAGTTGGCTTTAAATTTGACAATTGCATTTGCTTGGAAATTTCTAAAGCCTTTTCAACAAATCCATTTTGTGCATATACTGCAATCATTGCAGTCCAGGAGACCACTTTTGTTTGGGGTATCTTGTCGAACTCTTCATGTGCCTTGTCTATGCTTCCACATTTTGCATACAAGTCAACTAGGGCAGTTGCGACTACAACATCGGACAAAATTCCTCTATGATTTGATGGATGTCCACTTATCAACATTGAATGATTCATATTCCTTTGTCGCCCGTGTGAATTTTTCTGGTTGATCCTACTTTTTGTATCGACCAGATACCACCGGCTATATCTTCATCAGTGTTCTCATTATGTTGGCCATTTCTTTTATCCGGGTAGTTATAGTCATCACCAGTCGCGTACATTAGACACAGCATTGATTGTTCCAACCATCCATCGCTGGTTTCACATTTCGGTGGACATTTTTTTGTTTGTCAGTGACCGAAGTTTAGCGGAGGAGCCACCAGCCGAAGCCGCCCCAACCCCGCCTGTCTGTTACTTGAAAGTTGTTTTACCGGCCAACGGAATTAGACAATTTTTCAGGTGTGAGACTTTTCCAGTGGGCAAGCCCACAATAAAGAGCCTATCGGCTAATAATTATTTAATTATAGGTGAAAGTGGACAAAAAATAAATAAATAAGAATTTATTTAATTTTAGAAAGAAGAGGACTTAATTAGTGACATAATTAAATAAATAAAATTTATTTAATTAATCAAGGAGGAAAAAAAGATAAAAATGAATTAATTAAATAATTAAAATTATTGAATTAATAGAAGAATTATGACTTTAGAAAATAATTAAATAATTAAAATTATTTAATTATGAAAAATGGAAGGGGAAATGATGAAGAATTTAGAAATTGCAAGCTTGGGACAATTTTTAGTGTCTACAACACCAACTCCAATAGTCTAGTAGTAGATTGTTGTTGAAAAATGGAGGTAATTATGTAGCTTAATACTTTGTAAAACTATTATACTATAGATTTAATTAAGTGTTCTTTGTTACAATTTATTTGTGGAGGATTATCTATTTAGATTCATTTTACCATTTGTAGAAGTAAACAAAAGATTCTAGAGGAATAAGACTAGAAGATAGAAGTGACATAGCATATACCATGGAGAAACCATTTCAGGAAAAAACTCCACCACGAGAATCAATAGTTCTTGTATTATTTAACCTTAGAACAAGATTATAATAATTCTTTATCAATCCTTGCTTGAGATGCTTCTTTTGCCTTCAACAATTCTTCTTCACAACCTACAATAAACTCTGATAAAACTCTCTTCAACTTGCTGGAATAAATAGACAATAATGAGCCTTGTAAACTCCAAAGAGTTTACAATTACAAAACACAAAACTTATCTCACAAAACCTATGCCTATTCTTTGCAAGTAGAGTTCTTCCATGAAAAACAATGTCAAACCAAGTCCTTCATCAATTTGGGCATCTAAAACTAAAGTCATAACTCAATGTTGATTATGAGGATATCTTGTAAGCTTCTCCTCAAAGTTGGTGCCCAAGAATGGGCCCACTTAACTCAACCTTATAAAATATCTTATCATGCAAAAGTTTTAACTCCAAGATGCCAACTTGGGGGCCCAAGGTGGGTCCAAGTCAATCTTTTTTAACTGAAACATATCTCTCCACCATTCATGCAAATATCATGCATGATTGATCATCCCCTGTTAACTAAAAGTAGTCACCTTTTATCTGTCATGCAACTCAAGTCATTAGCATGCAATTCAAGTCAACTTAAGTCAACTAACATGCAACTCAAACTAACTACATGCAACTGAAGATAACTGAACCATAAATGAACTAAACTGAACTAAATTGAACTGAACTAAACTAAATTGAACTGGATTGAACTGAACTAAATTGAACTCCATGCATGTAAACATCAATCCCTAACTTATAGGATCTTTACATGCATTACTAAAGTGTTATCTTTTTCTCCCAATAGTTAACTTAACTCAAGGTGGGTTCCACCTTCCATGTGGGCGCCCCATGTGCTCCTATTTTGTAGGATCTCTTCTCTGGCATCCCCACATGTTCCTATCATTTAGAATTAATTACAATTGCTAATTAACATGTTCATTTCATTCAAATTTAATCTCTTTCTAATCCTAGTGTTGGGGAACACTTTCCAAGGACTTAGGAGATACATGAAATATGTTTAGGATTGCAATTGAATGGCATCCTATTCCCAACAATTGCTCTTTGAATTTGAAACTTCTTCTTACTTGCTTCCCAATTTGACATTCCTTGCAAATAATATTAATGGGCTTTGTAATCCTTGGTAGATCTCTCATAGCTTAAACTGAACTGATCCTCACTAGGCTATCAAAACTAATATGACACATCCTTCTATTTCATAAACAACTTTTATTAATCTGAGTCATAAATAAATGACCATTAGCACCTTTAAGTTGATAAAAATTTCCATCTTTCCTTCTTCCAACAACAACCACAATTCTAGGGCCTTTTCTAGTCTCACATTCAGCATCCTGAAACATAAGATTATATCCTTTGTGCATTGTATAAAAATGGATCCTTGTCATTTTCATGGTCTTTTAGGCCTTGTTTCATGATGTTTGGTCTATTTTGCTCTGATTTTAATGTTGTAACATGGCTTGAACATGCATATTTAGGTACTAAAATTCAAATAATGGCATCTTGTGAAGGTGTTGTGAAGTGTTGTAAAAAAATTCTACACTCTTCTAGACTCTATTAATTACAATTCACCTAAAAATCATTTTTTTGTCACTAATTAAGTCGTATTTTGAAGTGTTGTAAAGTCTTGTAACAAGATTTCACATTTTTCTAGGCATAACTTCACTATTTACACTCTATTCATTACAATTCACCTAAAAATCATTTTTTCATCACTAATTAAGTCATATTTTGAAGTGTTGTAAAGTCTTGTAACAAGATTTCACACTTTTCTAGGCATAACTTCACTATTTACACCTTTCTTATGCTTTATTTGACCCCTTTATGCCCTTATAAGCCTTAATTAAGTGCATTTTTTAATGTAAACCCAACAAGCAACATTAAACATGACTTAATTCCTGACACCCATTTTCAGGTCCTAGGTGGGACCCATTTGCCATGGGTGGTGAATGAGTCCCCCTTGGCTCCAAAGTCAATTTTTTTAAAATTTCCTTTTAGGTTTTTATTCAAAATCACTTGATGTCGGCCTGTGATGAGGTATTAACGAGTTAATAAGGCACAATAATGTATAAATAAGTTTTTTTATATCCATTTCAACCCCCATTCCCCCATTCATTTCAAGCATTCAATCTCTCACATTACATTCAAGCATTCAAGCATCTTACAACACCAAATCAATCAGTATTCAAGCATTTTGGAGCATCCATTGATACAACTTCATATTTTCATCAAGGGTTTGGTAAGTTGATATCATTTGCATGTTATTTGTTTATCATTCTCTTGCATTTTCATCATTTCATTAAAGGTTTGATTACCAAAGTGGGGTTTGACCAAGGAAAACCCCTATTTGCTAACCCTCAACCATTTTCCCCCTCTTGCATGTGTGTTTGCAGACTTTTGTATGTAGATTTAGCAAGCAATTAGGTGTTGAAGAGTGGTAAAAAAGTCAACTAGGTGCTTCAAGTCAAATCAACCTTATTTCAAGCTTAGAGAAGGTATTTTGTTCATTTCCTGTAGAATTGACTTCGACAACCCGATAAGCAGACATTTCCAGATCTGGTGTTGCAGAGTTTTCTCCTGATTTCTCAAAATTTTGGGAGAGGACCGATTCACTACTAGTGGTGAATGAGTCCCAACTTAAGTTTGAAAATCTAGATTTTGTCAGATTCCAGATCTCGACAGTTAGAAACTGGTTCTTGACAGATATCACTAGAAGCAGGACTAATTCGCCACCCTAGGTGAATGACTCCCACTGTTGATTTTCTGAGATTCTAAATAACATTTCAAAGATTCTATATTCCTCAAATCTTTCCCAGGTACACACTGATTTAATCCATTTCTTTCTATTCTGCATTTATTCATTCATAATTCATTGTTTTGCATATCACATTGTCTTTTCCAACATAGCTTGAATCTTTAGTTTTGCATTCAAATTTAGTCATATAGATCACTAAATTGCATTTATTTCATTTCATTTAGCTTATATAACATCACACATAACATAATTTGAATGAACCCTTTAGCATTTTTGGCCCTACTTTCTCCTTTTAGGTTTAAAACCCTAGAAGAGCCTAAAGAGTCCTAAGGAACCAAAAATCTACGATTCATTTTGGTGAAACTACATTTTGAACACTTTTCATTTCTAATTTCATTTTCATATTGCATCCTTGATTACACTTGCAACAACATTCACTTAGGATATTGTTTTGTTTTTGCATTCTAGGATTTCTCAAATTGCATTAGTGAAAGATTCATTTAGATTTCATTTTTGCATTGCATATCATTGAAAAAGAGAAAAATATGCATCTACATCCTTCATTGCATTCTAAAAAGCATTAGAATCACATCATTTTTTTTGAAAAACACAAAAAAATATCATAATGGGACTCATTCGCCACCCTGGGCGAATCAATCCCTCTGCACTTTTTACATAGTATTTTTAGACATTTTCTAGCATTTTTTTGCATTACAGTTTTCTATAGTTGCTTTTTGTTTTCATTTCCAGAATCTCTATTTTCAGTAATTTATTGCATCTTAGTTTACTTGCATCATGTCATTTTCTTTTAATAAGTTTTGGAATTCATTAAAATACTTGGTAGACATGTCCAATTGTGCCTTTGGCTATGACCCTAATGACCTTGAACTTCCTCATGATTGTCCTCCCCATGATGTATACATCATTGGAGAAGATGACGATATAATGAACAAGTTCTCTAATGAATGCCTTGATAACCTAGAAGCCAATGCAACTTTTTATCCATCCATGAGGATACAAGATCTTCCTACTGTTACACCCCCTGATCACTTTGTATACTTACATCTTGAAGTCAATGAATGATTTAAGGTTCCTCCCTCCAGTGGACCTATTCCCTCTAAACAAACACACCCTCACCCATTTTATGATCACAAAGTCACAAACACTCCCATAAACCTTGAAGAAACATACGGTAAAGGCTTTACTATCCTAGGAAAACAAGGTTGTGACACAAAACATGAACATGACATTCACCAACTTCTTGAACAAAAACCAATAGAAGACAACACCATAGGATTAGGATATCAAGATCCATCTCATCCTAATAAACCTCCTTTTGAATATTGGAAACTTAGAGATGATGGTATAATGATCTTTGATCCTCCTCGTGACTTAAACATTCTCATTCCATGTGAACAACCAGTACATGATTCTAATGAAAAAGATGCTAGGATCCCCACGGGTCCTCTTCCTCCTTCCATTCACAAAAAAAGAGAATCTAGCAAATGAAAACGACCATATAAATTAAATAAACTCAATTTTCCTACACATCCCCCACCGGAATGTGAAAGGAGACTTCAACTACTTTTAAACAAAGGTCTTATACTTTTACCACCTCTGAATAGGTTGGTTATTCATCCTAAAGATTCCAATATACCATTTTGCAAATATCATTGCATCCTTGGACATTGAACTGAAGATTGTCAGACATTGAAGGACATACTAGATAAGTATTACTTCACTGATATCAATTGCTTTCCTCTTTCCCCATAACCACTAAATCCCTCTATCATGCCATAGTTGTAGAATTTTATATTCTCACTATTGCATGATCCTTTCACATCACCCACCTCGGCTCATTCTTTCCTTTACACTTTGTGGGGGGCAAGAAGTTGATAGCCTTGTCCTTGTAATACATTTGTCTTTGTCTCTTAACTCTGTTATTCCTTTTCTGCTTAGTTTCTTAAGATTGAGAAACCACTAACTTAGTTAATGGTTGACTTCCATTTGCATTACTTTCTCCTTTTTCTTTCATGTGTGTATCGTGTTCCCCCGTAACATGCATTTGATGTTCTCTTTGTTCTCTCTCTTTGTACACTTCTTCTATTTGTACCTCTATTCTTCTATATGTCGTGCATTGTCTTTTTCTCTTTTTGTTTTGTGTTTTCCTTTTGGGGATGACACAAAGCGTAGAGATTCCCAATGTCTCTTCCACGTTGACCCAAAAGGTCCTTGTCTTTTTCTCTTTATGTTTTGTGTTTTCCTTTCGGGGATGACGCAAGGCATTGAGATTGAAATGTCTCCTTCATGCTGACCCAAAAGCTTTTTCTTTTTCTTTTTCATTTTTGTTTTCTTGTTCACTTGTGTTTTCCTTTTGGGGACGATGCAAAGTGTTGAGACCGCAATATATCTTCCATGTTGACCCAAAACAGACTTTCTTTTTCTTGTGTCATTCTTCCAGTTCTATGTGCTTTGGGGAATGATGACAGTTCTGAGCTCTTTCACAAAAACATTGCAGCAACGAATATATTGACCCCAAATCCATAGATCCCTTATGTGTTTGGTGTTCTCTTTTTTGGGGGGCAACTCCCTTTCTTTTATTTCTCCTTTTCATTGAAATGACGTAGCCTTACTCAAAAAAATATGACTTGGCATAGGGCTTTCCAAGTTGGCTCTCATGTCTTGTTTTCTTTTTGTATTTTCTCTCTTTTGCTACTTTAAAGTAATTACTCACAGAACAATGTGTAGAAATTCATTTAAAGTGAGGGGCATACATTACCATTAATTCATTTTCATTCTTGGTTCTTAGTGTAGCCTTGTTGTTTATATGATGCGTTTGTCACTTTGTGGATGACATTGGGTGTGATGTCCTTCATAAGTGTGATCTATCTTAGCATATTACATTCCTCTTAGTGGCCTGATGCGATGCACTACATCCCCTAAGTTGTGAATATACTATTCTTTGATTGGTCCTCTCCTGGAGACATTAGACACAATGTTCCCTAAGTGACTGACCTTGCATGAACTTAACAAGACTCCTTTGAACATCTTTTGCATTTTACATTTTTGCATTCTTACATTTTTCATTTTTGTCACCTTGCATAACACAACTTGCATGCCTATGGTACCTTCCTTTTATTCATGAGTTCTAAGCATACACATCTTTGCTTTTCTCATGACGCACAAACCAACATTTCTTCCTTGTGGTGCCTTGTTAAAGTTATCACGAGGTATAAATTTGAAATCGTTGAGTGGGAAGCCCATCTATCGGCATGACTTTCCCCATAGCCACCTTTGTGTTTGTGAGTGCATACCAACTAGCATATGTATCTCCCCCTTTTGGACTTTCTCACCTTGCGGATAGCTAGAAGTTTTGTGGCCCCAGAGTGAGTATACTTGGGCCTTCTCACCCGACGGACTGCCATGAGTTATGTCACCCCAAAGTGAGTATGCATTCTATTTTTCTCACAATCAGCCTAGATCTAATCCACAACTAGTTGGACAGATGATCGAAGCTTCATACAATTCCCTTCTTCATTTCAACACTTGTGTGTTCTTTTGTTCTTAGATTTAGTTTGCCATGGGATCTTTATCCTTGGGGCTTGATCATCCCTCTTGATTGTCATATTCCATCTGGCTACTGTAAGTACATTTGAACCCTCCTCCCGATGTTGATGGCTACTTTAGTGTGAGTTTGAAGCAAGTTCATCCTCTCACTAAAGTGGGGGCTAAATGCACCATAGAAAAATGGACCCTTGTCATTTTCATGGTCTTTTAGGCCTTGTTTCATGATGTTTGGTCTATTTTTATCTGATTTTAATGTTGTAACATGGCTTGAACATGCATATTTAGGTACTAAAATTCAAATAATGGCATCTTTTGAAGGTGTTGTGAAGTGTTGTAAAACATTTCTACACTCTTCTAGAATCTATTAATTACAATTCACCTAAAAATCACCTTTTCATCACTAATTAAGTCCTATTTTGAAGTGTTGTAAAGTCTTGTAACAAGATTTCACGCTTTTCTAGGCATAACTTCACTATTTACACCTTTCTTATGCTTTATTTTACCTCTCTATGCCCTTATAAGCCTTAATTAAGTGCATTTTTGAATGTAAACCCCAAAAAACAACATTAAACATGACTTAATTCCCGACACCCATTTTCAGGTCCTAGGTGGGACCCATTTGCCATGGGTGGCGAATGAGTCCCCCTTGGCTCCAAATTCATTTTTTAAAAAAATTCCTTTTAGTTATTTATTCAAAATCACCTTATGTCAACCTATGATGAGGTATTAACAGGTTACAAGGCACACGAATGTATAAATAAGTTTTTTTTATATCCATTTCAACCCCCATTCCCCCATTCATTTCAAGCATTCAATCTCACATCACATTCAAGCATTCAAGCATATTACAAAATTAAATCAAGAATTAATCAAGAATTTTGGAGCATCCATTGATACAAATTCATATTTTCATGAACAAGAGTTTGGTAAGTTGATATCATTTGCATGTTATTTGTTTATCACTCTCTTGCATTTTCATTATTTCATTAAAGGTTTGATTACCAAAGTGGGTTTTGACCAAGGAAAACCCCTATTTGCTAACCCTCAACCATTTTTCCCCTCTTGCATGTGTGTTTGCAGAATTTTGTATGTAGATTTAGCAAGCATTTAGGTGTTGAAGAGTGGTCAAAAAGTCAACTAGGTGCTTCAAATCAAATCAACCTTATTTCAAGCTTGGAGAAGGTATCTTGTTCATTTCCTGTAGAATTGACTTCGGCAACCCGACAAGCAGACATTTCCAGATCTGGTGTTGTAGAGTTGTCTCCTAATTTCTCAAAATTTTGGGAGAGGACTGATTCACCACCAGTGGTGAATGAGTCCCACCTTAAGATTGAAAATCTAGATTTTGTCAGATTCCAGATCCTGACAGTCAGAAACTGGTTCCCGACAAATTTCACCAGAAGCAAGACTAATTCACCACCCTGGGCGAATGACTCCCATTATTGATTTTCTATCATTCTAGACAACATTTCAAAGATTCCAGATTCCTCAAATCTTTCCCAGGTACACACTGATTTAATCCATTTCTTTATGTTTTGCATTTATTCATTCATAATTCATTGTTTTGCATATCACATTGTCTTTTCCAACATAGCTTGAATCTTTAGTTTTGCATTCAAATTTAGTCATATAGATCACTAAATTGCATTAAGTTCACTTCATTTAGCTTAGATAACATCACACATAACATAATTTGAATGAAACCTTTAGCATTTTTGGCCCTACTTTCTCCTTTTAGGTGGAAAAACCTAGAAGAGCCTAGAGAGTCCTAAGGTGCCAAAAATCTATGGTTCACTTTGCTACATGTTTTTCAACCACTCAAGAGGTTATGTCTCAAACCCTTAACATAAGGAACATCATCTATATTATGCTTGCCATCAAAATTGATAGAATGTTTTCCACATATCTTAGTAAATGTACCATCACCAAACTTAACTAGACGTCCTTCATATTTCTCAAGTCTAACAAACTTACTTTTATCATTGATCATATGATTTGAGCATCCACTATCAACAATCAAGTAGTTCTTCTCATTTCTACCATGAAGAGCAGTCACCATAGTATTGTGACTTGTTTTCATAGCACTTTCCTTCACACATCTCTCAAAGTTAGTGTAGATGAGGGGGATCGATTGTTTAGGACCCTAGATCACGTGAGGGTCTAGAACAATCAGTTGCCCTGATGTACCTCACACTAAGGGACTGTTTAAGATAGGTTTGATGCTTAAAGGGTTGAAAAGGAAGGACAACTAATCTGCCTCTTTCCTTCTTCCAACCCAAGAGTCTCACGAAGATAGGTAAGAAAGTTTTTGGATTTCAAGATGTAAATTAAGCAGCTCATTTCCAAGGGACTACAGTGCAGGACATTGATGATAGCACGATGCGCTAGCATCTCAGTTGGGTGTTGACATCCATACAAACAAAAAGTGTAAAATGCAGTTTAAACTCAAGAGGAACCTACTAACGACTTGAAAAATGTAGTTTAATATAATAACATAAATAGAAAAGATCTAAATAATAGAATATTGAGAAAACACTAAGATTAAATCTAACTATGAAATGATGCAGGGTAAGGAAAGCATACCTTCCTACCCATGAGTTGATATCTAAAAAAGTATTCACTCGACAAGCAACCTGTACACAAAAAGATAAAAATGTTGGGGATGTGTATAGAGGATTGCTGCAGTCAGTCCCTCTCTTTGGTGTTTCCACCTCCATGGACAACTAGTATAGCAACGATAGAGAAATATGATAAAGAGAGATATTGAAATTGAATTACTAAGCGCTATGCTAAACAAAAATATGCTATGAAAAAAATACGATAATGCTAAGTAAATGGAAGATGGAATAATATCACCTTCAACCAAATGCACTCAAAGAAAATGGGAGGAGTGATCTTGGAAGCTTGCAAATGCCAATGTTGCCATAACAATGAGGATATTGAGTCCACAAAATGCCAACTTGCTACTTCAATGGAGGTGAGAATGATCAAGAAGTATGCCAAGAAGATCAAGAAGTTTCCAAGAGAGAGTGAATGAATGAAGAAGATAGTCATTTGAAGGTGAAATTGGAGGAAAAGGAGCCGTTTGAGGTCGGTCAAGGGAGCAAAGATGTTAATCTTCATCTCCAATGGAGAATTATAATGCCTTTGTGGATTCTAGAGGCAATAATGCTGTCAGGATGACAACACGCCACACAAATGTCTGCATGTCATGCTAGCATCCTCGACAAAATATCCTCCACTGACACTAGAAACAACTTCCAAGTGGATGGGAAGCAAATGAAGGATTTGGAATAACATCATCAGATTTAATTTCTCCAAGTTAGGAGGTACATAAATGGGGAATTTGCAAGGGGTGAAAATTCACACCATTACATTTTTCCCCCACTTTAGCGAGCATAAGTGTCAGTGAATGCATGGTAAAGTAGAGTGAAAGCTGAGAAATGTATACTTGAACCATTGAGGAAGAAGACCGCAATCTGACACACTCAAAAGCACAAGAAGAGGAGATGGCTCCATAGGTACTCGGTCCTAAGGAGAATTGAACAAATACATCGCAAGTCCTCAGACTTATGGAAGGTGAACAAAAGGCTCTACAGGTGCTTGGTCCTAGAAAGGAGGTGCCATAGGTGCTCAATCCTAAGGGAAGACATATGTGAAAGGCTTCGTAGAGTCTGATAGGCCCTTATAGGTGCTTGGTCCTCCAAGGAAAGCTCGAGGTGCTCGATACTCCAAGATTGATTGAAAAGTAGCTTCATAGGTCCTACAAAGGAACATGTTAATCCATAGACAAAACATATTAGATAGCAAAAATCCACATAGGAAAATAGAGAGAAAGTCACATAGATAGTCAATAATTGAAGGAAGAGCTTTAAAAGGGGTCCCTCAGGAACCCTTCAAAAAAAAGGGGTGAAGTTTACGACACAAAAAAGGAAGAATTATGTAACAAATAGAAGAAATTTACGACACAAAACACTCCTATATCAATTGTCAATATAGGTAAAGAATCTTCTAAATCACTATCGATCCATAATGGATCCTCTATTTCCAAATATGGCTCTGTTGGAGGGTACAATGTCAATTGGTTTGTTTGATCTCCATTTGAAATCACCATGTTGCTAAACCTATAATTAATAAAAGCATTAGCAGTGGCTGACCAAGGTATACCTAAAATTAAGGGGTACCCCCTAGCTTAATCTTTGGTTGTAAAATCATAAAACATGTGGGATACTCCCAAGACTCAATAGAAATAATGATATCATCAATCATACCTTTTGGTTTTACAAGAGAGCGATCCACCATTTGCAAGACCATTGGAGTAGGTCTGAAGGGCTAGTCTCTCATTAGTATCATTTTTCATTACATTCATGTCTGCTCCTAAATCTACAAGTTTATTTGCAATAACTATATGATCGATATGTACCTTTAGCATTGGGCTCCAAAGATTTGCATACTTAGGAACAAAGGTCCTCCCCAACATCAAATCCACAAGTTGTCCAATGACTTGGACTGTCTTGGGGTCCTTTTTCTTCTGTTGTTTTCTCCCATAGAGTTCCTTAATGAATTTGGTGTACACTAGAACATCTTGAATGGCCTGAAACAAAGGAGTTTTAATGTTAACATTATGTAAATCATTCATAAAATCAAAACCTGATTGTGATGTTTCTTGTGGTTTTGGTTTCTCCTGCAACCTATCAAGAAATGGAGGCCTTGGTTTCTCTTCTTCAGGTTTGGCTAGAGAATACTCTACCTCTATGATGGTTGGCCCTTGAAGATTCTTTCTTGATCTTAGTTGTACACCATCAATTTCTAATGCATTAAAAAGATAAGTTGAGAATCCTGCCACTTCATTGTTATAAATCGGTTGAGCCACCTTATTATTTAGATTGAGTGATGGTTGTGAATGTACAGACATGGATTCGCTTTCAGAGGCTGAGTTGAACTAGATGGTTGATTAGATGATGATGGAATAGGTGGAAATAGTTGTTGGGATTGTTGATAAGTATTTATTGCTAGAGGTGGTGGATATGAAGGAAATGACTGATATTGTGGGTATGCTGGTGGTAGTACTTGCCATGCTTTCCATAATTGTGGAGCATGTGGATATTGTTGTGTCCAATGGGGGTAGTGTGGAGGTTATTTCCAACCTCCAAACCATCTAGGTTGGTTTGGGAATAATTTTGTTGAAAAGGACTTTGGGGTGTTGCTTGATAATCAGTTGGGGGCATTCCTCTTTGTTGCCAAGGTCTCCTCTAGGAAATAAAGTAAATAGGCTCATTTGTGTATTCTACCTTAGTCATCCCTATAGGAAGAGGTTTTAGAATGGTGTATCTATTGGCTTCTTCCAAAGAAGATATCTTTTTTCTGTTGTATGGACATTCTTTACCATTATGCATTTTATGACAAACAAGACAAAAGATAGCTAAGGCTTTTTCAACCTCCTCCCACTTCCTTTTTGTATACAAAGTATCTATCTTCTTACCCATATGACTTAGTAGGTCAATCTTGAGGTCCTCGAGCAATGTACCCAATTCTTGTTTTGTAACTCCAAATGTTCCTTTGGGAGAAACATGTTTCCTGACGTACCCCCTAGCTAAGTAGGTAGACCTTGAATAGTTCCTACACACATCACAAATATCATCAAACCTCATTTTAGAAATAGCACCTCCACCCATAAGATTTAAAGTATCCAATCATTCATCTCTAATCCCCCTAAGGAAGAGCAATTTTACAGTGTCATGGGTCAACCCTATGTGTCTGGTTCTTTGTAGACTAAATAGGAAATGCTCCAAATAATATTCTAAAGTTTCTTCCTCACATTTCATGATGGAGAATCTCATCTCGTGTTTCCTTATTCCTACAATATTCTTGGTAGTTTTAGAAGAACTTTTTCTTGATACCATCCTAACTATGAATGGTTTCTCATCCTAGCCCCATAAACCAACTTAATGTTGCATCCTTTAGAGTATCTAGAAATAATTTCAGTTTCTTTGCTTTAGTATGATAGTTGTAACTATGATATAAAATGTCAAATTCAAGAACGAATATATTGGGGTCTTCCATAGAAAGACCTCAAAAGATGGGAAAAGATGAGTGTGGTATGTTCTTCATAGGGGAATCCTCTTTTGGATGTGCAATAGGAAACTCAAAAGTGATTGGGTTATTGTTGTCCAATGCTTTTTCATTGTTGTTGTAGTTGTCATTATCCATAAATGCCGAAGGAGTGTAGATAAGTGTGAATGGTTTAGGATCTCTTGGATTTTGGCTTAAGAACTTGTAAGCTTCTCAGAATAGTTTATCAACCCTTTTATACAATTCCTCATAAGACTCTTGATAGATACTAGAAGGGGTCTCAATAATGGTAGACTTAATGAAACATTTTTTGATATTTGGTTCAACTAGCTCTTTCCTAGATGATGTGTGCACAACTAATGGATTTAATTTATTTTTTGATTTTTCTTGTTGTGAACTACTTCCCTTATCCTTTTTAACAAATCTCCCTCTACTTTCTCTGCTACGATTCATGCACCTATATGATTTATAATAAAGAAAACTAAGGGTAATTACCTGAGCGAGGTCAACGGTCATGTAGACATTCACCTTAGTGCACTGGTCCTAACTTAGTTCACTAGACTAATTGACCTTTAACACCATTCCTCGACAATGGGGCCAAAATGATTGGAAAAAATTATGGATTGATAAATAGAGATAAATTGCTCCTATGACTCTTATTAGATTGGCAATTGTGGATATATCAATCCTTGGGAATGTTGTGTTGTTTTCCTTAGTTTTTTCCTAAATGTCAATGCGAGAATAGTAGACTTGTGAAAGGTGTTGCAAAAATTTACCTAAGGTCTGAAAACAATGAACTAAGTGGGAATGAATGCAACTAATTCACACATTAAACTTCTAATTAGAAATCTGGTTTAATTCTACTATTTTTGTTTCCTAATAGAAACTACACAATGAACTAATTTAACAAAAATTATCACAGAAAGTGTAGCAACAATTTTTTTTTTATAAATTCTACATTAACAATCAAAAGTTTAATTATTGAACCATGAATAAGTACATTAGCAGATGATTGAAAGAAGTTGTCTTTTAAATTGAATTGCAATTAGATTAAAAACTAGAATTGATAAGCATTTAATAACTGTTAAAATGAAATATTGTAAATCAAATAACACACACATTTACCACATTGAAATTGAACTAGAAAAAGTAAAAAGACAACTTCGAATTTGCAAAATATATCAATTAAAAAATAATAATCTATAATTTATATTAAAAATCTATATCTTAAGTCTTCAAATTGCATATATTTATACTAGATGGGCACCGATAAGAGTTGTTATGGTTTGTTTATGGCTGATGTACAAAAAACCAAATATGCTCAATACAAAACAAATGATGGCTATTGGCCACAATATATTAAAAAAATATCATTTCAAAACTAGTTATGAACCAATTAAACTAAAACAAACTCAACATCTCCTCGTTTTTCCTACTATCCATGCTCTCAATTTGTTCTAACACCTTCTCCTAATTATCTTCTGCCATTTAATCCACATATTAGTTGGTGTATGTTAACCTCCAAGGTTTGCTTGCACCTAATCAACAAGAAGACTTTGCCCTGCCTTCACCATGAACCTAACAATCTACTAGGCTCTGTCCTGATTTGGTTCACCAACTGAACCTTGCTATAACTCTGTTCAAAGAGTCTCCAACTTGTGCTTTAACCTCAGAGGATGCAACACCACTCAAAGTTGTTGTCTTCTTCTCAAACACCACTTGAGATTTCAATCTTTCTTACTACACCTAGAAGAGTCTAGATGCCAATTTCACCACTTTGCTTGAACTACTTACAGGGGAACTACAAGTACTGTCTTCATGCTTTTCACATTCCAATGGGTCCATCTTGTTCAGTGTTCAACCATCAAATTAACCGATTTCATGAAATTGCCTTGGTAAGGCCTAAACCCTACTAGCCCTTACCAGTCAGTTTTTGACTTTTCCTGCTCAAACTCACCAAAGGACCTAGAAAATAAATACCACTTTCTGGTACCCTTTTCAGTGTTTTAAATCCTTCACCTAGTTTCAAACCTCTGTCTGCACTGTACAATTGATTCCTACAAACAAAGAAGGTTAGGATTAAAAGGCCTAATAGCTAGGGTTTTGGGACTTTCTTGTTGATTCTTTCCACCATTGGATTGTTCAGACCTAAATCCTTTCCAACATGTTAAAATGTGACCAAAACCTTCATGAAACCGTATAGATGTCGTACTGTACCTTCTGCCCCTATCTAAGTTCTCAACTCTTTTCTTCCAAACTCCTAACCGGGTCTCTTACACTCGCCTAGGGTTTGGTATCACCAAATTTTGCTTGGCTCTCAAAGTTTCCTATGACTAAATATTTACAAAAGCATGGCTCCCCTGTCATTTCCATCGACCTCAGGAAAACTCCAAGGGCAGATTTCATGGGGGAGCCATTTATTGGCTGACTGTTCAAAACTGAGTCCACAACCCTCTAAATTCTAATCCCAAGCTTCAAATCAATAACTCTACACTCCTCAACTTAAATACACAAAGAAGAATGAAGAAAATCTATTCTAATAACATAAATACAACGCTAAATCTGAGCATTCAACGCCTATGACAGTTCTGTTGCAAAACACAGTGGAAATTCAGAAAAACACTCTACAACGCTAAACTCTGAACACAAAACACAGAATTCTGCTCTTAACCTTTTATCTACAAGATGGAATACACTTCAAACTATTCAAAGAACCTAAGAACAGTGAGAAATCCGTGTAAACAAAGCCATCTTAATCACTGTTTCTCTAAGCACGTGGGTAACACACAAAAATTACTCAAAATCTTATCACTGTCCTCTATTCTTCACAACAAAATTTCATTACAATGACTAATCCCTCCTTGTTACGAGCCATCCATCACTTTTTATGCCTTTGCCACTATTCAAGGGCAGTTGCTCGAGCTTTTCCCTAATTTCAGGGGATTCCCATCACTAAGATTGCATGCAATTTACACAAATCTTGCCATGCAACTTTACATCCGCATTTTGCAACTTCCATAATGCAATGATTGTGTCATGATCCTCAAACATAGGACCTCTAACACCTTGATCTCGAGCCATCAGCATCTCCCTTAACCGTTCCTTGGCATCTTCCAACAAATTAGATGTGGTTATGACCCACTTAATGCATTGTGTTCCAACCTAGACTGTCCAAAACTAATTAAAGCCAAAAATTTAAAAACATGACTAAACTAGGATGACATTTACTCTAATGATTAACTCAACACACCTACTCAAGACCTTCTAAGGTCCAAATCACACATACTAACTTCCTGATTTGGCCAAGATCAGGTACAAGCCAAAATTGTGCAAACTAAATTTGGGTTTGGCCTAGGTGCTCCTGCACCATCCTCCCCAAAACAGAAAACTTCAATCCACCCTTGGATTGAGTAAGTTAGGATCAATTCCTAACTTCTTGAACTCTGCCTCCTTGATCCATACTGCATCTGAATCAGGTTGTCCATGCCTCTTGATCAGGTGTTCTTTGTATTCTTTAGTCCTGGTTCTCATGTAAACTCTAGTGTCCAATACCTTATCAGCTTGCTTAACTGTAGTGGAGGGCAGTTTGAGCTCTTCTACATCTTGAATGACTTCTTGGATGGTCTGATCCATGTTTGGTGATGGTCCTCTGTAGTGTACCAGGTTTGCAACATTAAAAATAGGGGACAGTCCACTGTCATCTGGTAATTGCACTTTAACTGCATTGCTTCCATACTTTTCCAAGATAGGACAGGGACCTATCCTCTTCATTTGCAGCTTGTGAGGAACTCCTTTCTGCAGTCTAGCGTTGTTCAAATGGACCATCACTAAGTCACCAAAATTAAACTGAACCTCTCTCCTATGCTCATCCACTTTGGTTTTATGTTTCATGGTATTCTCTGCCAAGGTTTTTCTAACTGTTTCATGAATTTCCTGCATTGCACAAGCAAAGTCATCTGCATAGCCACTTCCCTTGACTCCATCCTTCAACTCTCTCAGCTCATAAACACCTCTAGGGTGCAGTCCATAGACAATTTCAAAGGGACTCTTCCCTGTGGATCTATTCACTGTATCATTGTAGGCATACTCAGCTTTCCCAATAATCTGATCCCATTGTTGACCATACTCCTTGGTCAAGCATCTTAGAAGGTTTCCAAGTGTTCTATTCACAACTTCGGTCTGACCATCAGTTTGGGGATGGTATGCAGATCCAAAGGATAGATTGGTGCCCATTCTTTGCCAAAGAGTCTTCCAAAAATGACTCATAAACTTAGTATCCCTGTCTGATACAATGCTGATTGGTAACCCATGAATCCTTACTATCTCCTTAAAGAAAAGAGAGGCTATTTGACTGGCATCATTGGTTGTTTTGTAGGGTACAATGTGAGCCATTTTGCTGAATCTGTCAACAACAACATACACACTATCCATACCTTGCCTTGTCTTGGGTAAACCAACTACAAAGTCCATGCTCAAGCATTCCCATGGCCTAGAAGGGATAGGCAGTGGCTGGTATAAGCCTGCATTTGAAGAAGTTCCTTTTGCTTTTTGACACACTACACAACTCTCTACATATTTCCTAACATCTAGGTTCATCCTAGGCCAAAAATAAAACCTTTGGACAAGCTCTTGAGTTTTGGTGATCCCAAAATGACCACTCAATGCACCATTATGCTTTTCTTGAATTAAGTTCTCCCTAATAGAACCTCTAGGAACACAAAGTTGATTCCCTTTAAACAATAAATCACTTTGCAAGGTATATTCAACATATTTGCTATGGAAATGATTCTTGTACTCAAGACATACCTTGTAAATTTCTGCAAAGTCTTCATCATCTGCATATAGATCTTTGAAATGATCTATTCCCATGCTCTTCAACTGAATTTCTTGGATTGTGAGAACTCTCCTGCTTAATGCATCAACAACTTTATTGAGAGCTCCTTTCTTGTGCTTGATATTGAAGGTGTAAGCTTGCAAATACTCCACCCATTTCATGTGCCTGTGACTCAACTTCTCTTGTGAATTCAGAAAACTGAGTGCTTGATTGTCTGAGTACACAATAAATTCCTTGGGAAGCAGGTAGTGCCTCCACTTCCTTAGTGCTTGGACCAATGCATACATTTCAAGGTCATAAGAAGAGTACTTCTTCTTGGCTTCACTTAGCTTCTCTGAATGAAAAGCCACCGGTCACCCTCTTGGCTGAGAACAACTCCAATTGCTACATTACTTGCATCACATTCAATGGTGAATAGCTTCTCAAAGCTTGGCAACACCAAAATAGGTTGGGTAGCTATCTTTTCCTTCAGCAACTCAAAACTCTTGTTAGCTTGCTCATTCCATACAAACTTAGTTTTCATGCCTCCTTTAATGGTATCTAACATAGGAGCACAAATTGCACTAAACTGCCTTATGAATTTCCTATAATACTGAGCAAGACCATGGAAGCTTCTTACCTCTGTTGCTGTCTTTGGAGTAGGCCAATTAAGAATGGCTTCTACCTTGCTGCTGTCCATCTTCAAGTTGCCATGTGATAGCACAAAACCAAGGTACACCAGCTCTATTTTGATGAACTCACACTTTTCCAGATTGATCTTCAGTTTCTCCTCCTGCAGCTTCTTGAAAATCAACTCAATATGATGGAGGTGCTCTTCTCTTGTTCTGCTATAGATTAGTATATCATCAAGATACACTACTACAAACTTGCCAATGTAGTCTTGGAGAATTTCATTCATGAGTCTCATGAATGTGGAGGGGGCATTAGATAATCCAAATGGCATTACTAGCCACTCATAAAGACCCTCATTGGTTTTGAAGGCTGTTTTCCACTCATCACCCTCATGTATCCTAATTTGGTGATAACCACTCTTTAAATCTATCTTGGTATAGTACCTAGCTTCACCTAGACAATCCATGAGATCTTCAATCCTAGGGATAGGGAACCTATACCTGATGGTTATCTTGTTTATTGCCCTGGAATCAGTACAAAGCCTCCATTCTCCTCCTTTCTTAGGTGCTAAGACAGTGGGTACTGCACAAGGACTAATGCTTTTCCTAATGAGACCTTGGTCAAGTAGTTCTTGAATCTGCCTGGCTATTTCCTCATTTTGTTGAGGTGTCATCTTGTAGGCTGCTTTGTTTGGAAGGGTAGCTCCTGGTATCAAGTCTATCCTATGACTTATGGCTCTTTTAGGAGGTAAGGTTGCTGGTTGACCACTACTTACAATGCTTTCATAGGTCTGCAACAAGTCTTGTATCTCCTTGGGTAACTCTTGCTTTTCAGCTGCCTTCTCTTTGCTTGCTTCTCTTGGCTTGATCATTACTGCATAGCCAACTCCTTCTCCTTCTTCCAAGGCCTTTAAGAACTCTTTTTCACCAGTTATAAGCAGCTTAGAACTTGTTGTCTGCACCTCAGTATCTTCCAACAAAGATTGAATCTTGTAGGTTACTTTGTCCTTCTTGAAGGTGTAAGAATTCTTGGCTCCATCATGCACAGCTTGACGGTCAAATTTCCAAGGCCTACCTAGGAGCAAGTGGCATGCATCCATAGGTAATACATCACACAATACCTTGTCTTTGTACTTGCCAATTGAAAACTCTACCCATGCTTGTTCATTCACCAAGACATGCTGACCCTTATTGAGCCATGTGACCTTGTAAGGATTTTTGTGAGGTATCCTTGCCAATTTCAGTTTGCTGACTGCCTCCTCTGACACAATATTGTCAGTAGAACCTGAGTCTATGATCACCTTGCACACTTTCCCCATCATCTTGCACTTTATCCTAAACAAGGACCTTCTTTGGCTTGGCTCTTCTTTGACTGGTTCTTTGATTAAAGTCCTTCTCATCATGAGATTTTCACCTTCCTCTGAGTTCAAGGGTACTTCTGATTGTTTATTTGCTGCAACTATTTCATCTTGAATCAGATTGGTTCTCTTATCTCCTTCATGAGAAGTGCTACCCTTCTCAGGACATCTATAGGCTGGGTGTCCTAATTGGTTGCAATGATAGCATTTCATGTTGGTGAAGTAACTGCCTCTTCCTTGTCCACCACTTCTTCCTCTGGAGCTGAAACCTCTTCCTCTACCACCTCTACTAGAACTTCCCTCTTGCTGTTCTGAGAATCTGACTTCTCCTTGGGCTCTTGATTCTGAGCTTCTTCCACTATAGCTTCCTCTTTGTCCTCTGTTGTCTTTCCCTTTACCTCTACCTTTAGGATTTTGTTCCTGCTTCTTTTTGCCTTTCTCCTCTATTTTCAAAGCCATTTGATAGCATTGGCGGACTGTTTTGAAGTTTACCAAACTCATATCTTCTTGGATAGACCATTTGAGTCCATTTAGATACCTTGCTAACTTTATGCTTTCATCTTCAACCACCTTTGATCTAAGGCACAATTTTTGAAACTCTTCTGTATATGTTTGGACATCCATATCCTTTTGCCTCAGATTGTGTCTTCTCCTATGCAACTGGACTTCATAATCATCAGGGAGATAAGTTTTCCTTATCTTGGTTACCACCCCTCTCCATGAAACTATGGGACCTTTGCCTTCTTTCTCTCTTTCAGATTGCACAAACTTCCACCATGTGAGAGTTGCTCCTCTCAACCTTGACTTGGCCACCTTTACCTTTTGGGCCTCTGTTATGCCATCACATTCAAAGTGATTCTCAATGCTCTCAATCCAGTCCACAACTGAATCAAGATCCATTTGTCCACTGAAAAGTGGCACACCATCCAATGCTTTACCACTCAAGGCCTGCAATGCCTTCAAGAATGGTTCCTCTGCAAGAACAGGATCAGGTTTTGGAGCTTCCTCCTCCAATTCCACTTCTTTTTCCTTGGCTTCCTGTTCTTCCTTCTTCTTAATCTTTTCCTTCACATTATCTATTGTTTCTTGGACTTCATCCAGGAGTCTCTCCATCTGAGATATCCTTTCTCTGAGCAACCGGTTATCTTCCTCTTGCTCTTCTACCTTCTTTGCTAGTTCTGCATTTGTCACCATGGTTCCTTCCTCTGGTGTATTCTCTCCTACTGACTCAGTGGATTGGCTCATTAATCACAAGCCTTGAATCTAACTCAATGCTCTGATACCAATATGGTGTATGTTAACCTCCAAGGTTTGCTTGCACCTAATCAACAAGAAGACTTTGCCCTGCCTTCACCATGAACCTAACAATCTACTAGGCTCTGTCCTGATTTGGTTCACCAACTGAACCTTGCTATAACTCTGTTCAAAGAGTCTCCAACTTGTGCTTTAACCTCAGAGGATGCAACACCACTCAAAGTTGTTGTCTTCTTCTCAAACACCACTTGAGATTTCAATCTTTCTTACTACACCTAGAAGAGTCTAGATGCCAATTTCACCACTTTGCTTGAACTACTTACAGGGGAACTACAAGTACTGTCTTCATGCTTTTCACATTCCAATGGGTCCATCTTGTTCAGTGTTCAACCATCAAATTAACCGATTTCATGAAATTGCCTTGGTAAGGCCTAAACCCTACTAGCCCTTACCAGTCAGTTTTTGACTTTTCCTGCTCAAACTCACCAAAGGACCTAGAAAATAAATACCACTTTCTGGTACCCTTTTCAGTGTTTTAAATCCTTCACCTAGTTTCAAACCTCTGTCTGCACTGTACAATTGATTCCTACAAACAAAGAAGGTTAGGATTAAAAGGCCTAATAGCTAGGGTTTTGGGACTTTCTTGTTGATTCTTTCCACCATTGGATTGTTCAGACCTAAATCCTTTCCAACATGTTAAAATGTGACCAAAACCTTCATGAAACCGTATAGATGTCGTACTGTACCTTCTGCCCCTATCTAAGTTCTCAACTCTTTTCTTCCAAACTCCTAACCGGGTCTCTTACACTCGCCTAGGGTTTGGTATCACCAAATTTTGCTTGGCTCTCAAAGTTTCCTATGACTAAATATTTACAAAAGCATGGCTCCCCTGTCATTTCCATCGACCTCAGGAAAACTCCAAGGGCAGATTTCATGGGGGAGCCATTTATTGGCTGACTGTTCAAAACTGAGTCCACAACCCTCTAAATTCTAATCCCAAGCTTCAAATCAATAACTCTACACTCCTCAACTTAAATACACAAAGAAGAATGAAGAAAATCTATTCTAATAACATAAATACAACGCTAAATCTGAGCATTCAACGCCTATGACAGTTCTGTTGCAAAACACAGTGGAAATTCAGAAAAACACTCTACAACGCTAAACTCTGAACACAAAACACAGAATTCTGCTCTTAACCTTTTATCTACAAGATGGAATACACTTCAAACTATTCAAAGAACCTAAGAACAGTGAGAAATCCGTGTAAACAAAGCCATCTTAATCACTGTTTCTCTAAGCACGTGGGTAACACACAAAAATTACTCAAAATCTTATCACTGTCCTCTATTCTTCACAACAAAATTTCATTACAATGACTAATCCCTCCTTGTTACGAGCCATCCATCACTTTTTATGCCTTTGCCACTATTCAAGGGCAGTTGCTCGAGCTTTTCCCTAATTTCAGGGGATTCCCATCACTAAGATTGCATGCAATTTACACAAATCTTGCCATGCAACTTTACATCCGCATTTTGCAACTTCCATAATGCAATGATTGTGTCATGATCCTCAAACATAGGACCTCTAACACCTTGATCTCGAGCCATCAGCATCTCCCTTAACCGTTCCTTGGCATCTTCCAACAAATTAGATGTGGTTATGACCCACTTAATGCATTGTGTTCCAACCTAGACTGTCCAAAACTAATTAAAGCCAAAAATTTAAAAACATGACTAAACTAGGATGACATTTACTCTAATGATTAACTCAACACACCTACTCCAGACCTTCTAAGGTCCAAATCACACATACTAACTTCCTGATTTGGCCAAGATCAGGTACAAGCCAAAATTGTGCAAACTAAATTTGGGTTTCTTAGGTGCTCTTACCATTAGTTAGCAATTCGATAGAATCATATGATTTATATCCATCTATCACCACTGAGTTCTTTTGTAAATCTTCATCCACTTTGACATTTGTACTTTCAATAATCTTCTTCAGCCTCTTGTTGTAGCACTTGTAAGTTTTGTTTCTTAAATAATATCCAAGGAAGATACCTTCACTAGATCTTGTATCCAAATTTTGTAAGTTTTCATCTCTTTTGATATAGAATTTTCTTCAAAATACTCTAAAGTATTTCACAATAGGAATTATTCCATACCACAACTCATAGGGAGTCTTGGCACTATTTTATCTTGCTTGAACTCTATTAAGAATGTAGACAATAGTATGAATTTATTCTCTAGTAGACTTCTAGTAGGTTTTCCTCTTTCATCATTATTCTTGCAGCTTCTTGAATAGTCCTATTCTTTCTTTCAACCACTCCATTTTGTTGAGGAGTCCTAGGGGTAGATAAATGCCTATTTATCCCATGATTCTCACAAAAAATATTAAACACATTGAAGGTGAACTTTCCATCTATTTCAGAACTTAAACACTTGATTTTCATATCCATTTCATTCTCAACCATAATTTTTATTTCTTTAAAGTTATCTAGAGCTTTTGATTTTTCTTTAAGAGAAGTAACCCATGTCATTCTAGAATAATCATCAATCAATAGCATGCAATACCTATTACCTTGAAGAATTATTAATCTAGTAGGATCACCAAGGTCTGTATGCACCAAATCCAATAGTCTAGTAGTAGATTGCTCTTTGAATTTAAAAATTCTTCTTACTTGCTTCCCAATTTGACATTCCTTGCAAATAACATTAATGGGCTTTGTAATCCTTGGCAGATATCTCACAACTTAAAATGAACTAATCCTCACTAGGCTATCAAAACTAATATGACACATCCTTCTATTTCATAGACAACTTTAATTAATCTAAGTCATAAAGTAATGAACATTAGCACCTTTAAGTTGATAAACATTTCCATATTTCCTTCTTCTAGCAACAACCACAATTCCAAGGCCTTTTCTGATCTCACATTCATCATCATGAAACATAAGATTATATCCTTTTCTACATGTTTTTCCAACACTTAAGAGGTTATGTCTAAATCTTTAACATAAGGAACATCTGTATTATGCTTACCATCAAAACTGATAGAATATTTTCCACATATCTTAGCAGATGTATCATCACCAAACTTAACTAGACCTCCTTCATATTTCTCAAGTTTAACAAACTTACTTTTATCACTGGTCATATGATTTGAGCATCCACTATCAATAATCAAGTAGTTGTTTTCCTTTCTATGATGAAGAGAAGTCACCATAGTATTGTGACTTGTTTTCATAGCAGTTTCCTTCACACATCTCTCAAAGTTAGTGTAGAGGAGGGGGACCGATTGTTCAGGATCCTAGGTCATGTGAGGGTCTAGAACAATCAGCTGCCCTGATCTACCTCACACTAAGGGATTGTTTAAGATAGGTTTGATGCTTAAAGGGGTGAAAAGGAAGGACAACTAATCCACCTCTTTCCTTCTGCCAACCCAAGAGTCTCACGAAGTTAGGTAAGAAAGTTTTTGGATTTCGAGTTGTAACTTAAGCAAATCATTTCCAGGGGACTACAACGTAGGACATGGATGACAATGCAGTGCGCTAGCATCTTAGTTGGGTGCTGACATCCATATAGAAAAAAATTGTAAAATGCAGTTTAAAATCAAGAGAAACCTACTAACAACCTGAAAAATATAGTTTAATATAATAACAAAAATAGAAAAGATCTAAATAATAGAATATTGAGAAAACACTAAGATTAAATCTAACTACGAAATGATGAAGGGTTAGGAAAGCATACCTTCCTACCCATGAGTTGATATCTTCAAAGTCTTCACTTGACGAGCAACCTGCACACACAAAACATAAAAATGTTGGGGTTGTGAATAGAGGACTACTACAGTCAGTCCTTCTCTTTGGTGTTTCCACCTCCATGGATAACTAGTATAGCAATGATAGAGAAATATGATAAAGAGAGATATTGAAATGGAAGTACTAAGCGCTATGCTAAACAGCAATATGCTATGAAAACAATACAATAATCCTAAGTAAATGGAAGATGGAATAATATCACCTTCAACCACATGCAATCAAGGAAAATGGGTGGAATGATCTTGGAAGCTTGCAAATGCCAATGTTGCCATAACAATGAGGAGATTGAGTCCACAAAACACTAACTTGCTGCTTCAATGGAGGTGAGAATGTTATGAATGAAGTGTGTAGAAGTGAGAATGATCAAGAAGTGTGTCAAGAAGATCAAGAAGTTTCCAAGAGAGACTAAATGAATGAAGAAAGGTAGTTATTTGAAGGTGAAATTAGAGGAAAAAGAGCCGTTTGAGGTCAGTCAAGGGAGTAAAGATGTTACTCTTCATCTCCAATGGAGAATTATAATGCCTTTGTGGATTCTAGAGGCAATAATGTTGTCAGGATGAAAACACGCCACACAAACGTCTGCATGTTGTGCTAGCATCCTCGACAGAATATCCTCCATTGACACTAGAAACAACTGCCAAGTGGATGGGAAGCAAATGAAGGACTTGGAGTAGAATCATCAAATTTAATTTGTCTAAGGTAGGAGGTATGTAAACAAGGAATTTTTGAAGGGGTGCAAATTCACACCATTACATTTTCCCCCACTTTAGCGAGCATAAGTGTCAACAAATGCATGGTAAAATAGGACGAAAGTTGAGAAATGTATACTTGAATCGTCAAGGAAGAAGACCACAATTTGACACACTCAAAAGCACAAGAAGAGGAGATGGCTCCATAGGTACTCGGTTCTGAGGAGAATTGAAAAAATATGTCACATTCCTTGAACCTACAAAAGGTGAATAGAAGTCTCTATAGGTACTTGGTCCTAGAAAGGAGGTGCCATAAGTGCTCGATCCTAAGGGAAGACATATGTGAAAGGATCCATAGAGTCCGATAGGCCCTTATAGGTGCTGGTCTTGCAAGGAAAGGTCAAGGTGCTCGGTACTCCAAGCTTGATTGAAAAAGTATCTTCGTAGGTCCTACAAAGGAACATGTTAGATAGAAAAAAACCATGTAAGAAAACAAAGAGAAAGTCACATAGACAATCAATAATTGAAGGAAGAACTTTAAAAGGGTTCCTTCGAGAACCCTTATGACACAAAAAAGGAAGAATGATGTAACAAATAGAAGAAGTTTACAACACAAAAGACTACTGTATCCAAGTACCTAGAAGGGTAAAAAGGGTCCTCCAAGAACACATAAACAAGCATAGGGGAAACACAACACACATACAAATCTAATCTTTAGATAAAGAAGAGGTGACCTCATAGTCCTCATCAAACAAGAGGTCATCTTTTTCCCAATCTAGATCATTATAAGTGGAAGATGGATGAGCCTACAAGGGTGAGATAGCAAGGGGAGAACCCTCCAACTCTCCTACAACAAGAGCCAAGGAAGAGGACCCCTTGAGGTCTTCTTCACTCAACTCCTATGAGGTAAACATCATTGATTTTGTAAAAATTGCTGATAAAATTGGGACATCGTCTATTGAGTTGAACATGCACTTGATGGGAGTGCCATGTGTCAACTAAGTGGGTGATGAAGGAGGTGCTCTAGATCCAATGCCAAACTCACTAAAAGAAGCAGGGGTAGTGATGAACTTAGGGGCTGTCGAAGCTGCCCCCATCACTAGGATGACACAAGCCAACACAAAACCAAATTTTGAAGAAGGCGATCCCTTCTTTCAACCCCCATTAGAAGTAGGGTCATCCTCCAACTTATGCTTCATTGGAGGATGTGAGATCCTCATAGATGAAGTAGAAGGCAAGGAAGAAGTAGAGAAAGCCACAATAGACACCACCAAGGTATTTGACATATCCATGAGCTTAGGAAAAGGTGGGATGTACATAAGGGACATCAAGAGAGGAGGCTCAACCGAGGGAGAAATGAACACTTGCACCCTTTTAGGGTGAGGACCATCCATGCTTGTAGAGGGAGCTAGAAGCAAGATCAAGGTAATGGGAACTAAAGCAGAATGGGAGAAAGATGACACAATAGGAGACACCAAAATAGGAGTTGTTGGCTCCCCTTCCTCCTTCTGCAAAGCAGTCTACTCAGCGGCTAGATCCTTCCTATGAAGCTTACGCTCATGTGCATGGAGGTTTCTTTGGTTTCAAGAGCTAGAGGCTACATCTTGAGGAGGAGAAGGAGGCTCCTATTCTATCATCAGTGTGTCCGTCATGACCATTGTTTGCAAAGGGAGTGACTCCTAGACAAGAACAAGAGGAAGAGATGGAAGAATGAGAGGAAGAGATGCAAGAACGAACATAAAAATCAGTGAAGAAGTAGACTCGAGTGCCTTTGTGGTGGGCCTCTTCCCATTCAATACCCTAGGGGAAAGAGTAGTAGGAGGTTGCGACGACTAAGACATAGAGGTGACTCCATGGGGATCCTTCCCCTTACCATACAAGATGGGCTAAGGCACCATGGAAAAGTCAAGAAGGTTGAACACCTGAAGCTTGGCCTCTTGCTAAGCGGGCACCATCAGACTCCATAAGAGATGCATAGGGGCAGAGGTTGAGGGCACCATGGTAGGATGGGAGGTATAAGCAGGTGGAATTGTAGAGGAAGAAGAAGAAGGCTGTTGTGTGCGAGCAAGATTCCCCTTCCCCTTTTTTGAGGAAAAGGAAACAACCTGCTACCACACTATAGGTTAGGTCATTCTTGATTGTACCTTGCCCTCAGTTTTATACTTAACATAATTTTGATAGAGCAGGTCCATTCTTGGGGGAAGTGAACCTACTAGGGTGGGCCAAAAATGATCTAATGAATATCCCCCATGAGATACCATCAACTGATATCCAGTGTCATACACGACATGCACTACACCTTCATGAGGGAACTTCAGACACTTATAAATAATGAAAGTGACCCTGTTCATGGAAACTAGCCATAGGATGCCTAACTTCACTATGAACAAATTAGATTCTGGAATGACGTTAAAGGTAGCATTCATAGCCCTAGGTCCCACTAGGATGAAAAGAGTTATAGAATCATAAGGAGAAAGAGAGAGACCATCATGGGTATGTATGGTGGTCTTCATATTTTCATATTCCTCCCTTTATAGAGAGTTTAGTAGAAGAGTCTCCTTTGTAATAATGTTCACACGACTCATGGGGTCCACAAGCACTCTTGTCACAATATTTCCATTAACGCAAGCGAGAAATGGGAGAAAATTTCTTATTCATGGGTAGATCCAATGATGTAAAGTTACATTTGGTGAATCAATCATAGGTTGAGGGGGAGGAATGTGAGTAAATAAACCATGTTTACATACTCTGAGGCCTCAGGAGAAAAATCAGAAGGATCAATAATCAAATTTACACAGTAAGATGAAAATGGATCCGCATAAATCTCCAATTCACTATTTTCCTTAGCCATTGACTTGTTTGTATTCTTCTTTTTACCATCGAGGTGAATAGTACCATTGTCAATGTGATCATGTATCTCATGACACAAATGCATACAATATTCAATATCATACTCATGGACATGATGGTATTGGAAGAAAAAATTTCAATCATACCAATTGGGGTAAGGCTCTCTAAGAGGTCGAGTATCTTCCAAGGTTATAACCTTATCCTTTAACAACTTCTTCAAAATAGAAGAGTAAGATTCATACAACTTTGTGAACTGTTTGTTGCACTTGAGGCCTTTTTCATTAGATGTGGTGACTACATTCACAATAGATTTTCCTTTACTTGAAATCAACACAATAGATCTTCCTTTTGGAAGGGAGCATGAGGAAGATCCCCCGAACTGAACAATTGTCTGTTGATATTCTTGCAACACTATGCACAAATGTGAAAAAGAAGGATATTTCATTAAGGAAAACTTCTACTGCCAAAGTTTTTGTAGGTTACCAATGAACACCTTCTATACATCTAAGTCAGGTAGCAGGTAAGATATTTGTGAAAAGAGTGCTTGATATTGAGTAATGAAATCAGTGATCTTCTCATGCTCTCATTGCTTACATGGAAAGATGTCCGAAAAGGCCATATTCGGATCAATGTTAGCCTGGAATTACCAAAAGAACTGATTAACAAGTTTGATTGAATGAGAATATGGAGTTTTTGAGCAAGGAATAGTACCACTCTAGTGTTGTGTCTTCGAAAGATCGAGGAAATAATTTGGCCATCAAGGCATCGTGGTGAAAGAAGTATGTACACATCACATTGAAGGTTGCCACATGTTTGAGGGTCTTCTTTACCACTATATTTTTCAAACTTAATAATTTCCATCCCTTGAGGGATGGGAGTGTTTAGAATTGCCACCAATAAAGGACTATGTTGAAAGAAAGGTTGAAAGATAGGCTGGGTAGAGGCTTGGGACAAACTTGCCAAATCGTTCTACATTTGACCCATATTTTGTAGCAGAGCATTCAAAATAGGGTCGGATGAAGAAGTAGGGCTAGTGGAATCACCACCAGAACCACCACCAAGATCACCGCCGAAGCCACTGCTAGAGCCACTACTAGGGCCACCATTGTATCCACCATTGGAGCTACCACCGTAGCTGTTGCTAGAGCCACCACCATGACCACCTGCGAAGCCACATGCGAAGCCACCACCAGAGCCACCGAGAGTACTAGATATACTAAAACCACCAACCTCTATTCCACTGGAAATATCACCGCCAACGATAGCATTTACCCCAAGAGGAAGAAAATTAAATCTAAGAAGTATTCTACTCACCTTGACAGTAGGAGGCAGAGCAGAAGCGAAAACATTGACAGAAGGGCCTCTTTTAGCCATGCATATCAATGTCATAGGTATCGAGATGCCAATTTTTTTTCATAAGTGTCGAATAAATGACCTAAGGTAATACTTGACCTAGGGTTGTAAGAAGGGGTATATGCTTCTGTTAAGTTGGTAAGGCCATAGAGAAACTCTATGCCTATCCAATCCTTGTCTAACATGTATCTAGTTTCATTTAAAACTCTAGAAGCCCTAGCTATGTTTTGATCTTTCCCTACATGGTTGACAAGATCTAAAAGCCTCTTTTCTAAAGCAAGGAGGTGTTGTACAGGAATGGGGACAACTTCATTCTCATCCGAGATGTAGCTAAAGGGGAAATAGGAGGAGTAGGGGTATGAGTGGTTTCATTGAAGAAACTCATCGCTACCATCGATACCATCTTCTACGAAGCGATAGTCATAGTGACCCTTGAGAATTCCATCTCTAAGTGCCACTGTCACATGCTCCTAACAATGTATCAAAAAAATATAGATTGAGTCATGAGGTTCATAAAGCATCACAACACACAAGTCCACAACCTACACAAACACGAGAGAAAGAACCTCAATACAAAGAAATAGATACTACAAGGTTCACATCGGGTTCACCAAAATGTAGAGGAGGGGGACTGAATGCTCAGGACCCTAGGTCATGGGAGGGTCTAGAACAATCAGCTACCCTGATCTACCTCATGCTAAGGGATTGTTTAAGGTAGGTTTGATGATTAAAGGGGTGAAAAGGAAGGACAACTGATCCACCTCTTTCCTTCCAGTGATAAATTTAAGAAATCCCTCTCAAAAAAAGTTATAAAATCTTGGTGAATATTTATTTTTTGAGGAAAAAATATTAATTTATAGTGGTGAATCTTTAATTTTTTTGAAAAAATATTAATTTTATTAGTGATTTTTTTACATCACAATTTTTTTGTAGAAAATTTTGGTGAATCTTGAAAAATAATAAGAAAATGCATTAATTATATTGGTGAATCCATCCAATCTAAAAATAATTCTCATGAAAAAGTAGGGAATGAGCGTGGAAATTATTGATGGGTTTAAGGGGTAGACTATAATATTTACTTGCCACCATTGTTTTAAAATATAATATAATGGCCCTAATTATACTTTTCAAGGTAAAATGTACTTACAATATGTAATTCTCACGGGGCTCAAAATTAATTTTGGATGATTGATCTAATGACCCTCATTGTACTCTATGAGGTAAAATATACCCACGATCTATAATGCTCATGAGACCCAAAATTTTGGGTCCCATGAGCATTATAGATCACAAGTACATTTTACCTTGCAGAATACAACAAGGGTGATTTTTTATATTGTAAATTAATGGTTGAAAATAAAGATTAGAAATATGGTCCTAAAGCAACTGATAATTATGATATACAATTGGTGAATCAATATATATTTCTACTATAATTTATAAAATTTAGGTGAATATAATCTATTCATATATTGAATATTGTGGTGAATTTTTTAGTTCAAATTTTTAATAAAATACATTCTTTGGTGATGTAAATAAGACTATAATAAAATTTCATAAAAATGTGGCGATTCAAGTCATGTTATAGGTCAAACTATTAGCCAATTTTGGATTCCCAAATTTCAACTATTAGCCAATTGGCGAATATTAGCCACTAAAAAACTCACTATTTCCTTCTACCAACCCAAGAGTCTCAAGAAGTCAAGTGAGCAAGTTTCTAGAGTTCAGATTTCAACTTAAGCAGCTCACTGCTAGGGAACTACAACACAAGAAATAAACGACAGCATGGTGCACTGGCATCTCAGTTGAGCGTTGACATCTGGATGGATAAAAAGTGTAAAATGTAGTCTAAACTCAAGAGGAACCTACTAGCAACTTGAAAAAGGCAGTTTAATATAGCAACAAAAATATAAAAGAGCTAAATAATAGAATATTGAGAAAACACTAAGATGAAGTCTAACTACAAAATGACGAAGGAGGGTAAGGAAAGCGCACCTTCCTACCCATGAGTTGATATATTCAAATTCTTCACTCGATGAGAAACCTACACACACAAAATGAAAAAATGTTGGGTTGTGTATAGAGGACTGCTGTAGTCAGTCCCCCGCTTTGG
This sequence comes from Sequoia sempervirens, assembly GCA_007258455.2. NCBI lineage: Eukaryota > Viridiplantae > Streptophyta > Pinopsida > Cupressales > Cupressaceae > Sequoia > Sequoia sempervirens. The sequence goes on along the minus strand of VDFB02058242.1, from coordinate 277,192,193 downwards.
TGTTTCCACCTCCACGTAAAGCTAGTACAACAATGATAGAGAAATATGATAAAGAGAGATATTGAAATGGAAGTACTAAGCACTATGTTAAATAACAATATGAAACGAAAATAATATAATAATGATAAGTAAATGGAAGATGGAATAATATCACCTTCAACCATGTGCACTCAAGGAAAATGGGAGTAGTGAGCTTGCAAGCTTGCAAATTCCCATGTTTCTGTAACAATGAGGAGATTGAGTCCACAACACACCAACTTGTTGCTTCAATGGAGGTGAGAATGGTGTGAATGAAGTGTGTAGAAGTGAGAATGATCAAGAAGTATGCCAAGAAGATCAAGAAGTTTCCAAGAGAGAGTGAATGAAAGAAGGAGATAGTCATTTGAAGGTGAAATTGGAGGCAAAGGAGTCATTCGAGGTCGGTCAAGGGAGCAAAGACATTACTCTTCATCACCAATGGAGAATTGTAACACCTCTGCAGATTCTAGAGGCAAGAATCTTGTCAAGATGGCAGCGCACCACATAGATGTCTACGCACTAGGCTAGTGTCCCTTACAAAATATCCTCCACTGACACTAAAAACAACTACCAAGTGGATGTGAAGCAAAAGAAGGACGTGGAATAACATCATTAGATTTAATTTTTCTAGGGTAGGAGGTATGTAAACGGGGAATTTGCAAGGGGTGCAAATTCACACCATTGTAGTTAGTAGAATTAGATTCAAATTTCATAGCCATGAAAAAGCATTCACTATCCTCATCATCCCCATAGTCAGATTCATCATCAGATATACTAGTATCTTTTCTAACATAATAAGTTTTCTTAATTTCTTTACCTTTGCTTTCATTGTTCTTGTCATTCAAATCTCTATTTGGACATCTTCAAGCATAATGACCTATCTTACCACAACTGAAACATTTGAAGGGAAACTTACCTTTGTATTCACCAGTACCCTTTTTCATTTTCCTCACAAATTTTTCTTCTACATCATCAATATCCTCCTGATCTGATTCCTCAATCTTTTATGATTTTCCAACTTTAAAAGCAACCTCAAATTTCGCATTACTTACCAAGTTCTCTCATTTCAAAAGTAGATAATGAACCATACAACTAATCTTTAGAGTATTTACTTAAATCTTAAACTTCCTCAATAGCATAAATTTATGACTATAAGATTTAGGAAGAGTTATCAGTACCTTCTTTACCACTTATTCTTCTTCAAGATTTCCACCAAGACCTTTGATGGAATTGACAACTTCATCCACCTTTTACATGTAGCTTGTAATGTTTTCATCTTTAGAAATCCATAGGTTCTCAAATGTGATCTTTAGATTCTACATCTTAGCTTTCTTGACCTTATCATCTCCTTCATAAATACTATCCAAATTTTTCTAGATCTCTTTAGCAGATTTCAAACTCATAACTTTCACAAGTTTAGTGTTATAAAGACCACTTAAAAGAGCATACCTTGCTTTACCATTGTTCTCATAGGCCTTGATCTCATCATCAGTCTTTGGAAAACTAGTAGGCATAGTATATCCAATCTCAATAGACTTCCAAACTCCAAATCCAAGAGATAATAGGAAACCTTCCATCCTTGTCTTCCAAAAACCATAGTTTGATCCATCAAACAAAGGAGCATCCCTCTTGTGCACCATCCCAAATCTACCTCAAGTGGTTAAGCTTTCTTCCAAAGAACCTTTCTTTGATACCAATTGTTGAATGCACACAATACAAATGAGAGGGGGGTGAATATACATCACCGTGAGACCCCTTTTCTATGAGGCATACACTGCCCCTACCTTGTCAACCCTACTGCATTGGTAAGCTAGTGGAGCATTGGAAAGATAGATCACTCACTAGCTTGCCAATGTGGTAGGGTTGACAAGGTAGAGGCATCGTATGCCTCATAGAAATGGGGTCTCACTATATCACCGTGAGACCCCATTTCTATGAGGCATACACTGCCCCTACCTTGACAACCCTACCACATTGGTAGGCTAGTGATCTCACTCACCAACCTACCAATGCAGTAGGATTGAAAAGGTAGGGGTAGCGTATGCCTCATAGAAATAGGGTCTCATAGTGATATACATCACCATGAGACCCCATTTCTATGAGGCATACATTTCCCCTACCTTCTCAACCCTACCGTATTGGCAAGCTAGTGGAGCATTGGCAAGCTTGCTCACTCAATAGCTTGCCAATGTGGTAGGGTTGACAAGTTAGGGGCAATGTATGCCTCATAGAAATGGGAATATGTTGCATATGTTGCCCCTACCTTATCAACCCTACCACATTGGCAGGCTAGTGCACTCACTAGCCTGCCAAAGCGGTAGGGTTGAGAAGGTAGGGGCAACGTATGCCTCATAGAAATGGGGTCTCATATACATCACCATGATACCCCATTTCTATGAGGCATATGCTACCCCTACCTTCTCAACCCTACCAAATTGGAAAGATAGTGGAGCATTGGCAAGCTAGCTCACTCACTAGCTTGCCAATGTGGTAGGGTTGACAAGGTAGGGGCAACATATACCTCATAGAAATGGGGTCTCATGGTGATGTATCATCGTGAGACCCCATTTTTATGAGGCATATACTTCCCCTACCTTGTCAATAGGGGCAACACATACCTCATAGAAATGGGGTATCACGGTGATGTACCCATTTCTATGAGGCATATGCTTCCCCTACCTTGTCAACCCTACCACATTGGCAAGCTAGTGAGTGAGCTCACTATCTTGCCAAGCTCACTAGCTTGTCAATGCTACCAGATTTTGCATACATTTATATGAAAACATTATTGTAAAAAAATTCAAATTCCTTTTCCATGCTTCCATTTTGAGCCATGATTACAAGATAGGCTACACCTTTCCCCATGTTGCTAACTTAGCCTTGAATAAAGAGTCTTGAAATAGTGGAGAGAAGGGTTAGAATCCCTTGTAGGTAGACTAATCAAGGAAAAATTTAAAATATATCACAACATAAGTGATGAGGTAGGTTTAGTGATGACGTAAATTTAGAAATAGAGATGAAAACCAAAATAGATTCAAAGATCTATCAATGTGGGAGGAGTATATTACAAATTTTTAGAGACATGTATGGAAAGTTTGGTAGCATAGACAAGGAAATCAACTGCTTGGTATAACTGTTTGAAAAAATACCTCAATGAGATATGTCCTCGTGGACTATAATGATTGCAGGATATGAAAAAAATAGATTTATTGAAAAGGATTTAGAAAATTTCAAGCATATGAAAATTGTAAGTGTAAAACCAAATTCAACTACATTTTCTAACATCCCCCATGCCTATAGCAAAATGAAAGCTTTGGAGAGTGGTATGCACATCCATATTAAAGCATTGAGAAATGTTGTTTTATTTTACTTCCTTATAACTTATGTCATATATATGTGTATACAAAATGTGGAAGCATACACAAGGTAAGTCAATTGTTAAATAACAAAATGCCTCAAAGAGATGTGGTTTAAAAATGTAATTGGAAAGTGTAAAGAATTGTGTAATTTAAAATACGCATTGACAAGCTAAGGTTATAATGACAAACAAACAATGATCAATATGGAATATGAAAAATAAAAAAAATGAAAGAAAGCCATAATAGAATGAAAGAAAATGTGTAAAGACTTCACATACCTAAAAAACTAGAGTTTCAAATGGAGTTCTACTCAATTATGTAGCCTTTTCTTCTTCTTTCTTCAAACTCCTCAACAATTTGACTTTTTCAAAAGCTTCTTCCCCTCCAAACTTCAATTGTATATCACTTTTGAATGGAATTAAAACTTGAATTGATATTATATGCCTTTCAACGTGAAAAACCTGCTATTTCATGCAAAGTTGGTGGAAGGATCATGAAAAAGGTGGTGGAATGTGAAAAACATGCATGCACACTTCACAACATCATCAAAAAGCTCTTTTTTCTCAAAGCATGCATAGAACCATGAGAATATGTAGAATGTGGGCCTTGAGATCACATGTATATTGAGTTTTTTACTATTTTTAGAGCAAGCGAAAACACACTCATGTAATAACGCGAGTGCATTATGTCTTTGCTAATAAAATGATCATATCTCTACTACTTCAAAATGCACTTGCGTAATGAGAAAGTTGGTTTTTTATAGGTTTCTTTTCTCTTTCTTTCTCTCTACCCTCTTCCCTCAACCCACAATCCTTAATCCCTCTACCATTAAACCCTCAACCCTCAAACCTCAACCCTAAACCCTAAAACCTATACCCTCAAACGCTAAACCCTCTACCCTCAACTCTAGACCCTTAAACATTCTACCCTCTATCCTCAACCCTCAAACCCTAAACCTTCAACCCTGATACCCTCTACCC
>VDFB02058242.1:276986397-277185952 GCA_007258455.2 Sequoia sempervirens | reverse complement strand
TCTCTCTCTCTCTCTCTCTCTCTCTCCCTCCCACCCTACCTAGACAACTCTCTCTCTCTCTCTCTTAAAATTCTCCCTCCCTCTAAAAACATACATAAATACATAAATACAAGCATACATGTACATGTGTAGATACAATCTTACATACATATAGGAATACATATAATAAACATGCATTGATACATACATACATACGTACATACATACATACATACATGCATGCATACATACATACATACGAGCATGCATGCATACATTCATACATACATGACATACAAGCATACATGTACAAATATATAAACATGCATTCAATAGAGTAGCATTTAACATAAAGCAAGACATAACGTGAGTGCATTATAGCATGCTAGCATTATGTCTTGCTAGACATGTCCCTAACAAACGCAAAAAACCATGTCAAAACTAAGATATAACATGAGCACGTTATAACACGTGCGTGTTATATCTTGATTTGGGAATCCTCAAGCCTTGGGCTTGGTATTTGCCTTGGAATACCAACCCAAAGGCTTGGAGGGCATTCCCAACAACTAGAGACATGTTTTTGCAAATTCTATGATATTGCACATAATCGGGTTCATGCTCACTGTCAAGATTGCACATGGTTCAATGTCAAACAAATTGAACACCTAGGTAATGTTAGGTTCTCTCTTAGCTATCCAACGATGTATTTTTTTCACTTTTTGACAATGTTAAGCCTTTCATCTATAATTTCTTTTGTTTGTGTGTCTCTTTTTTGGAAAAAGCAGTGTTTGGTGTTTTTTTCATTATAAATTAATCATTCATAAAAATTTCAAATAAATTACATTTTTAGAATCTAGACTCCATTCTACAATTTTTTTTTTTTTTAAATTCAATTAGTTTCCAAAATTTGTAGGGGTAGCATGGGAAAAATTCTATTTTTTAGGAAGTGTCCACTTAGAAAATTAGTAAAAAATCAAATATTCATTAAAAAATTATCAGAAAAATCGTGCATCAACTACATACTATTACCTAATTTCTCACTAGAGCAATTTTAAAAATACTAAAAAATGTTCACGGTGCTAGGGACGTCTAAGATTTGCTATGTTATGTTTTTCTATAAAAAACAACACCAATTTCTAGATGTCCATCTTTTGAACTCCTTAATATCAACCATTTTCAAAATAAATTAGTAGTTTAGAAAGTAGACTTAGAGCACTTCGATCCTTTTTTTTTGTTCCATCTCAAAATTTTGAGTATAACTATCCTCAATTTCATGTCCAAGGTTAGTATTTCCCGATTTCAGAAAAAAAGTGGCCACTTAAGCCCCCTTTTTGGCCCCCCATCTTTTTGCACTTACCCAACTACAAATGACTAATTTGATCATCAGGTAAAAAAAAAAAACTAAATAATTATTCACACAAATAAAAATGACTAAATAATTAGTCACACAAATAAAAATTAGTCAATATGATATTAAAGTTTAATAATATGTTTATTTCTGCATTATAAAATTTATGGTGTTTAATAAATTATTCATATCATATAAATGAAAATTTTCTACTTAACTAATAGTAAATATAATTATTATGTAATTAATAAACAATGTATCAATAGACTTGTAATACATATTTTCATAAGTCTTAGCAGTTGTTTAAAATCAAATTTAGATATTTGATTTAAATATTTTCCATCTTAAAGTCTATGTTCTAAGGGAGGAGAAAATGTTGACCATTATTTAGAAAATTTGCTAAAAGTTTTTATTTAAAACGTATTAGCTTCACACAAAAGGTTTCAAACCATAAAGAAATAAAGCAAAATTAGGTTTTGGCATTGGAATTTAAATGAGAAAAAAAACAAAACTAAAAGATACCACCAAGTTTCAAGGAAAGGGTAGGAGAAGCTCAAGTTGTGAAGTAATTTTAGGGTTAACTTGATGTTTGAACAAAAACATTTGTGGAGAAGGGTAAATCTGAAGAGAACTCCATGCTGAAGATAAATACTATTTTTTTGCTCCTATTGAAGGTGAAGTGAAGAGATTGTTTTCTTGAGGATTGAAGAGAGATATGCGGTTCCTAACTCCTCGACACCTCCCATGCTGCTAGTTGAAAGATCTAATTACTTTGCATGCATTTCCCATGCATAAAACTACTAGGCAGGCCTTAAAGGCCTTATGTTGTTGAGAAGTGCTTGTTTTCTTCTATGAAAAGAGGTTACATTTAGGCTGTTGAAACCCCAAATATAGTGATAAAATTTCAATAGGATATTTGAAATAGGCTTAATAGACAATCCTTTACTAAGGAGTGACATCAAACAATGGATAACAATCCATATTGAATGGAATCAAATAGTGGTGCACTTTGAACTTTATGACAGTCATGAGATATGCCAAAATGACGGTGGGTTTCTTTAGTAGACACCTTTGCATGCCTTAGGAGTGTTTCATACATAGTAAAGCAGAGATAGGAGAGTTTCTGAGTCAAATAAGCATTAAAACCTAAGTCTATTTTCTGTGAGGAGGCAACAAACCTTTCTTAGGGTACATTGTCAAGAGGTTGATGACAGTACCTTGAGAACTTTGCGACAAGAGGATAGTAAAAGTATGCAAATGAAGCTATCTAAAAATCCAGTGCAATGAAACAATACCCTTTGATGTAGGGATTTTCCTCTTCCTTTTATATTTTTTCATCCTTAATCACTTCACCTCATAGTGTTGTTTACTTGTAGTCACTAATTTTACATGTGAACTTCAAGACACTTTCATAAATAAATGACTCCTATAGGACTATCTCTAATTGCTAATTCTTCATGAACCTTCAAGACTGTCCTACCTCTAAATTTGATCATTGTCTAACACTTCATTGGTCATTTACTATCACAAATAACAACCAAGTTCTTCCTTATAGTCCTAAAGACTATCATTTACCATTTGATGCTTGATATTGTATGGTCTACCCTCATGTATTATGGCTACCTTTTCACTGTACTCTGTTAACTTTGATCCATCAAGATTAATTCCATTTTTTACATTCATGGTTTTGATCCAAAACATAAGTTATGACTATCTTCTTCTGAGATCATTAGAACCATCCTTCTTGGTGAATATCACCTTCAATATGGACTATCCTACTTACTTTATGATGCATAATATTTCCCCTATGTGTATGTCAAGGCCATTATCATAAATGATAAACCACTATCATCAATGAAAATGACTTACATAAAGTTATGGTTGTCCTTACATACCATAAAAAACTTGGTCTTCTTTGTTACACATCCCTTCAACCTTGACCAATGAAAAGGTAGGGTTACAATAGGTTATGAGCTTAATGGTGACCATCACTTCTCATTTATTCCCTTGGACTTCATGAAAAAAATCACCATCTTCTTCATAGTGACTTCCACTATCTTTATCTACAAGAACTCTGAACTATCCTCACCTTGTTGTTTTCCTTTAATTTATACATTTGATCAAAACTTTGTCCTCTAGTGCAAAGAATATCTTTAATAAATTGTTAAATTGAGGTATTTTTTATATAGTTTGTCAACTATAATACATCTATACCTTCTAGCACAAAGCACATAGGCAATAAAATCAATTAAAGTAAGAATTTCCAGCAAAAGTAAAAATATTCATATGTCCATGGTTAAGGTTTGTAGGTATCCAATTGGGAGCACTCTCCCTCTTTGTAATGTCATGCTTTGAAAGCTTCTTTTATGCATCTTGACATGGCTCACTACCTTCTAGAATCCCCTTTATTATCATTCCGATGAGAGGATTATTCTTGAATACCATTCTTGGTGGTCATTTTCATTTGATGAAGTCTTCATGTTACCCTACCTTAGTAACCTTGTTAGGATTGCGACTAGAACTATGGTGATTCCATGACCTTGAATTAGTGATTAGGTGGCAGTCATCTCTTATATGCTAACCTTGACTATCCCTTAGTCATATTCATTGCCCATTGAACCCTAGACTATCGCTATATTTCCTCTTCTCAACTGTCCATTCAAGACATTACCCTTTGTTTATATGATTTCCCTCATTTCTTGATTTAACATGTCCTAGATTTTGGTGAATGATGATTATATTTATTATAGTCAAAGACAATCCTTACTCCTCATGATAGTCATTAAGACTGTCTTTCTTTAAAAACTTGACTATTTAATTTGACTATCCTCAATTATCTTTATCACTACCTTATTAAGGTCTCAAATACTCATGGATAAGACTATCCTTTTCTGCCTTCCTTCATCAGTGACCTTTATGATAATCCTCCTTAGTTAGTTGTGGCTTTAAAACTTATGTTTATCCATGGTCATCTTTGTGATTGTCATCATAGAAAGTTACCTTATATTCATGCTTTTCTAGACTATCATTTCAATCCTTTGGGTGACTATCCTTTCATCTTCATGCCTTCATTGTCTATAGCCAAAAAGGTTTTTCTTATGAATGTACTCTCCTTCATGATGCATGTTACTATTCTCATAGAATCTTCATCATGTGTAATGCGAGTGCATTAGAATTTGTTTGAGTGTATGAAGTGACTATGACTCTTTAGTTCATGAGCAACTTGACTATCATAGTTTTCATTTGCAATACATCTATACCTTCTAAAATATTACCATTTATCTTCTTGAATAACTTTGGAAGAGTTATAGGTTTCCATCTTGGCACACATCTTTGTAATGATGCCTTTTATCCTTTTTCCTTTGAAACTTCTTTCATAGCCACTATCTATGCATTTATTAAAATCAAACAAAGGAATCCTAGTAGTCCACCAAGCTCATATATCTTGTATATTCTTCAAAAGAAGAGATAAATCAAGAGAGCTAAAGTCATAAAACTTAAAATACTTGATTTTATCTATTTTATAATAACTCTCAAGGGGAATCACCTCACAACCAACAATTCTTTCCATCTTATGATCCAAACTTGTTTTGCTAGATCTACTTGGTCCTCCAATGCCTACAATCATAGGAAGGCCCTTGGTATCAAGTAAGGTCTGAACTTCTTACACAACAAGAAGTAATCCCCCGTACAAGTAATATAAATCAGGCATGGTGGAATTAAACTAACTTCTGGGGGTCCCTTGAATAGAAAACATACAAAAACACAAACTATTGTGGTAGCCAACAAGGAGAAAACAAATGGACGATACATGGATCCATGATAGTCTGTCATCCTTGATACTCTCTTGGAGGAAAATCTTGCACACTCACCACATTTCTGAGGAAGCTTAAGTACCATTTTCTAAGAAAAATTTGTGTTTGAACTAGCTTCCTGAATTGCACTTGCATTCAAGGAAGGTGCTTTCAAAATTGTTATTGCTAACTAAGAACTCCTGCTATCTCTGAGTTTTCTTCCAACTAACTCGTTATATGAATGATTATTTCTCATTAAGGCATAAGAATGTTGAGTCACCCGCTCTCCCACAGGTATGAATTGAAGAGTTTTTGGGAGAGCGAGTGACTCAACATGCTTTTACCACATCACTTTGGAGGCCCAACAACAATCGTGTAGTGTTGCAGTGGTTGTGTAGAAGTTTTTGTGAAGGATTTGGTGATCCAATGTGAAACTTGCAACTACAATATCTGATAAAAATCCACTTCCAAATATGCTTTTGATGGATGTTCATATCCTCATCCACTTCCAAATATGAAATTGATTAGATTTTTTATCATTATATAAGTGTGGCTTGAGTCTAGGGTAGAGGTTTAGAAAAAATGACTCAATGACTTTGCAATTCATAGTGAGGATTCAGGGAAAAACAATGGTTCAATACGTTTGTCAATAAAATTCATAGTGAGGGTTTAGAAGATAGTGTTCTAATACCCTTGCCAAGTGTATACATTAAGAGAGAGATTCAAATGAAAGAGGAGAAGGTTATATAATGCTTCTATATTTATATTATTCATGGTTTCCTTGTAATGGACTTAATATGTTTAGGTGACAAAAGTTTATTTGAGTGTGAATGTATTATGTAAACCCCTATAACAATTCACAAGTTATGCAAATGTTCATGTGAATGGAGTTTAGTATTGTCAAGGTTATGTGATTATCATAAGTGTGAAGATCATTGTGTTGCATTTACTTGTGCACAAAGAAGAGAATTGAATCACAATACTACATAATACCCTTGTATTATTGTGTTCTTGGAGTGTGTTTTTCTTTGGAAAATAGTATGCTCTAACTGAGATCATTGACACTTGAAGGTTGAGTTAATTTGTCAATATTCATGTGATAGAGGTCATGTGCTTTCTTAGATTGATTTATGATTCTTAAAATATCCATCTATGTTTAGTCAATGTTTTGATTACAGACAAATAACATAATTTCTTGTTGCATTTATCATAGAAAAAAAAGGCATCTTCTGATTGTAGTAGAGGATGTAGAGAGTAAAGCATTGGATACTTTGATCTTGAATAAGCTTCATGTAGGGGTGAAGGTTGGTGGATTTTTCTATTAAAATATTGTTTACTTTTTAAATTATATTTTAACTTTAAATTCTAAATCCTTAGCATTTTAAAAATATATTTGTGTCTGAATCAAGTTTGTGCTATTAAGCCCCTAGTTTTGGTAAAAATAGGAAAAATAACTTGCAGGATCTTGTTGCACTTACTAGTGGATAGCTTAGGTTTATGTTTCTATGTATCTACTCTCTTTTTTGGCTTTTGGAGTTTCTTGTTTGTTATGCAAGTTTGGCTTCTTCATGTGTCACTTATTGAACCAATTTTTTTTCTCAATTGAGTTAGTTTGCATGTATTTTTCCATTTTGTTTTCTCCACTTCTCAAGGAAAAGTATTTATGGCTAGTAGTTATCTTTTGGTCATTTTAGAGGATCTTGGTATGAATCTTGACAAAGTAGAACTTTCCATTCTTGGAACAACTAAAAAGGTAGGTAAACATAGTAGTATCCTTGTATATAGGAGTGTAATGTTGCTGTCATCCATGGATAAGGTCTTTGTTGTGTTTTTACTCAAATCATTTTTGTCATTTTAACATTTTGTTTTATGGTAATATTAGTTGTTCTTTATTCTAGGTGACTATCTCTAAGGATTCTACTATAATTCTTGATGGAGGTGGTAACAAAAAAGCAATTGAAGAGAGATGTGAGCAGGTGAGTTTTATTAGAGAGACACATGATAATATTTTTGCAAGACTATAATGCTTGGTGACAATAGAGCTGATAAGAGATTTGTGTTGGTATGATTGACATGGCTAATAAAATATTTGGTCACAAATTTTTACTAATACTGAAGCAAGCACATCTGATTAATACAAAGAAAAGCTCCAAGAGAGGTTGGAAAATGTACCAAGAGGAGTTGTTCTCAAGTTTTAACTTATAATCAAACTATGATTAGTTGTTTGAACATAATTTTCAATATTTTCAAATTAGGATGATACATTGTATCTAGATTTTTTTGATGGTCTTTTTCATTTAATTTAGATTGGAGGAGCCAGTGAGCTTTAAGTTGGAGAGAAAAAAGATAGAGTCACTGATGCATTGAATGCAATGAAGGAAACAATAGAGAAGGGTATTTTACCAGGTAAACAAATTTGTAAATTTCATTAAAGCATTAGAGATGGTAATATTTTTGTTAGGAAGGTTATAACTCTGTGCTTACTAGAAGATACATTCTAGGTGGTGGTGTTTCTCTTCTTTATGAAACAAAAGATCTTGATACAATTCCTACAACCAACTTTGACCAAAAGATTGGAGTTCAGATAATTCAGAATGCATTGAAGTTATAAATTACTAAACTAGACTTTCTTTTGTTTATTTCTAGAAATAGGCTTTATCTCAATGTTTAATCATTTATTTTTTCTATTTTTTGAAGTCACTTGTACATATAATTGCTTCCAATGCTGGTGTCAAAAGGGTGTTATAGTTTTATGATCATAAAAAATGACAATCTTTGAAATTTATGATTTTCTTACTAAATTCAAAATGGTCATAAAAATTGATGATTTTGAAATTGATGATCAATTTCAAAGATCATCAAACTTTATTCTTTCATGTTTTGGAGCTATATAAGCAAAACATAGAGCATTGTAACTCAATTTTCTTAGTCACAGGACTGAGAAACACACTTTGTAACACATTTTTCAAAGCAAAGAAACATATTTAAAAGTCTTGTATCTACTGTAAGAACATCTTTTCTCAATAAAATTTTATTATTTTTCCTTATTAATAGCTGTTTCATTATGTGCAAATGAATGATTGATTATGTTTTTTTGTGTTTTATGTTTAAACCTCAAAAGCATTGTCTCATTTCCAACACTTTTAGGAAAAAAATCAATGAACAAAAATAATTAAATAAACTACCAATAGACTAAATATACTACCAATTGACAGAGTAGTGAATAAACATGACTAAATATAATGATAATGCAATTAATAAACAATGTATCAATATACTACCAGTTGACAGAAATCAGTAAACAAAAACAATTAAATAAACTATTAAATTGATCAAAATGATGATTAAAATTAATGACTAAATACACTACCAATGGACATAAATCAATGAATGATAATGTAGTGTAGAAAAATGTATCCCTTAAAATTTTCACACTTGTTTGGGCCTTTGTGAACTAAATGGAAATAATTGTGCCTTATTTAGGGTGTTGTAAAGTGTACCTTTACACTTTCACACTAATCTAGGGTTTTATTAATTAATTGGACTTCTTTATGCTTTAACTAGCCTTATTTTGCATCCAAGAGCCTTAATTAATGTATCTTTCCAAGATTAATATTGACATATATCAATTGATCAATCAAAAATTAATGTTTCTAGATTGTATGGCCCATATTTAGTGATCTGGGACTCATACACCACCTTGGGCATATGGATCCCACCTAGGTTTCAAGGCCCCAATATGGATTTCACATTAATCTAAGTTTTTCTTGAAAAATGTGTCCCAAGCTTAGCCTAATGGGACTCATACACCATGTTAGGTCTCAAAAATGTAGGTTGTAAACCCTAAGGGGATGCCAGGCTCTATGGTAAGGCTTACACTATTTTTGGCTAATGAACAGAGTTAACCAATGTGGTTGAGAACTCCCTGCACTTCAAGCTCTACTAGACCTAGGTGGGTGTACCTTGATAATTGTTGCAAATTTAAAGGTTGTGTAAATTCTCTAACCTTGGTGATCTATCCACACTAGCATGTAAATGTGAAATAGATGTAAAGTTGCTAACTAATCATGCTACTGTTATTTGGAATTTCAAGTATGTGAATAAAGTTTATATGAAAATACAATTTTGAGATGAGTGTGATCAGTGCCTATACCTATTGGGTAGATAGAGTTAAGATATATAAGATATGTAGATACTCCTCCTTGACTTAACTCTAATTTTTTTGACACTTTTAGAAGTTTATACTTTGTATAAATGTGTAAGGTAATTAGTTATCAAGCTCTTCTTATGAATCCCAATGATATCTTTTCAAGTTACTATGATTACTTAAAATGATTTAATCCTTCCTTAAAGGAGCTAGTAAAATTAATCACACAAGAATTGCAAATGTACCTTGATAAATTAAGTATATCCTTGACATATTCATTTAAATAACAGTAAAATATCACTCTAGAGACAACAAGATAACATATATGAACTTAAATCAACAAAACAACTAAACACCAAGAATTTGGCCACCAAGTTAAACTTTCTCCTCCATTATATTACTTCTAAAGCTAATACATTATACATCAAAAGTCTCTCTATGCTGTGTAAAATTTCTATGCTAATGATTAGTGGTTATATGATGGTCAAAAGTAGGCCTTGGTTTCCCTTATATATGGGAAGCATCAGGAATTTACATGTAGAGAGGTGTCTCTTCATTTTTATTTTATTAAACATAACTAAAAATTTTAACATATAAAATTAATCAAAGGAAATGATGAACTCCACAAAAATCATAGCACACTACAGTTCGTTATTCTCCATAAGGCACCTATGACCACTTAAGGCTTGTTCAAGGTCCTCTCTCCATGATGGTGTATTCAATGCTCAGTGACTTCAATCCCTATATTATTTGAGCAATGAACATGTTAATTCTAGAAAGGTGCTTGATATACTCTTGGTTAGCATATGTATTTGCATTATTGATTATATTCTTCATAATGAACTCCAAGGTGAAGATATGCTCTAATTGCACATGCACATTCTTTAGCACTATTGCTTCATCGTTCACTTTGTCAAGGGCTACTAGTAAATATTGGGTGAGTTCATCTTTCCACATACACTACTCTTTAGCTCTCCCTATCTTCAAAGAAGTTTGGCAAGGTCATGTCTAGAGGATGATTGAAATCACTAAGTTCCTGTGTCAACATGGTACGAAACCTCCCATGCTTGTCAATCAATTCATCATAAACTTTGAATATTTGTTCACTAGTATTTTCCTTAGCCACTAATTCTTCTTTTTTCTCCGTCATCCTGAGTTGTATCCTTTTGTGCTCTTGGTAGGAAGCATGTGTTTTATTATGTATTGCACATACTTTATCAACATTCCTGAGTATCATCTCAAATCTTTTCTTGATTAGTTTTGAAACCATTTTGAATTTGATGGATTTTATTTCCTTCTCTAATTTATCATTCTTTCTTTGAATGATTTTAGTCTTGTTTTTCCAATAAGTAACTTTAACCATGGCCTCCAATACCCTATTATCACCTTCTATCCATGGGGAGTAGGTACTTGAAGAAGATGGAAATCTATCCTTATAGCTACCAATCTCCTATTTCAATGTTTCATTCGCAGTCATGTATATCTTTTTATTTTTCACCAATCTTTCAATCTGGGCTTTGGTAAACCTAGCTACATTAACATTTAAGTCTACAATCTCTTAGGGATCAGTGTCTTGGACTCTCTGTACAAGGAGGTGACCAAAGGCTTTTGGTTAGGTGGGTACAATTCCCACATCAATAAGGTTGCATTATCTGGGTTGAAACCTAATCCACTATATACTTTGTCTACTCCTACACTTAATTGAATTTTTTTGTTTTGGATTCTTCGAAAACTATCAAACACAATGGCTGAACTCATATCCCATCCAAGAGTCAAAAAAACCCCTGCTTCTTCTAGTTGCACCCTTCTTCTTTTGGGGTAGTGTTTTCCATTTCTCTATCCACCTCTTCTTGTAACCTTTTTAAGGCCTCTTCTTCTTTCTTGGGTGTGATATCCTTAATTCCTTCCCTGAATAATTTTCCTTTGTATTCTTTAATAAATACCTTAAATTTAGAAGTTTTGACGAAATCATCATCGAAAAATAATTTCTTACTAGCACCATGTCTTACATCATTTGAAAGATCATTTGGGGACTCTATCACAACCATGTTTCTTTCCACTAGAGGTTCATAAATTCCAATCACAAGCTCAATTACCTACACATCTACATCTTCACCTTCAGTTTCATCTTGTTCTTTAGTAGAAAAACTAATATTTAGTGTAGGATGAGGGGAGAATTGACAAATTGGAATTTCATTTTCATCCTGCATTTCTCCAATGTCCTCATTTCTTTCTTGTGTAAATACCCTGGGAGGCACACCCCTAGTCAGTTCTACTTCATGTGAAACCATGGCATCCATTCTCTCTATAGGATCTTCAATGTCCAAGAGGGCACCTTCATATGAAGGGTCATTCCTCTTTTTCCAGGCTTTTGCCATCATCACTCTGTTATACATGTTTCTTCTCATGGTGGCATGTTGATCATGCAAATTTCTTATTAAGTCATCATTTTCAAAAGGTATGTGAGAGTAACCTCCCAGTTTCTTGCTTGTTGTAACACTATTAATGAAGTGTTCAGGGTCAAATTTTCTCCTTGTATTCCCTTTTTGCAAATTATAGTATTCTATCCTTTTATCAATTAGTTCATAGCCTTTCTCACTAACCATATTAAAGTCTCCAAAGCACTATGTCTCAGGCATCAATGGTTGCTTGTTATGAATTTTGAGGTGCATGAAGTCATAGTTGGCCAATTGCCTCACAATCTCCAAGTAAGCAACTCTATTCGAATGAGTTCCTGGTAGTAAGAATGACACTCCTTCAAATCCATACACTCTAATATTTGTACAATCATTGTAAGCATACCAATCACCCCAATTGTGACTAACTTTTTCTCTTGCATCTTTATCCCTAGTTTTTAAGAAATTTTGAATTTCAGGTGATAAATTGTAATAAGATGGATAACCCAGTTGCTTATATATAGGTTTCATAAAAAAATCTTCAAAATACAAATAATGAGACCTCACACACCATATATCCCACATAGTAGTCCACATCTGCACTGGTCTAATGTTTCCATCTTCATCTACATATCTTACCCTTAAGTATTCATCCCTCATTGCTTCATTCTACCCTTCACATAAAATAAGATGCAAAAATAATGAATAGTGTTTAAACTGAAAGCCTCCATCTCTACTCTTGAAAGAAACAAGGTCATTGTGAAGTTCAGTGGCTAAATACTCTGCATAATCCAAGGGCTAGGAATCCTAAATTTGTACATTGACCGTTAAGACCATAGGTGTTATCTCCATAAATACAGGGGCATCTAAGCCAAGTACTTGGAGAAAAGAATAGTATGTGTACTAGTAATATTCTTTGAAAAAATTCATAGAATATGGAGGGTTTTCCTCCCTAGAGAACACTCTGAGTCGATTTCTTTCCTCATGAGGCCGATGCAGTGGTAATCTCCATCTTTTGTAGCTATTTCTTAGGTTATGGTATTCGTTCAAGAGATCCCTAATCCTAAATTTCATGTCAATACTAGTGTCAAGTTGGAACACCATGGATATATAATTTTTTGTGATAGGATGAAGGAAGAGCCAATTTTTTTTTAATCATGCGATTCTATAGGTCATATTTGTTAGGAAGTGCTTTGATCAATTCTACATTGAAAAACACGTTGGGAACCACCAGTTTCTCCAAATTAAGTCTCCATGGATTGGAGACTAGTCGATGTCTGTGCATTTTTCTGTAGTGATATATGAACAAGTCGTAACCGCTCATTGAAGTCCATGTATCTCCTACTTGTTTGTTTATGTCTTCCAACTTCTCAACCAGAGGTTCTAGTTGAGCATTCCTTTTGGACCTTTGTCCAAAGCCTGAGCACTGATTAATTAAGTCTTGATTCAAGTGCCTTTCTTCCAACTTTTGTGTTTTATTTTTAGGGTTTTCAAAGGTAGATGCCATTTTCAGAAAACACTAAAACTCTACTTCCACGCTTCAATAATTTAAACCAATTTGTAGAAATTTTATAACATTTAGCGTCGGCTTTTGGTTACTTACTTGGATAATGATTTCCTTGGTTTAGGCGATGTCGTCTCCTTCTATACTTCGCTCCTTCATTTTCTAGTTTCTCAATGATTTTAAATGTGTTCAAAATTTTATTTTCAATGCTCTCAGCTTTGGTTCATTAATGGGAATTTCATCTCATCGAGTGAGCAATTAATTGTTTTGAATATCAATCGCTGATCTTTCATCACTGCCACCAAATTGTCTCTTCGCCATGCCATGGTCTTGTCAACCTTTTCTCTTCATTGGGATGACTGATCTCACCGATCTTTCCTTCTTCCCCAAATATCTCCTTCTATTGGTATACTCCTTTTTCCTTTTCAATATTTTGAAGAGACTTCATATGGCATCATACCAATATCACAATGTCCTTTCAAAACCTTCCTGTTGAGTAGTCTCTTCGATACCTCCTTCTCGCTCTGATATGTTTCATAAGTTAGTCCCATCAAGGTAGAAAATGTTATCATTTTATCACTGGGACTATTATTGTTCTTCTTCTGATATGTATTCTTCTCTTCAATGGGGTCCTCCACTTTAGTCATTTAGAGCTATCGAAGGGACGGATTTTTGGGTCTCATTGATACAAGTCTTTCTCTCTGACACTCCTCTAATTGTTATTTCCCTTATCCCTTTCAAGGAGATTGTGAATCATATTACTCCAATATTCCGGATTCCTTTCAAAAAACTTCTTGATGTATTTTGTGATGAATTCCATTACTTTATCAAAGATACAAGTTTCCTCATCCCATCAATGTATATATTTCTCTTCGATGAGTTTTACCATCATCGTGATGTCAAAGGGACTCATAAACTGCTCATCTCGATACTCCATATTCTCCTTGATTATTTAGATGTGTATTGTCCTTTTGACATCTCATTATCACTTCAATACATTAATAAGTCATGTCTAAGAGATGTTTTTTTATTTCCCAAATTCTCATTGTGTACCTTTTCCAAAAGTCGTGCCAAGGTAATTAAGATTTTTATGCCCCTTAGTGGTTTACTCTTCAAGTTATCCAAGAGACCTCAAAAAATCCTTCTCTGATATGCTAAGGTGTCTTTGATGGGGCCCCAATTGGATCATCAAAGGGACACTTTGACAAGTCCCTTCAACATTATATTCTTTCTTTGTTAACATTTACATTGTCTTGCTTCATTATTTTTTTAAAGGGACTTTAGAATGTCTTTTACTGATATTACAAAGTCTTGTCGACCTGATTTATTTTTTACATGGGTAATTAGGCGAAGGTGATTTTTATTAAGGTAATGGCACCAAGTCGGGTAAGTGAAATATTTTGAATGATAAAAATTAAAAGATGGTAGGCTGGGTGATGGGGACTTTTTGTGAAAAATAGATTTTTTATGGAAAATTGGGGCAGACTTTCTAGTCCTAACATGCAACATCTGGCATATGATTAATGTGTGGCTTAAACCTAAATTAAATCCAAATTATTGGCATGATTTTATTCTCCTAGATCTGATGTCGGCTTGTAGTGTTGTAATTTTGAGAAATTTGGCATAAACAACTATAAATACAAGGTTATTTCACTCATTTTTCACCTACCAATCTTAAAATTCATCAAGTTATCATAAGATTACTTTCAAGAGTTTACAATATTATTCAAGAGAATTCAAGAGTTGATTATCAAGTGTTTTGGAGCATTATTCAAGTATCATGCATCATGTTTTTTTTTGAGCTAACATTTGTGATGTAGGGTTTCATTATTCAAGCAAGCATTCAAGTCAAGATCCACATCTATTGGAGCCATCTCATACATGTTTGCAAAATTTTATTCCTAGGGTTTGGCGAGTTGCAACATATCATTTTTTTCATTCATGATTCCTCCTTTCCATTTGATTTTATTTCAAGGTTTGACTAAATAAACCCCTTTCTACTAAAAAAAAAAACATTTTTACCTCTCTTTAGTGTGTGATTTGAAAATCTAGGTTGAAGAAACATTGAAGAGAAAGATTGGAAGAAGTTGTCAAGGTTGCAAATTTGTCCAAGTTGTCACCTTGTTTAGAAGATCACTAAAAGACACCTATAGAGAAAAATTCAACATTTCAAATTTGAAAATTAGGTTGAGAAGGTAGAGCAGAGATTAAAGAGTAGATTTAGATCTTGACCCTTTGAAAAAGCTAAGAAAGACTGATACGCCACTTCTGGTGTATGAGTTCCAGTATAGTGAATTTTACAATTTTCAAGAGTTCTAGACTTGTCACTGCTAGATTTTTGTTCTTGCCCAGAAACCCTAACCTAGGACTAAATCACCCAACCTGGCATATGAGTCCTAGTGTGCCCTAAAGTCTATATTTTTAATATTTTAGAGCTTTCTTTGAGCACATTCAATTTTCTAGGTGCACCTCTCTAATTTCTCAATTTGTTCTTTTGTTTTTCATGCATTTCTAGGTCATTTATTTAAGTTTTACACATCATTAAGCTTCATCATTAGGTCTTGCATGTTACTTGTATTTCCAAATCCTAGCTTGGTGGTGAACCTCTCTTTAGTCATTAATCATACCCTAGGAAAACCTTTACCAGACCTCTTTCCTTCATCCCATCCTTGGATTGAGATCTCTAGGTTTTCCTTGAGTGAAACTTGAAGGAAATAGGACCCTACCCCTTGTGTTCCATTCCCTAAAATATTTGGAACCTCATCCTATTTTATCGGTTTCAAAAAATGACTAAATAAGTGACCAGTTAACAAGAATCAATGACTAAATATATCAGTGAATAAAAATGG
The DNA here is from genome assembly GCA_007258455.2 of Sequoia sempervirens. Lineage (NCBI taxonomy): Eukaryota > Viridiplantae > Streptophyta > Pinopsida > Cupressales > Cupressaceae > Sequoia > Sequoia sempervirens. The sequence goes on along the minus strand of VDFB02058242.1, from coordinate 277,169,935 downwards.
CTAAATAAGTGACCAATTTACAACAATCAATGACTAAATTAATGACTAAATATACTACCAAATTGATCAATCAAAACAACTAATAAATGACTAAAAATGGTTTAGCCATCAATTTAGTTGAATTATAAATGATTGAGAATAACTACTAATAATCACATGACCATGTTTAGTCATTCATAAGCAATTTTTAGTATCTTTTTAATCATATATTATTGTTTATGTACTAGTGATAATGAGCCATCATAACACACAATTCATACCTAAAATTTTTAATAGCTCCTTTTGATGTAAAGTAGGCTTTCAAGTCGAGGTCATTGGGATGTTACCTAGCTTATATTGAAGTTTCCTAGTTGATTCCCCCCTTGGAAACACCATGATTATAAATTATGGCGTGCAAAACAACTTTGAATAGATCCACATATCTCTTTCTCCACAATTTTTACACATTTTGATCTTAGTTCTATTTCCAATCCCAAAATTGTATTTTCTCTTGAGATTGTATTTTCATTAGATTGTCTTGCCTCCTTAGTTTGTTTAGCAGTCTTTGTATCTTGGTTTTATGTGTTTTGTACTCCTTTTTCTTCCTTTGAATCTTTATGTTTTCCATCAGCTGAGCAACTCTCCTTTTCTTTGGATTCTCCTCCTCCTCTTACATTCTTGTACAAAAGCATATAAGCATCATCTGCTGCTTCTTCCTAGAAATTAATAAAATTTGATACATGGGTTTAATCAAATTTAAACTAGGTACGAGAAGTTTTATCTAAGACTATGGCCATGTAGTGACCAGATGTCACAGTGTATCCATAATGAGCCATCACAACACACAGTTCATAACTGGAATTTTCAATAGCTCCTTCTGATGCAAAGTAGGGTTTAAAGTTGAGGTAATTGGGGATGTTACACAACTTATATTGATGTTTCCCAACTGATTCTTCTCTTGGCAGTACCATGATAAAAAAATTGACGTGCAAAATAATTTTGAATAGATCCACATATCTCTTTCTCTACAATTTTTACACATTTCAATCTTAGTTCTATTTCCAATCCCAAAATTGTATTTTCTCTTGAGATTGTATTTTCTTTAGATTGAGTTACCTCAGTTTTTTTACAACCTCTGTATCTTGGTTTTTTGTGTTTTGTACTCCTCCCTTTTCTTCCTTTGAATCTATATGTCTGCTATCAGCCAAGCAACTCTCCTTTTCTTTGGATTCTTCTCCTCCTCTTACTTTCTTGTACAAAAGTATATAGAAATCATCCCCTACTTCCTGGAAATTAATCAACTTTGAGAGATGGGTGTCATTGAATTTAAACCAAGTATGAGAAGTGTTACCTAAGACTGTGGCCACATAGTCACCAGATATCATAGTGTTTCCATAATGAGCCATCACAACACACAGTTTATACCTGGAATGTTCAATAGATCCTTCTGATGCAAAGTAGGGTTTCGATTCAAGGTCATGGGGGATGTTACATAGATTATATTGAAGTTTCCTAGCTGATTCCACCCTTGGAAACATTATGATAAAAAAATATGAAGTGCAAAACAACTTTGAACGGACCAACATGTCTCTTTCTCCACAATTTTTACACATTTTGATCTTAGTTCTATTTCCAATCTCAAAATTGTATTTTCTCTTGAGATTTCCTTTTTCTTCCTTCGAATATTTATGTCTACAATTAGTCGAGCAACTCTCTTTTTCTTTGGATTCTTCTCATCCTCTTACTTTCTTTTAGAAAAGAATATAGGAATCATCCCCTTCTTCTTCCTAGAAATTAATTGAATTTGAGATATGTTGGAAGAATGAAGAAGAATCTCTCTGGTGTGTTGTCATTTTTTCCAACATTAGTTTATGACAGTTTTGGTCATCCGGTAAATTATGGTTCTGCTACTTTAATCTAGTAATTTGGTCTGAAATAGCTCGTGTAGCTTTCCTTTTCTTTGGATTCTCCTCCTCCTCTTACTTTCTTGTACAAAACCATATGGGAATCATCCCATGATGCTTCATAGAAATTAATCAAATTTGAGATCTGAGTGTCATTAAATTTAAACCAGGTATGAGAAGTGTTATCTAAGACTATGGTCATGTAGTGACTAGATGTCACAGTGTTTCCATAATGACCCATCACAACACACAATTAATACCTAAAATTTTCAATAGCTCCTTCTGATGCAAAGTAGGGTTTCAAGTTGAGGTCATGGGGGATGTTACACTGATTATATTGAAGTTTCACATATGATTCTAGTCTTGGAAACACCATGATCAAAAAATATGAAGTGCAAAACAACATTGAATAGATCCACATATCTCTTTCTCCACAATTTTTACACATTTTGATCTTAGTACTATTTTCAATCATGAACTTGTATTTTCTCCTAAGATTATATTTTCTTTAGATTGCCTTACCTCCTTAGGTTTTTTAGGAGTCTCTGTAACTTGGATTTTTTGTGTTTTGTACTCCTCCCTTTTCTTCCTTTGAATCTTTATGTCTTCCATCTACGGAGCAACTCTCCTTTTCTTTGGATTCTCCTCCTCCTCTTACTTTCTTGTTCAAAAGAATATAGACATCATCCCATGCTTCTTTTTGGAAATTAATAAAATTTGAGGCATAGTTGTCATCAAATTTAAACCAATTATGAGAAGTGTTATCTAAGAATGTGGCCATGTAGTGACCTGATGTCATAGTGTTTCCATAATGATCCATCACAACACACAGTTCATACGTAGAATCTTCAATAGCTCCTTTTGATGCAAAGTAGGGTTTCAAGTCAAGGTCATGGGGGATGTTATGTAGCTTATATTGAATTTTACCATCTAATTCTACTCTTAACACCATGATCAAAAAATACAATGTGCAAAACAACTTTAAACAAACCCACATATCTCTTTCTCCATAATTTTTACACATTTCAATCTTGGTTCTATTTGCAATCTCAAAATTGTATTTTCTCTTGAGATTGTATTTTCTTTAGATTTCCTTACCTCCTTAGTTTGTTTAGAAGTATTTGTATCTTGGTTTTCTTTGTTTTGTACTCCTCCTTTTTCTTCCTTTGATTCTTTATGTCTACAATAAACTAATCAAATCTCCTTTTCTTTGGATTCTTTTTCTCCTCTAACTTTCTTGTAGAAAAGAATATAGGAATCATCCCCTACTTTTTGTAGGAAATTAATCAAATTTGAGACATGGGTGTCATCAAATTCAAACCAAGTACGAGAAATTTTATCTAATACTCCAACCACGTAGTGACCAAATGTCACAGTGTTTCCATAATGAGCCATCACAACACATAGTTCATACCCATAATTTTCAATAACTCCTTTTGATGCAAAGTAGGGTTTCAAGTCGAGGTCCTAGGGGATGTTATGCAACTTATATTTAAGTTTCCTAGCTGATTCTACTCTGGAAACACCGTGATCACAAAATACGATGTGCAAAACAACTTTGAACAAACCCACATATCTCTTTCTCCACAATTTTTACACATTTCGACCTTAGTTCTATTTCCAATCTCGAAATTATAATTTCTCCTAAGATTATATTTTCTTTAGATTTCCTTACCTCCTTAGTTTGTTTAGCAGTCTTTGTATCTTGATTTTCTATGTTTTGTACTCCTTTTTCTTCCTTTGAATCTTTATGTCTGCCATCAGTCGAGCAACTCTCCTTTTCTTTGGATTCTTCTCCTACTCTTACTTCACTATACAAAAGCATATAGGCATCATCACCTACTTCTTGTTGGAAATTAATCAAATTTGAGACATGGGTGTGATCGAATTTAAACCAGGTACAATAAGTGTCATCTAAGACTATGGCCACGTAGTGACTTGATGTCATAGTGTTTCCATAATGATCCATCATAGTAGATAGTTCATACATAGGATTTTCAATAGCTCCTTCTGATAAAATGTAGTGTTTCAAGCCGAGGTCATGAGGGATGTTACACAACTTATATTGAAGTTTACCAGTTGATTCCTGGGTCGCAAAAAAAATGTATTTCTTGCTTGAAATGGGAATAATTTATGATAAATTGGACTTAATGAGGCCTTGATTTAGTGTTGTGAGGTGTTTTACATATCCACATTAGGTCTTGGACCCTTGCAAAATAAATAAAATGCATTTATCGATCTCTTGTGAAGGTATTGTAAGGTGTTGTAAAAGACTTTCACACTTCTCTAGACTTAATGGACCTATTATTCTCCTAATTCAATGTTATAAAATGTATTTAATGGAATTATCACATCAATCTAGAAGGCTTGTAACTCAAACCTTATCTTAATATAGTGTTGAAATGTGTCTTACACACTCACATTGGATGTTGTGCCTTTCTAGGCTGTGGACCTCATTTTAATGGTGTAAAGTGTATTTAATCACACTTTCACATTGAAATTTGTGTCCCTATCCCTAATTAATCTTTACATCATCATTAATAGGCCCCTATGGCACCATATTGTTTATCTCAAGGATTAATTTGATCAAAGACTTAGTAAAGTCATCATATAAACCTGATTTCTTCACTCCCCAACAATCCAGCTGGCAAAAGAGCCCCTGTGGGACCAAGTCACCCATCTAGGTGAATTAGCCCCATCTAGGTGGGACTAAGTCACCCAACCTGGTGACTTAGTCCCATTTGGGCTATTTTTGAGGTTCAAGTGGGAAAAATTGGATTTTAAGTTTATTTTTCCTTCATGTCGGCCTTGGGGATCAAATTAATGGGAAAATTAGGTGGATTTCCCATAAATATAAGCCTTTAAACCTTAATTCAGAACCTAATCATTTCATTCATGATTCATCATCTCTCTCAAGTCAAGCAAACTAGGGTTTTAACATTCTAAGTTATCAAGATAGCTTTCTAAGACATTCAAGGGCAGATTCTTCATCTATTGTTGTAGAAATTCAGGATCAATCATCATGGAAAGTCTCTAACTTCATTGCTTCATTCTTTATTACATTATTTCTTCATTTTGGTTTAATTACCTAAAATGTGTTTGACCAAGGAAAACCCCCATTCCCTAACATCAAACATTTCTCTCTCTTTCATTGTGTGTTTGTAGATTTAGGTATCTTGAAGACTTGCAGATCATTAAAGGTTAAGTTGCAAAGTTTTTGAAGACACCTCCTTGTTGGCTAGGTCAAAATTGTTGGATGTTGTGGTTGTGTTGTGGATATTTGGTTTTCATTGATATCAACACTATTGGCATTAATGCATTTAATGCTGTATATGTCGAGGATATTAATAAAATTGTAATAAAATGAGTTGCAGGTTGTCTATGGTGAAGTAAAGTTTAGTCTATCGGTGAGTTCAGTACATTGATGATCAGAGGTTGTGGACTAAAGGGTTTCTTGTTGAGTATATCTAGTTTATCCACATTGAGTTTTAGAGATCCACATGAAGTTTTGATCAAGTTATGAAGATTTATATTCTAACAGTCTTTCTGTTACTTCAGTTTGTGTTTTTGAATGAAGATTATGTGATTTCAGTTAGTTTAGTTGTTGTGGATGCTTCTCTAGTGATTCATGATTTTTGTGAATGTTTCTAGATTATGATTTATCTTTGTTGCATGTCCACATTGATCGTTGTGCTCGTGATCCAATATTTTCTCTTGTGTGTTCATTTTTTTCATGTCTGTGGCTGACTAAGTGATTGTAGCATGTTGTGGATCTGTGAGGAGTAATTAATTGGAGTGTTTTCATGTTGGAGATGATATTTTGGGTCTTCACTATGTTATGACTGACCTTGGTTGATTCACATTAATAATTGTTAATGATTTTTGGGCAAACAGTTTATATTCATTTTATTATTTTGTTGAAGCCAACATGTAGTGATGTAATTTCTTGTTGTAGATATATATAAGTGATTTTTTATTCAATTTGAAGTATGCTAGTGGATGTTGAGTGTGTGTGTGAATGAATAATGTTCTAAATCATTCAAAGGTAGAGTAGAGTGTGAAGAAGAGTGAAGAAGAGTGAAGAAGTGTTCATGTGCTTAACCAGAACAGTGATCAGGCATTAGCAGATGCTATTTTATCAGTTCAAATCCCTATAGATGTAATCTGAATCTTTCTGTAAGATAGTGTGTCTTCTTTTGGGAAGTTAGCCTTGTTGTAATTGACCAGTGAGCTCTAGGAAGTATTCCTGAATGCATGTGAATTCCCCATTTTTATTCCTTATAATTTTAACAGGGTATAATTTTGTGGACTGAACTCCACTATGGTTTTTCCCCTAATAGGGTTTCCACATAAAAAATATTGGTGTTATGTGTGTTTTTGATGTGTTGATGATTTATGCTTTCATGGTTAATAATTAGATCTGGAATAAGGTAAATAAACTTAATAAGTTTTGAATTTTTGTGACAACTGATTCACCCCCCCTCTTAGTTGTCTACCCTTGTGTTTCCAACAAAAATATCCACAAAAAGTCAATTACAATGTCATAAATCAGAGTTTTGGAGGCAGACACCTGTCAAAAACTAAAGTACAAAACAAGGGCTTTCGTTTCCACTTTCGGATTTTTAGAAATTCAGAAGTGGACTAAGTTGCCAATAGTGGTGACTTAGTCTCACTGTACATTTTTTTAGAGTTTTCTATAGATTTGGATACCCATTTGGCTGAAATGGGCTCCAATGCAGTTTTCCAGATCTGGGACTAAGTAGCCCAGAATGGTGTAAGTGTCTCATTAGGCCAAAATTTTAGGATCAACAACATTTCCAATCTCCATTCTTGTCAACAACACATCTCTAGGTGCATTCTTTCTATTTTTCTTTATTGTTTTGTTCTATTTGCATTCCTATTCATCTTTGTAGGTCTTGTTACATACAACACTGTGTTTTCAAAAAAGGTGCATTCCTTTAGTTTTCATTCAATAATTGATCTATTTTATTAGTTTTCTACATTTATATCATTTCATTTAGACATACTTCAATCATATTAGCATTAGTCTTGAGTGTACCACCAAGTTTTTGTGGGTTATCTTTCTCCTTTTAGGTGCAAAACCCTAGAAGTGCAAGAGAGTGCCTACCTACAAAAATTGGCATTACATTTTGGTGAACTTGACTTTTGAATACCTTCTTTTCTGATTTTGGAGTCCATCATTAACCTAGAATTAGATTGCATCAAAATTGCATTACATTTTGCATTGTTTAATTTGCATTCTAGGGTTTCAAATTTTGCATTAGTGAAAGTGCATATAGGTTGCATTTTTGCATCTTAAATCATTGAAAATTTGTAAAATTCTGCATTTGCATCTTAGGTCCGCATCATACATTATAGAGACCATGAAAATCAGTCCAAAACATCTCAAAATTCTAAAAAAAATCTGTACTGGGACTAATTTGCCACCTTGGGTGACTTAGTCCCTTTTCACCCCTGAAAGTGCCTTTCATAGAACTAAAAACCCTATTTTAAAGCTTTTTTTTGCTGCCCTTACCTATCTGTATCAGTTGGTTGAGTTTTTGTAACATCCATTTCATTAGATCTAGCTTAAATGAGCTCATTTCATGCATTGCTTCATTTCAAATTTTTATTTACAACATTTCATCTTTCAGGTTTTTGTATAATGTAATTAGAAAATTACCTTGTTTCACATCTAAAAGTTGCATTTCAACATTTCAATTTAAGTGATTGCATTGCACTTTCTTTAATTTTCCATGATAGCATGTTTACTTTCAAAAGATGTGGCTTTGATTTGGTTAAAAATGGATTACATAAGTACAACATTCCCTCTTATGAGTTCAATTTTGATTACAACAATGAGGTCATTAAGAAACATGTTAATCATCATTATGATCAAACCATTGACATAATCCTTAATATTACATTACCCATTGGTGAGAATGGTAGTGTAGAAAATCATAACAATTATACTTTTCCTTCTCTTGATACCTCTCCTAGTAGTGACGAAGGTTTCTTGGTGAAGGAAGATACAAGCATTGAGGGTCTTGATTGTCCATCTCCTCATTCCCCTTTGGAAGATGTTGGACAACAAGAACATGAGATCATAGAAACATTTCTAAATATCACCTTACCTAGTCTCCATAACCATGACCATCGACATTGTCCTTCTCCTAATATCCCTCCTCAATGCCACAAGGATAGGTTGGTGTTAGAAGATATACCTCTTAAGAGTCATGAGAATCTTGACCCTCCCTTCCCTAATGCTCCCACCATTTGGGACAATTTATTTGAAAATAATAGAGGTCACTCTCTCAATGCCTCCCCTACTTGTGATGAAGTTTCTTTAAAAAATTAACCATGGATGAACATATTACAAGCTCTTCTACTAGGGTAGCCAATATGGAACAAGAGAATGACACCTTATAGAAAAATGGCAATCAAATATAGTCTTCCCCTAGTCTCCCCACTATCGATAAACATGAAAAATCCAACCATTGATCATTCCCCTATTTGTGATGCAGTCATTTTAGAAGAACCAATCTATGAATGTCAAGAACATTTGATTCGTAGTTCTCATAAAAACTCTCCTTCTAGGGAGAATATTATGGTGCTAGCAAATTGCAACAATACTAATTTATATTCCTTAGGCTAAAAAGGTGATTCTCAATTTCCCTTTATTAGAGACACAAAAAAAAAACTGCTGAGGTTATGAATGCACAAGTGTCCATTAGACCCCCCTTGATCAATGAACCTCATACATACCTCGTGGGATATCCTAAGAACCCTCTAATTCTCTATCCTCCTTTACACAAACAACAAACTCAACACCAACTTGAAATCATCCTTTATCCACCTTCAAACAAACCTTCAACTCAAAATAAACCTGAAGTTTTCCTTTACCCAACTACAAACAATGTTTCATAGCAATTGAGTCATAACACCATTGCTCATACATACCCCACTAAAAAAAATTCGCAATCGCCACAACCCACCCCAACACCATTACCTTTGCATAATCCCATTTTTCTTAGAGATCCTCGATTTACTCTAGTGTATGATCTTGTTGAGCAACTTAAGAATACTCCTACAAAGATATCCCTATGGGATTTAATTCAGAATTCACCTAACTATCACACTATGCTTAAAACGGCCTTACAAAAAATTCCTATCCCTTCTAATGTGAAACTAAATGACATAGCAACCCTAATTCAAGGATCTAATGCTGACATTGTTTTCCACCAAAGTGAATTCCCCCCTTTGGAAGTGCAAAAACAAAATAAAGCTTTAATAATAATATCTCAATACAAAAGAATAGGGATAAAGTGAACCCTTGTTGACAATGGCTCAACCCTTAATGTGTGTAGTGTAAATCTCTTGGATAGGATGCATGTAGATAAATCAGAAATTCAACCTAATTCCTTGTCTATCCATGGATTTGAAAATGTAGGAAAACAACCACTTGGTGTGATCACTTTGCCTCTTATAGTTGGGGAGGCTACATTGGATGCACCAATCCATGTTATGCCTAATAATCTTTCATATAATCTCATTTTAGGCATACCATGGATTCATTCAATGAATGGGTGCCTTCTACTCTCCATCATAAAATGAAGTACATCCACAAAAACAAAGTATACACACTTGAAACTGATCCTGAGCCTTATAGTGTCTTACAACTTACAAAAAACAACGAAAATCCCTTTAACACATCAACAACAACTACACAAGTGGAGCCCATACAATAGAAAGACAAACAACAACATATTGAACAAGTCATGAAGCTATTAGAAGATGACTAGGGTTCCTTAGATTTCACACCAACATTCATGGGAGAATACAAGATGATAAACAAGCCCTCTAACAAGGGACATGAAAAATAAGTCATGTCAACACAAAACTCGGAAGACCCTTCGAAAGCATCCACCTCAACCACTTCAAAAGAAAAAGAAAATTGCACAACAACCTTTAACGAAGCTGATTACAAACAACCACCCAATCCAAAAGCAATGAAAAGCTTTATGGAAAAGGTTACGAGCTCATGAAACAACTCAGATATATTGGAAAAGGATGTGATTCTAGAGAACAAGCTATTTGTGTCCCCATCGAGCCTAACACGCAAGAAACAACTCATGGTCTTGGTTATTTTCCTTTGATAGAAATCACCAAGCCTTCACTCAACATCAACACTATCAAAAACCATCCTTCTAAGATGACTTTAACTATCATACATCCTGAGCTGATAGACACTAGTGGTCTTGATTGTTTTCCTTTGCAAGAAATGAAATAGACAAAGATATCTTCACTTAATGTCAATGCCATCTTGCAAAAAACTAATGATTTGAACTCATTAGATTTTACAACCTCCTATAGAGGAGAGAACAAAATATCACAATCTAAAGCGTCTTGCATAAGTATGACATCTTGTACTAAGCAAGAGATATATTTGTCACAAACTAAAGGAACATATACCATTGATCAAGAGGGTATCTTGTCGAGACTCCTCCAAGATCACTTGATATCCCTTCCCCCAAGAACTCAAAAGAAATTCTATTACAACACTTCATTTTGCACATATCATAGAGTCCACACTCATTCTACTAATGAATGTAAGGCTTTGAGTAGAAACATTCAACATATTAAGGAGTTTGGTGTTCTTCCTTATGTGGGGGGCACCTAAATCCTCTAATTGATACTGATTTTCACTCTAGCATGTTTTTCATCAATCATTTCGGCTCACCTTTGTCCCGCACTAAGTGGGGGAAAGGGGTTACATAGCCTTGTCCTCATATGACACTTGTCGTTGCTTCTTTTGGCTAGCCATTAACCTTTCATGAACATAGAAGAGCAACCTTGGGATGTGCACAACATGCCTTAAGTTGGCTTGCATGTGACATACTACCTTTTTCATAATGTAGTTTATTGGAAACATATGACATGGCATAGGGATTTGCGAATAAGCTCTTGTGTCTTCTTCTAATTTAAATCAATTGCTCATAGTAATGGTGTTAGCAACTACTTTAAAGTGGGGGAATACACCGAAATTCATGTTTCATTGAGCAATTTATTTCTTCTTGCGATGCTTCCTTTTCTTGGTGGTGTCATTGGGCTTGATCCCTTCAAGAGCATGATAATTCTTTGACACATCCTCTCTTGGAAACATTAGGCATGATGTTCCCTAAGATGAGACCTTGCACGAACTACTTGCAAAACCCCTTTGAACATTCCTTACACCATTTTTCATTTACAATGTCTATGAGTGTCAAGCATACAAAGTTTTTCTTACCTCATAGAGCTCGAAGACCATTTTTCATGTGGCACCTTATTAAAGTTATTAGGAGTTATAAATTTGGTATGGTTGAGTGGGAAGCCCATTCTAAGGCATGACTTTCCCCATAGCCACTCGCGTGTGTGTGAGCACATATTAGCTGTATGTGTCTCACCTTTTTGGACTTCTCACCCAGTGGACAACTAAGAGTTCCGTCACCTCATAGTGAGTATGCATTTTGGGACAAACAGTTGAAGCTTGATCCACCTTTTTATTTTTTCCCTTTTCTTTCTTCTAGTTCTTGTCATTGTATGATCATGTATCTTGTCTTGCTGCAAATCATTCACCTTGTGAATGTCCTTTTGTGCTCATGTTGGTTTGACTTAGGATCTTGGATCCTAGGGGCTTGACCACCTCCTTCATCTTTTTTATCCTTTGTCATCCGCATTGGTACGATTGGACCCCTCTTGAATGTCTACTTTAGTGTGAGTTTGAAGCAAGTTCATCCTCTCACTAAAGTGGGGGCTTAATGTGTCACAAAAAAATATATTTCTTGCTTGATATAGGAATAATTGATGATAAATTGGACTCAATGAGGCCTTGATTTAGTGTTGTGAGGTGTTTTACACATCCACATTAGGTCGTGGACCCTTGCAAAATAAATAAAATGCATTTATCGATGTCTTGTGAAGATGTTGTAAGGTGTTCTAAACGACTTTCACACTTCTCTATACTTAATGGACCTATTCTTGTCCTAATTCAATGTTATAAAATGTATTTAATGACATTCTCACATCAATCTAGAAGGCTTGTAACTTAAACCTTATCTTAATCTAGTGTTGTAATCTGTCTTACACACTCACATTGGATGTTGTGCCTTTCTAGGCTTTGTGGACATCATTTTAATGGTGTAAAGTGTATTTAATCATACTTTCACATTAAAATTTGTGTCCCTAGCCCTAATTACTCTTTGCATCATCATTGATAGGCCCCTATGGCCCCATATTGTGCATCTTGAGGCTTAATTTGATCAAAGACTTAGTAAAATCATCATATAAACCTGATTTCTTCACTCCTCAACAACTGGAAAAAGAGCCCCTATGGGACCAAGTTGCCCATCTGGGTGAATTAGTCCCATCTAGGTGGGACTAAGTCACCCATCCTGGAGACTTAGTCCCATTTGGGCTATTTTCAAGGTTCAAACATGGAAAAATGGATTTTAAGTTTATTTTTCCCTCATGTTGGCCTTGGGGATCAAATTAACAAGAAAATTAGGTGGATTTCCTATAAATATAAGCCTTTAAACCCTAATTTAGAACCTAATCATTTCATTCATCATTCATCATCTCTCTCGAGCCAAAGAAGGTAGGGTTTTAGCATTCTAAGTCATGAAGATAGCTTTCTAAGACATTCAAGGGTAGATTCTTCATCTATTGTTGCAAAAATTTAAGATCAATCATCATGGAAAGTCTCTAACTCCATTGCTTCATGCTTCATTACATTATTTCTTCATTTTGGTTTAATTACGTAAAAAGGGGTTTGACCAAGGAAAACCCCCATACCTTAACATCCAACATTTCTCTCTTTCATTGTGTGTTTTTAGATTTAGGTATCTTGAAGAATTGGAGATCATTAAAGGTTAAATTGAAAAGTTTTTGAAGACACCTCCTTGTTGGCTAGGTCAAAATATCCACAAAAAGTCAATTATAGTGTCAGAAATTAGAGTTTTGGAGGCAGACACCTATCAAGAAATGAAGTGCAGACCGAGGGCTTCTGTTTCCACTTTCAGATTTTTAGAAATTCAGAAGTGGACTAAGTCACCAATAATGGCAACTTAGTCCCACTGTACATGTTTTTCAGATTTTTCTATAGATTTGGATACCCATTTGGTTGAAATGGGCTTCGATGTAGTTTTCCAAATTTGAGACTAAGTCACCCAGAATGGCGTAAGTGCCCCAATAGGCCAAAATTTTAAGATCAATAGCATTTCTAGTCTCCATTCTAGTCTGCAACATATCTCTAGGTGCATGCTTTCTATTTTTCTTTCCTGTTATGTTCTATTTGCATTCCTATTCATCTTTCTAGGTCTTTTTGCATACAACATTGTGTTTTCAAACAAGGTGCATTCCTTTAGTTTTCATTCAATAACTGATCTATTTTATCAATTTTCTACATTTAGATCATTTCATTTAGACATAGTTCAATCATATTATCATTAGTCTTGAGTGTACCATGAAATTTTTGTGGGTTATCTTTCTCCTTTTAGGTGCAAAACCCTAGAAGTGCAAGATAGTGCCTACCTACAAAAATTGGGGTTACAATTCCTCTCTTGACAACACCATGATAAAGAATATGACATACAAAACATATTTGAATATACCCACATGCTTCTTTCTCTACAATTTTTACACATTCAATCTTAGTTTTATTTCCAATCTTGAAATTGTATTTTCTCCTGAGATTGTATTTTCTTTAGATTGCCTTACCTCATTAGTTATTTAGCATTCTCTGTATCTTGGTTTTCTATGTTTTGTACTCCTTTTTCTTGGTTTGAATATTTATGTCTACCATCAGTCGAGCAACTCTCCTTTTCTTTGGATTCTCATCCTCCTCTTACTTTCTTTTACAAAAGATATTCCCTTCTTCCTGGAAATTAATCAAATTTGAGACATGTTGGAAGAATGAAGAAGAAGCCCTCCGGTGAGTTGTCATTGATGCCAACATTAGTTTATCATAGTTTTGGTCATCTAGTAAACTACATGGTTCTACTACTCTAGTTTGGTAATTTGGTCTAAAATATCTCGTGTTAGAAAATCTATACATGTGGTTTTAATATGTTGTTTATGACTATTAAGTTCATTTATGGACGAGCTTTCAACAATTTTGGTTGAATAGGATGAGAGATTTAAATGACAAAAGATCGACATTGTATATTCTTCTTTTGGATAATATGGTTAAGTGGTGTTTGCTTCATGGGTGAATAGAGAGTGCTTTATTAGGTCCGGGATGACCTAATTTATGTCTTGCATATTTGGTTCTAAGCACCAAAGAAGTTTTTGTTGTGAGCTAGCAAGCTATTTTGAATTGAGTTTGTTTACATCCAATTAGGTTGACATAATTGATGTATGTTGATGTAAGTTGGTATATAAATATGTGTATGAAACATCTTTGTGATGTATGATGATGAAAAGTGTGATGTGCGACAGTGTGATATTGTGTGAAGTTATTGAAAGTTGATGTATATCTGCAAATTGGTGGAGGACTATTTTTTCAGAGCTTAATTGGAATTGAACTCTGCACATAGAAGGTGTATTTCATTAGTTCATATTTTTGGTAGTAATCCATACTCTTTTGTAATCATTTTATGTTGTGATCCTTTCAAGGATAGTACATCCTTGCAGTGTTCCCTATAATATCTTATGATTGGTTATAATATATTGAGATAATCCTCACCGTGGTTTTTCCCAGTTTGGGTTTTCCATGTAAAAATCCTAGTGTTCATGTGTTATGTTATGTGATGTTATGATTCCTTTCATGTTTCTATTTACATTTGTAGTTAGATATGTTTTAATTATTGAATGGTTAGTAGTTAAATAGTTTAGTAGAATATTGATTAACCCCTCTCTTAGTATTCTGTGTGTTCAACAATTGGTATCAGTGCTTGGTTCCTTTGGAAAAGTTTAATAGCTTAAGGAAGATCTTGAAGCTTGAACACATGGTTGATAAAAAGTATCATATTTCTTTGGAAGATATCTCTACAACTAAATAACTCCATGTTGATCTTGAAGACCTAGAAAAAAGTGAAAATGAGAAAGAAACTTTGAGGGAGAACTTAAAGGAAGAAAATGAATGCATCAAGAAACTGAGAGAAGAAATTAAGAAGTTCAAAGAAAGGAACAAAGAAGTAAGTGATCAGTTGAAGAAATAAAATGGGGACATCATTGGACTAAAGGTACAAGTGGAAGAAAAGAAAGAATTGAAGAATGTCAGAAGGCTAAAATCCAGAGAAAGATTGATGAATGTACAAAAATTGAACAAGAAGTGGTAACCCTAAGATCTGACTGGGAGAAAGCAAGAGCTCATGAGGATAAATTCAAAAGAAGTTCTACAATGCTTGATGAGTTGATTGAATTTCAGAAACCAGCTAAAGATAAAGGTGGTTTGGTACTTGAAGAAGGAAAAAGCTCAAAGGAAAATTAAACTCCTAACAAGGTTGATAATCAAAGGAAGACTCAAGGCAATAATAGACAAATCAAGAACTAAAGAAGCAGTACCAAAAGAACTCCCATCCAGAAACCAAATGCTCAAAGGTACCCATCCTTCAATGGTACTTGTTCTTCATGCAATTTTGGTCATAAGGAAACTGAATGTAGAAGTAAAATGAACCAGAATGTTGGATTCTTTGATGGACAATGTTTTTCTTGCAATAAATTTGGACATAGAGCTATTGAGTGTAGAAGTCAAATAATGATGATGAATAGATTCAATACTGGTAGAATGGTTTTTAATGCTGGTAGAATGATTCAATGGTTTCAAGGATATTGCTACACATGTAATGCATTTGGACATAAAACTAACCAGTGCATATCAAGGTTGAATACAAATTAGTTTGGTCAGAAGAATGTTGTGTGCTACTCTTGCAACAAACCCAGACATATTTCAAAATTCTGCAGAAGCAAGAATGGGAAGAATTATAATTCAAAACAAAGGAATAAACTTGTGAACAAAGTCTATCCCACTGAAGTAAAAAAGGAAGTGGAGAAGATTTGGAAGAAAAAGAAAGAACCTGAGAATAAGGATGAATCAAATGTATTTGTACCATCAACATACCTGAATCTTTTGTAGATACTTCTAAAAAAATAAACCCATTGTTGGATTTAGGGGGGAGCTTTTATAGAAAAATCTCATTAACCCCTGATATAAGATGTGTCAAGTAGTTACACGAAGATATGTGATGTAAGATGCCATTTTGAAGGTGTTGAAAAATATTCTGACAAAAAAACATGCAATTTTGGAGAATTGTGGAGTATTTTAGGGTTTATATTGTATTCATAAGGTGTTTATCAACTTTTGAAGGTGAAATGCATTAAATTCAAAATTAGGGTAAACCGATAAAATATAAAGTAGAAATTGAAGTCAAGTTAAATCACTTCTACAAATTTAGAAGAAAGTAGAGTGAACTGAAGTGATTTGAAGTATTTGGCATCAAACCCTAGTTTCAGCCAAAGCTTGAAAAAGGAATTTACAACTATTTGTACTTTGTGGACTTTTATTAGAAGCAATTTTATTAAGAATATACAAGTAATTAAGAGAAAAATGGCAACTCCCACTGTGGTTGAGACCTTTAAGAGACCTTGATAGAAATTAAGAATATTTTCTTGGAAGGTTTACAAAATGGACCCCATGGGTGCATTCTCACAAATTCCAAGTAATTTCTTGCCCACTGAGGATACAAGAACCTAAATTCACAAAATTGGAAGAGTTTGACCATCAGGTTCTTAGGGATCAATGGCTAGAAGAGCTAAGTGAAAATAATTCCTCTGTGAAACTAGAATAAAAAAAACCTAGTACAAAAGAGGCTAGATGTATGGAATTGGTTCCAAAAAATTTTGTGGTGAAATTTTTGCAAAGTTTGTAAGGATGGAACTTAGAAGAGTACATGAAAAATTTGTGTGGACAAGTGTAGCTGAAGTAATCATAAAGGAAGTGATTAAAGTTGTAACTGGTCTCTATGACACTGAACCCATACCAATGCTAAAAGATGTGAAGAATGATATGGTCATGAAACTAACTGGTGCTAAATATGATGGAAGAGCATTAACAACTAAACCTATTAAAAATATTGTTGTGATGTATATTGCAGTAATGATTATTTAGTGATGCAGGAGTATCCTTGGTTCTTGGCAATCTTGCATCAACCAAAAATATTTTCTTTCAATTTTGTCCTTGTTTTGTTCTTGCTCAGTTCATGTTGGTGGATTCATCACATTTTCTCACCAGACCTTATGGATCTTGGATTACATCATCTACATGTTCATTTTCCTTGTTCCAAGATTTGAGCATGATTGGATCTTTTTCCGGAAAGTTATCGCTTCCAGAATCTCTTGGCAGTTTCTTGAACTAACACCGACATAATTTCAAAATTTTTGGCTAGTTTGATCATTGTGGACCATCCCCGTGACTTGCAAATCTTAATGGTGTGACTTTAAATATTCCATGGAGTGTCCCCAACCTTTAGTATAGGTCCACACATCATCTTACATGCCTATTGAAGAGTAATTCAAATTTGAGGCTGACCTATTCATGCGCACGTTACATTTTCTTCCCTTGGAGAATGTGATGATCTTTAGCTGACACAGATGTTTCTTGAATCATGGATATAGTATAAAGCTTGTAATCGATCATTAGAATATGCAGTAGAGTTGGTAGTTGATTAAGGGGATTAAGATTGATCCGAATTGTATGAGTTCTACTCACATATAGGAGCATGTTAGAATGTTGTGTATTAAATCAGGCCTATGAGCCGAATCTATAAGCCCGGATGTTGCCAGCTGAATGTAACTGAGATAATTTTTAATGAGAGTATTTGCAGCTGCACTTGCCTCCATATTATGTGTTGCTTTCGTTGTGTTACTTTTACTGCACAATCCAGACCATTCTCTTTGAGGACCCTCCTATCGTGGTTGTGTCAGATTGGTATTAGAGTAAGATTCGTTCCTTGCATGGTTGTCAAAGTTTGCGAAGTCCTGTTGAAGATTGAGGATCTAACTTGTAGCTATAGATGACTTGTGTAAAGATGGTGGGAAGGAGAAATGGTAGAAATGGAGCCCATGGAAACGCAGACCAAGCTGTGATGGAGATGTTAAGAGGATATTCTGCTAGATTAGATGCAGTTGAAATGGACCAGAGAAGAGGTCAACTAGTAGATGATGTGAGTGATGAAGAAGTAGAAATTTAGGAAGAAAGAGGAAGAGAGGTTCATAAGACCCCTAACTAGATTATAATGGTAAGTTGGATTCAAAAGTATTGTTAGATTGGATCACAAAGATGGAAATGTATTTTAAATTTGAAGGTACTGCTAAAGATAAGAAGGTGAAGTTTGATTGTACAAAGTTGAGAGGACATGCATCCCTTTGGTGGGAACATTTGCAAACAAATAGGTAGAGAAGAGGAAAATAAAAGATAAAGTCATGGGATCAGATGGTAAATAAGTTGAAGAAAAAGTTAATGCCTACAGATTATTAGATTAATTTGTTCAAGAAGTTGCAGAATTTGAAGCAAAAAGAATCTAGTGTGACAGAGTATACTAAAGAATTTTACAAGTTGAATATCAGATTTGGACATTCAGAGGATGAGATTGAGCAAGTAGCCAGATATGTGAATGGTTTGATGTCATCCATATAGGATGAAATTAGTTTGATCAAGTTGCAGAGTGTGGAAGAGGCATATCAGTGTGCCCTAAAAGTAGAGGAGAAGTTGAATAAGAAACATGAGCAAAGACAAAGAGGAAGAGGTGGAATATTTCAAAGAGGATGAACTTTTACTGGAGGAGGAAGAGGATCTTTTCCAGACTAGAATAAGGACAAGGAGATTAGTAAGAATGATAATTCATCCCAGAGAGGTGATGGAAACTCTTACAAAAGAGGAGCTTATGGTGGTTACTGAAATGAAGGTTATAGAAGAGATGATAGAGGACAAGAAAAAAGGATATTGAAAGGAACCTGCTATAAATGTGGTCGAGAAGGACACAAAGAATTTGAATGTAATTAGGGGGAGACAAGCAAGAAAATAGAGAACAATAGAAGGACCACCTTTTTTGAGGAGGATCATGCTGGATCATCTAATAAACCTAAAGATGGAGAAGTGTTGGTGAACAGAGAGTATTGTGTCAAAGTGAATTGGAGAAAGAGCCATTGCAGAGGAAGAATTTGTTTTGGACTAGATGCAAGGTGAATGGTAAATGTTGCAAGGTGATTGTTGATAGTGGAAGTTTTGAGAACCTGGTTTCTGAAGAGATGGTGACTAAATTGAAGTTGGAAAGGTTGAAACACCCGAAGCCATATCAAATTGCTTGGATTCAGGATGAGCATAAGATACTGGTAAGTGAACAATGTTTAGTGAAATTAAAGATAGGAAATTACCATGATGGAGTTTTGTGTGATATCATGCCTATCGATATATGCCATGTTTTTTTGGGAAGACCTTGGTAGTATGACAAACAGGCTATTCATGATGGAAAGAAGAATATATACACCATTGTTGCTAATGGGATGAAGCATATTTTGTTGCCATTGGAAGATGTTCCTACAGTTGAAGTTTGTACAAATGCTAGGATTTGTCTGGTTGATGGAAGAAGATTCCTTGGTGGATTGCGACATGAGAATGTGTGTTATGCATTGGTACCTAAGAAGGCTAAAGATTTGAAGCATGTGGAAGAACACCCAAAAGAGATAAAAGAGATACTAACATAATATTAGGAGATCATTTCAAATAATGTACCTGATGGATTGCCACCTGTAAGGAGTATTAGTCATTGTATGGATTTGATTCCTGGAGCTATTTTTCCTAATAAGGAAGCACACTGGATGACACCGGTAGAGAATGAGGAATTGAATAGACAAGTACAATAATTTTTGAAGAAGGTTTTGATCAGAGAAAGCTTAAGTCCATGTGCAGTACCTGCTATGCTAGCACCTAAAAAGGATGGAGAATGGGGAATGTGTACAAATTCTAGAGCCATAAACAAGATCACAGTGAAGTATAGGTTTCCTTTGCCCTGGATGGATGACATTATGGATTGTTTGAGTGGAGCCAAGTACTTTACAAAGATAGATTTGAAGAGTGAATATCATCATATTAGAATTAGAGAAGGAGATGAGTGGAAGACAACATTCAAGACAAATGAAGGATTGTATGAGTGGTTGGTGATGCCTTTTGGATTGACAAATGCACCGAGTACTTTCATGAGGTTGATGAATGAGGTATTGAAGAAATTCTTGGGTAAGTTTGTGATTGTTTACTTGGCTGACATCTTGATTTTCATTAAGAGTAGATAAGAACACTTGTTGCATATCAGACAAGTCTTGCAGAGGTTGAAAGAGGAGCAGTTGCTGATAAACATTAAGAAGTGTAGTTTCATGAAGGAGGAGTTGGTATATCTAGGATTTGTGATATTTGTGGATGGATTGAAGGTGGACCCTGAGAAGGTGAAAGAAATTGTTGAGTGGCCTACACCAGATAATATTGGAGAGGTGAGATAATTTCATGGATTGGCTAGTTTCTATAGGAAGTTCATTAGGAATTTCAATTCTAGTTGTAGTCCTATGATAGAATCAATGAGAGGAGATAGGAAGGGTTTTAGATGGATGTCTAGAGCAGATCAAAGTTTTGAGTTGTTGAAGCAAAAGGTGACTGAGCAGCTTGTGTTGGCTTTACCAGATTTCAATAAGGTATTTCAGGTAGACTATGATGCAAGTGGAAATGCAATTGGAGCAGTGTTGAGTGAAGAGGGAAGACCTGAAGCCTTTTTCAGTGAGAAGTTGAATGATGCTAGGAGGAGAGATTCAATGTATGATCATGAATTTTATGCCATAGTTCAAGCCTTGAAGAAGTGGAGACATTACTTGTTTCCTAAGGAGTTTGTGTTGTTTACGAATCATCAAGCATTGCAATATTTGAATAGTCAAGGTAAGTTGAAGCAGAGACACATGAGATGGGTAGAGTTCTTGTAGAGTTATACTTTTTTTTTGAAGCATAGGAGTGGGAAGTCAAATAGAGTTGTTGATGCTTTGAGTAGGAGAAGGAATTTGCTGACAAAGATGAGAGTGGAGGTATTAGGCTTTGAGGAATTGAAAAAATTGTATGAAGAAGACCTAGATTTCGTAGAACCTTGGAGAGCTTGTAAAGAACATGTTTTGGAGGATAGAAGTCAGTGGTTGGATTATTTCATTCAGGAGGACATGTTGTTCAGGGGAAATGAGTTGTGTATACCCAAAATTTCAATGAGGGATAACCTGGTGAAGGAGAAGCATAGTGGAGGAATATCAGGACACTTTGGAGTTGATAAGATAGTGGCTTTGGTAAGTGAGAACTACTTTTGGCCACATATTCATAAGGATGTTAAGAGATTTGTGTAGAGTTGTAGAGTTTGTCAAGTTGCAAAAGGGAATAGTCAGAATGTAGGATTGTATAAGCCTTTGAAAGTTCCAGAGAGAGCTTGGGAGGATATCAACATGGATTTCATACTTGGTTTACTGAGGAAACATAGAGGTAATGATTGTGTATTTGTGGTAGTAGATAGATTTTCTAAGATGGAACATTTCAAACCTTGTAAGAAGACAACAAATGCAGTACATGTAGCAGATTTTTTTTTCAGAGAAGTGGTTAGATTGCATGGGTTACCTAGAAGTATTGTTTTAGATAGAGATGTAAAGTTTGTTGGTTACTTTTGGAGAACACTTTGGAAGAATTTGAAGACAAATTTGAAGTTCAGTTCTACTTTTCACCCATAGATGGATGGACATACAAAGGTAGTAAAAAGGAGTTTAGGGAATTTGCTGAGATGTTTGGTTGGAGAGAAAACTGGAAGCTGGGATTTAGTCCTTGCACAAGCATAATTTTCTTACAATAATTTAGTGAATAGGAGTATAGGAAAGACACCATTTGAGATTGTTACTAGAGTTCACCCTAGAGGTATATCAGAGTTGAGAGTCATTAGTATGGAAGATAAGAGGAGTGCAGAAGTAGAAGAATTTGTAGAACACATGGAGAAAGTGCATATTCAAG
Organism: Sequoia sempervirens; assembly: GCA_007258455.2. Classification (NCBI taxonomy): domain Eukaryota; kingdom Viridiplantae; phylum Streptophyta; class Pinopsida; order Cupressales; family Cupressaceae; genus Sequoia; species Sequoia sempervirens. Next base: position 277,147,999 of record VDFB02058242.1, on the reverse strand, counting down.
TGAAACAACAATTGGAAGACATGAACCAAAAGTATAAGGAGAAGGCAGATGAAAAGAGGAGACAAGGAATTTAGATTTGAAGATGAAGTGATGGTATATTTGAGAAAGGAGAATTTCTAGTTGGTACATACAATAAGTTGAAGATGAGGAATTTTGGACCTTGTAAGATCTTGAAGAAATTTGATTCAGGAAATGCATATGAAGTGGAGTTACCAAAAGGTATGGGTATATCACCTATATTCAACATTACAGATCTATCTCAATATTATGAAGCAGAATTTAGTGTAGACAGTGATACAAAATTAGAGAATCAGTTTCCTAAACGACAGCTAGATGAGATTGAAGAGATTTTGGATGTTAGAGATGGGAGGAAGACTCGTGGAAGACAGTACAAAGAGTATCTTGTGAAGTGGAAAGATAGGCCAATGGAGGATTCTTCTTGGATTTCTCATGCTGAGGTAGACTGTCTTAGTTTTCCTTTGGCCCCAAAAAAGTGAGGGTCTCACTTTTCAATAACTCTGGATGTTTGATGCAGGAGCATCCTTGGTTCTTGGAAATCTTGCATCAACCAAAAATATTTTCTTTCAGTTTTGTCCTTGTTTTGTTCTTGTTTTGTTCTTGTTCAGTTCATGTTGGTGGATTCGCCACATTTTCTCACCAGACCTTGTGGATCTTAGATTACACCATCTACATGTTCATTTTCCTTGTTCCAATATTTGAGCATGACTGGATCTTTTTCCGGAAAGTTATTGCTTCCAGAATCTCTTGGCAGTTTCTTAAATCGACACCAACATAATTTCAAACTTTTTAGCTAGTTCGATCATTTTGGACCATCCCCGTGACTTGCGGATCTTAATGGTGTGACTTTAATTGTTCCATGGAGTGTCCCTGACCTTCAGTATAGGTCCACACTTCATCTTACGTGCCTGTTGAATAGTAATTCAAATTTGAGGCTGACCTATTCATGCGCACGTTACATTTTCTTCCCTTGGAGAATGTGACAATTTTTGGCCGATGCAGATGTTTTTTGAATCATAGATATAGTATAAAGCTTTTAATCAATCATTAGAATAGGCAGTAGAGTTGGTAGTTGATTAAGGGGATTAAGACTGATCTGAATTGTATGAGTCCCTCTAGAATATAGAAGCATGTTAGAATGTTGTGTATTTGATCAGGCCTATGAATTGAATATGTGAGCCCGAATGTAACTGAGATAATTGTTAATGAGAGTATTTTCAGCTACATTTTCCTCCATATTCTGTGTTGCTTTCATTGTGTTACTCTTGTTGCACAGTCTGAACTGTTCTCTTTGAGGACCCTCCTACCATGGCTGCGTTAGTCAGAAAATCTATTTTACCAATAGAGGTAATTTAGTGTCTACTATTGCAATCTATGTTGCACATGAGATGGTGGTTAATGGAGAGTTGCTCTAACAATAACTTATGGATAACCTAACTAAGACCAAGGCAAAGAAGTATCTATTTAAGTTTGGTAGTTTGGTATTGTATTTTCTATTCTACTTTCTGAGAGTTACTTGGAAAGAAGAACATTATATGGGATCACAACAAACCAGTGGCACATCAAATTTTTGAACATCTACACAACCTTGGATATTTTAGAGCATAAAATGATGCTTTAATTGCATTCTTTGTAGCTTTCCAGAACATTTATGAAAGAGACATAGTTCCAAGGAACCTAGTAAAGAAGTATGCAAAGGAGATAACTTTTCTTACGTCCACTGATGAGTGTATCATAGAGGAAGTAGAACCTAGAACTCTATGGATAGAGCCTCTGGGATATGATATTGATGAAAAAATAGCTGACAATTTCATTGATATACTATTGAACAATCCTAAGGACCCCACTGTCCTGACATGGCACATATGAAGAGAAGTCTACTGAAGTGAATTTGGAAACTTCAGTGCTACAAAGGGATTAAAGAGTGACTAAAAATGTTGAAGCATACTTTAAAATGCATTCACTATCAAAGGATGATGTTGATAGACTAAGGGAACTTGCAGAAGAGAAAAGGACCAGATCAATTGAAGTGTCTTCTAGGCCTAGGAGATCAAGAAGAGCATCCTCCTCTTCCTCTATGGTACCGACAACGCCTGGTACAATGACAACAACAAAAGGAAAGAAGGTAGATCACAACATCCCAATTGAAGTTAATATAGTTGCTTCCTCTGGACCCAACATCAGAGCATCTAAAAAGAGAAATGTACCCCCTGCTACTCCATCTGCCACTCTTGGAAGAAGAATAAAGAAAAAGGAAAATAGGAAAAGAAACTTAAGTGATGTTGTACAAGAAGAAATTGATCTTGGTTTGCAAGAAGAGAAACCATTGAAAAGAAATAGAAGTAGTACCTCCGCTAACAGTGAAGAAGCTCAAACTCAAGAAAATGTTGATATCTCATCTAATGAAGAAGAGTCAGAAGATGAAATAGAAGCTTTCAAAATTCATGAACATGAGAAGTAGAAAGAAGAAGGTACACCAGAACCTATGGAGGACATACCCAGCTCTCCTTCGATAAGTGATCGTCCACCTCTAAAGATGGAAGCTTTAGTTAATAATATGATAGAAATAGAGGATGTGTTAGCTACTACTAGGTTATTTGATGAAGTTGATAAAAATGATAAGGAAATAATTATAGATGCTTTTGTTTAGTACATGGTTATTTTAATGAGACTATGAAATCTATAAGGAAGAAGGTGACTTACATTGTATGGGAAGCATTAGTACATAGAAGGCATGAAGCTATAACCGTTGAGGATAAAATCAAATTTGATGCCTTAAACACATATGGATCCTCTTTATATGAGGAAGATGCTGCTACCCTGCTAAAATAATGAACATTCCCAGTTGTTTAGAGTTAAACAGAGAGTCATTATTCTGATGGCTAGAGAGAAAGACAGTATCAAAAAGTTAAGTCAAGAAACTCATGATGCAGTAAGGGAAATGGCAAAGGTCTATGGGATGAGAACTGCCTCTTCATATCATACAACTCAAGCATAAGAGCTTGTCAATGTTACAAAAGTAGAGGAACATCTTGTTGTGGAAAATGTTGATGAAACACATGTTGCTTCAGAGACATCTACTCCTTTGAATGATACAGAGGAAACAACCAAAAAACTCACTAAAGATCAACATAAGAATGATACCGGTAACAATTCAGAAGACAAGAATTAAGAGGAAGGAAAAAAAATGAAAAGAAAAATGATGGTAAAGATGACGAAGATAAGGAGGAAGAAAAGAAAGACAAACCATAAAAAAACCCCTCTAAAGAAGAAAAAGAGGAAAAATAAGCAGTAGAGGAAAAGAAAGAAGATAACAAGAAAGAAACAATGATTTGAAGAAGTGAAGAAGAATTCCCCAAGACCACTGAGCCATCAAAGCCATCCAGAGAATCATTTGGAAGTACTCTTAAGGGTCTATTGACAAGGGAAACAAGGTTTCATCCTATGCTACCACCTCAATTGATTCAACTTCCATCTCATCTAGGCTATGTGGATCTAAGCAAGATGTCAACTGTAGAAAGAATAAAGGTTTGTGGTACTTTTCTTGAATTTGAAACACAAAAATTGAACATACCTATCAAATAGGGATTGAATTGGTGAATGAATCTATTAAGGCTTTGCAAGAGATAGCCCCCTGTGCCACAATTGACAATTCTTTAGTGCCTATTGAAAACTTAAAGTTTTTGGTTGATTCTATCAAAGAATGTAGCTCAAACCTTAAGATATAGATTGAGAAAGAAGCAGAGTCAAGGCTATTGGAGAGAAGGTTGCTAGTGCTACATGGAAAGTGTGCAATTGCACACAACAAGGTGTTATAAAGTTTGAAAGAGGTAAAGGATTGTGATGACAAAGCTCAGATATTGTCTGTATATTGCATGTGGTGGCCTGTTCTCACTCAAGGAATTAAGGACTTAATAAAATCAATAGAGTCTCAACTTGCTAATGCCTCTAGAACCTACATGATTGCAAAAGATAGAAATTATACTGCTTGGAATTCTATTGTAGATTTGTAGATTAAGTTCTTCATTTTACAGAGGAAGAAAGAAGATTCTATGAGAAGATTTGGAAAAATTGGAGATCTGGCAATGTCTAGACACATTCCTATATCAAGTGCCTTAGTCTAGATGTAGAAAAACTAGACAAAGTGAATCTTAATCCATCTACTCTGGAAGAAGGAGAAGCATGCCCAGTTGAACTAGAATAATTACATCAGACTATTGTCAGAGGAAAGGGGATCTAGGATGAAGGAAGACTTGCTTGGGAAGCTATTTTGAAGGAACTACAAGGGGCCCCTAGTTCCTGATTAATTTTTTTTTACCCTTTGTCCTTGATGTCAAAGGGGGAGAAGGTTATGTGTAAATAATGTTTTTATGTGTTTTATGTATATCTGAAAGGGGGAGTTGAGTTCACACAATTTTTGGCTTTAGAGTGTGAAGCTTTTATTTTATTTTTGGCACATGTTTATATCAATGACAAAGGGGGAGATTGTTGGAAGAATGAAGAAGAAACCCTATGATGTGTTGTCATTGATTCCAACATTGGTTTATGATAGTTTTGGTCATTCGGTAAACTATGGTTTTGCTACTCTAATATGGTGATTTGGTCAAGAATTTATCATGTTAGAAGATCTATTCATGTGGTTTTAATATGTTGGTCAAGACTATTAAGTGCAACCATGGATGAGCTTTCAAATTTTTTGGTTGAATAGGTTGAGAGATTTAAATGACAGAAGATCAACATTGTATATTCTTCTTCTGGCCGACATGGTTAAGTGGTGTTCGCTTCATGGGTGAATAGAGAGTGCTTTATTAGGTCTGGGCCAACCTAATTTTTGTCTTGCATGTTTTTTTTTAAGCAAAAAAGAAGTTTTTTATTGTGAGCCAACAAGCTATTTTGAATTGAGTTTGTTTACATCTAATTAGGCCGACCTAATTGATGTATGTTGATGTAAGTTGGTATATAAATGTGTGTGTGAAACATCTTTGTGATGAATGATGATGAGAAGCACAATGTGGGATAGTGTAATATTGTGCAAAGTTATTGAAAGTTGATGTATACCTACGAACCAATGCAGGACTCTATTTTTCTAGAGCTTAATTGGAACTGAACTTTGCACACAGAATGCGTATTTCATCAGTTCATCTTTTTGAAAATGAGCCATACTCTTTTGTAATCATTTTAGGTTGTGATCCTTTCAAGGATAGTGTGTCCTGGTATTGTGCCCTGTAATATCTTATAACTAGTTTATAATATATTGTGAGCTAATCCTCACCATGGTTTTCCCCATTCTAGATTTTCCACATAAAAATCCTAGTGTTCAAGTGTTATATCATGTTATGATTCCTTTCATTTTTTTATTTACAGTTGCAGTTAGATATGTTTTACTTATTGAATGGTTAGCAGTTAAATGATTTAGTAGAATATTGATTCACCCTCCCTCTCAGTATTTTGGGTGTTCAACACGACGTGGGTGTCATTGAATTTAAACTAGGTACAAGAAGTGTTATCTAAGACTATGGTCATGTAGTGACTAGATGTCATAGTGTTTCCATAATGACCCATCACAACACATAATTCATACCTGGAATTTTTAATAGCTCCTTTTGATGCAAAGTAGGGTTTCAAGTTGAGGTCATGGGGGATGTTATATAAGTTATATTGAAGTTTCCTAGCTGATTCTACTCTTGGAAACACCATGATAAAAAAATCCGATGTGAAAAACAATATTGAACAGACCCACATATCTCTTTCTCCACAATTTTTACACATTTTGATCTTAGTTCTATTTCCAATCTTGAAATTGGGAAAGAGCAAGAAGATGAGTTCACAAAACGTGGAAGTTTTTTCCTTAGGAAAAACTCCAAAATTGGCATGAAGAAAACAAGATCCTACTTTTTAATAAATGGGATCCCACTTTTAATAAACATGATCCCATTTAGGTTTGGGATCCTGAGAAAAAAAATTAAATGAGATCTTGGTTTTTAGAAAATTGGATCCCATTTACTAATGGGTCCCAAACTGGGCTTCAAGGAACATGATCTCGCTTTTTACAAAACGGGATCCCGTTTTGTACAAAATGGGACCCTATTTTGTAATGGTGTTTATTTTTAAAAAATTAACCAAAATGCACTCATTTTCACTATGCATGGGATCTTGATTGAGGAAAACAAACATTGACTTCCAGGTATGCACCTGAGCCCTATTTTTTGCATTTTTTATGTTTTTTTTGAAATTTTTAATACAAAGATAGATTTTAGTATGTGTTTTTTTAATTTTTTTGGAGTTTTATGCATTTTTATTTACCTATAATAAAAGAAATGGGGTTTTGTAGAAGAAGAAGAAAACATGAAATGAAACCCTCAAATATTGAATAGAAATGAAAAAATCAACCTTAATTCCTAACCTCAGAAAATAATTTAGCTTTTGAAACCCTGAATTGTTCAATCAAACAAAAAAATTCATTTGAAAACCCTAATTGCTTCTTGAAACCCTAAATTGAATTCAAACATAAAAAATTGCATTTGAAAACCCTAAATCGAAATTGAAAACATTTTTTTTGTAGATTTGAAAACCTTGATTTGATGCTTGAATATTTGAAAAAGGAAAAAAAAACATTTTCATTGGTTTGTGTTTTAAATTTCATTTGCATTGGTTTATGTTTTATATTATTTTTTAATGGCTAATTAAATGGGAATTGTATGTGGTACCTTAATTGAGTTAATAATAAGGGCCTTATGCATCTATTATGATTCATACTATCTTACAACATGATACTATGCCATGTAATATGTTACAATTTAAACCATGATTGTAAAAAACCAAGTATATAGTTAAATTTCCTCACTAGAAGAGTAGATACCTCAACATAATTTTATGATCACTCATATACTTATATGGTAGTGATATATATTCTATTTCTATGGATCCTCAATGAGTAAACATATGTGTGAAGCCTAGGCTCAAACCCATTTTTTAAAGGTATATAGCTAGAGCATTATAAAACTTGGTCCACAATATAAAGATCATTACTCAATAATTATATGGGAAAATACTCTTAAAATAACTCTACATTGACTCACCTCTTAAGGGTTTTGCTGACCTTGTTCCCAAGAATAATGTAGCTAGTTTAGGATCATTGAATCATTTTTCCCTACACTTGAATGCTTAACAATCCTAAAATTTACTATGGATGATTTCCTTTCAATCTAGATAGAAAATCAATCCAACTATATGGTCATAGGTTATATTTCCACTCCTTTTATTCATAGACTTTGAAGACGATTAGGGAAGGAATATAAATTACCAATACTAATCAAGGATTCAATAATCAAATTTTAAGATCTAGATCCAACAACTTGTTAAGTCACATTTTGATTTTCTCTAAATATACTCATTTATATAAATTCAAGGGTAGACCATAGAGGCTATTCTAAATTGTCAAAAGTGGGCTAATTTATATGTGTGCTTAATTCCTCGATCATAGAAGTAATCTAAGGAAATAGTCAGTCTATTCATAAATTCAAAAATATTCATAAATTAATGTTCTTGCATATGTGATGAATCAAAAATATTAACCCCAGGTTACTTGCCATCCTATTACCCTAAACCCTAAACAAATGTCTTTAGTGGTCCTAATATGACATTTCTTAAGGGGATCAAAGAAGTTCTAAAAATTTGGTGAAGTTTCCTAAGGCAACCAAATTTTTAAAAAATATACATTCTGTGTTGCCAAGAATTGTATACTCTTGAAGAAAGAGACAATTTTGTGATTAATTTGGTCCTATTTTAGACACCTTGCATCAATCACCCCTTAAAAACTGCACTTATAGGCCCCTAATGCTCATGATTTTGGACTTTAAGGCCTATTTCACTGAAAAATCACTCAAATATTGAAAAATAACATTCAAACCACTCAAATTTTGTGAAACCCACCTCAAAAATCTTTGGTGGGACTAAGTTGCCCAGGGTGGCGACTTAGTCCCTTTTGAGGTATTTTCCACTTTTGAGCAGGAAAATCACCAACCTAATTCAAATTCTTGAGGGATGTCAGCCTATGAAGTTAAAATAATGAGTAATTCGGTGTTGATGCCTATAAATACATGTTTGTAGGTCATTTTTCACATCTCCTAGTCATTTTACAAAGCAAAAATAAAAAGTCAAGAGAAAAATATCTTTCACAAGAAGTTTCATTAGTCTTTCTACAACAAAGTTGAAGCTTTAGGGCAGCAAACTAAGGTTTTTGCTTTTTTCAAGCTCACTTTTTGTTCAAGATATCACATTGTAAATGTTTGATCATGGATGCCTATGGTGAATCATGGAGAAATCTAGGTTGAGGAAATGAAACTAGCCATCAAATCACACCTAAAGACTTATTTTCAAAGTGATTCCATCTTCCATTTTCTCTCTATCTTCAGATTTAAGGTTTTCATAACATTTGCATGTCATTTGCATTCATTTGAAATGTTGTAGGGTTTCTTGGATTGAAGTCTTGCATCATTCAAGTTCCATTTATTTATCTTAGTCTAGCACATTAGAATAGGGTTTTGTCTTACTTCATATTTTCCTAGTCTTAGACACACTTAGGGCTAGGTTTTATGTAGATTTTATCTCTCACAAAGTTTAACTACCAACTAGGGTTTTGATCAAGGGAAACCCCCATTAGAAATCAAATTATCTTCTATTTTGCAGGGTTTTTTGAAGATTCAGATCCAGATTTCCATTAGAAAGCAGAGTGCAGGTCATGGGCTTCAGTTTCCACTTTTGGATTTGAAAAAAATCCAAAGTGGACTAAGTTTCCCATAGTGGTGACTTAGTTGCACTGCACTAATTTTTTAGGAATATTTATAGTTTTAGGTACCCATTTGGCAGAAACAACTTTCTAGGTAGTTTCCCTAATCTAGGACTAAGTCGCCCAACTTGGCATAAGTGTCCTAGTTGGCTTAAAAATCAAATTTTCTAGAATTTCAGAGGTCTCTGCAATATCCAGTGAGCTCTTCATTAGTTTCCAGGTGCATAGTTTTTGTTTTGCATCTTTATTTTGTTCTTTATTATATCTATTTCATCTTTCTGCATATCACAATGTGTTTTCCAGCACTTTGCATTTCTTAGGTTTTGCATCCTTAAATCATTTTCTTTTTAGATCATTGCATTAATACATCATAATTAGATACATTACATCTTATTTACATTAATCTTGAATGTAGACATTTGCATTTTGGACCCAATTCCTCTCCTTTTAGGTGAAAAACCTAGAAGTGTTAGGGGAAACCTTGGGAAAACCAAAAGCAGTGTCCACACATTCAATATTTAGTGATTAAACTATAGCCTAGATCCTTCAACATTTTCAAGTTCTATCAAGTCCATTATTTGGAAGGAACTCATTTTGGAAGCCTTTTATGTTTCAAATTGTAACTAACATTGTAGTTATACCATGAGTAGCTCAACCAATAAAAAAATTATAGAACATTGCAAGGTCTTTTGAAGACCCTTTAAAATATTAACTTTGAGTAAACACATAGAGTTGAGAAAGACAGTGCTTCATTATTTATGATTTATTTGTAGTACCTTACTTCATAGATCCCCTTAAGCCATCAAATGTTTTGTCCTAGGACCTTACTTCATAGATCCCATTAATCCATCCTATTACCCTAAACCTTAAACCCTAAATCTAGAATTTTATCCTAGGAACTTACTTCATAGATCCCATTAATCCATCCTATTACCCTAAAACCTAAACACTAAACTCTAAACCCTAAACCCTAAAGCATTCATTTTGTCCTAGGACCTTAATGAAATTTGGTTGCCATGGGAAACTTCACCAATTTTTATTCACTTAATCCATGTCATTTTGTCCTAGGACCTTATTACATCGATCCCCTTAAGCCATCCTATTACCCTAAACCCTAAACCTTAAACTCTAAACCCTAAACCCTAAAGCATTCGTTTTATCCTAGGACCTTAGTGAAATTTGGTTTCCTTGGGAAAATTCACCAAATTTTATTCCCTTAAGCCATGTCATTTTGTCCTAGGACCTTACTACATATATCCCATTAAGCCATCCTATTACCCTAAACCCTAAATCCACCATTTTATCCTAGGACCTTAATTCATAGATCCCCTTAAGCCATATTATTACTCTAAACCCTAAATCAATAATTTTATCCCAGGACCTTAATTCATAGATCCCCTTAAGTCATCCTATTACCCTAAACCCTAAAGCATTCATTTTGTCCTAGGACCTTAATGAAATTTGGTTGCCTTGGGAAACTTCACCAAATTTTATTCACTTAAGCCATGCCATTTTGTCCCAGGACCTTACTATATAGATCCCATTAAGCCATCCTATTACCCTAAACCCTAAATCCATCATTTTGTCCTAGGAACTCAATACATAGATCCCCTTAAACCATCCTATTACCCTAAACCCTAAACCCTAAACTTTAAACCCTAAACCCTAAAGCATTCATTTTTTCTTAGAACCTTAATGAAACTTGGTTTCCTTGGGAAACTTTACTAAATTTTATTCACTTAAGCCATGTCATTTTTTCCTAGGACCTTACTACATAGATCCCCTTAAGCCATCCTATTACCCTAAACCCTAAACCCTAAACTCTAAACCCTAGACCATAAAGAATTCATTTTATCCTAGGACATTAATGAAATTTGGTTTCCTTGGGAAACTTCACCAAATTTTATTCCCTTAAGCCATGTCATTTTGTCCTAGGACCTTACTACATAGATCCCCTTAAACTGTCCTATTACCCTAAACCCTAAATCCATCATTTTATCCTAGGACCTTAATACATAGATCTCCTTAAGCCATCTTATATTAATAGTTAATTGTTTTTTCATTCAAGTAACATGCCTTAGAAATAAATGAGGCTTACACATTTTATCATTTGTATTCAATTAGGCCATTTATATTAAATGGTTTAAGGGTATTTCCTAAGCATGCATATTACATTTTGAAATTACAAATCTAATGCAGGTTCACTTATATCTTAGAGATTGTGGATCAATTCAATAATAATGATATCCATAATCCACCTCCACACCTTCCATCTCCACCACCTTCACCTCCACCTCCACCCACTCCACCTCATAACCCCCCCACCTCCACCACCTAAATTTGATGGTTCTTGCTTGCAAACACAGATCAAAGCCAATGTTAGATCCATTTAGGATCAAATCAACACTATTCAAAATGAAGAATTTATTGCACCACCTTTGAGGTGTTTTACATCTACAATGAAAAATGTTGTTGATTTTGTTAGCTCCATGTATTTGGTCTTAGATAAGCATCAACAATGGATAGAGGAGAGGAGAAAGTTCAATTCTAAAAAGGAAAACACAGAGAAATGAAGAGATGTAGTAGAGAGTCGCAACACTTTATAAATTAAGACAATGATCTTATATTTATTAATTTGGTTGGATGGATATTTTTAGTGATGGATTTATGAATTTGGTCCTATGGTTATTTTTAGTGATGAATTTATGAATTTGGGTAGATGCATCTATTTTTAGTGATGAATTTATGAATTTGGTTGGATGGATATTTTTAGTGATGAATTTATGAATTTGGTGGATGGATATTTTTTAGTGTTGAATTGATGAATATAATAGTATAATGATGAATTTATAATAGTATAATTTATGACTACTATCATAATTTCTCCTATTGGAAAAATGTAATTTACACGCCTTAGATATAAATGATCATTTTGTGAATGTTTTAAGTTTATTTTTTAGTATGTACATGTATTAAAATTACATAGTTCTAGATCTTAAATTTTGAAATTTGTATCTACACATGGTAAAGTTAAATGATGTATGCATACATTATAAATCATATTTTTATTTTAAATGTATGTATCTTAAATTTTGAAATTTGTATGTACATGCTCAAGTTGAATCAATTTATGTATGTGCATGTATAAGTATGCACATCCTATTTTAAAAAAATTGCATGTATGTTTAAAATTTAACTACTTGTAATTTTGTAAGTTTGTATGTTAATTTTGTATATTTTAATGCAGGTGAACACTTATATATATATATATATATATATATATATATATATATATATATAATCAAGGATCAATTTGATACATCAGTGATATCATTAATCCACTCCTTAGCAACCTCCACCTCCACCCCCTCCACTGCTACCTCCCCCTCCACCCTGTCCACCTCATATCCCACCTCCACCCTGGATGGATCCGATGAGGCTTGCTTGCGAGCACAAATCAATGAAAATGTTGTATCCATTCAAAATCAAATCAATGCTATGAAAACTCAAGCATTGATTCCACCACATGTGAGACGATTTGTATTTGTGATGCAACACATTGTTGATTCCATTAGATCTATTGATTCCAACTTAGATAGGCATCAATGAGATAGGGAGGATATTAGACAATTTTATATAGATGGTCTCTCATATAAAAAAACTTAGACCTAAAAATAAAAAAATCCCATCTAGCACCTTATTTTATCAACCCTAATACTCACCAACCCATTCCTGCAACTAAATCTAGAATATCCATGAGGTGGTGTATACATCCACATACGAGTGCACATTTTTGGGATCAATGGTGGATGGTATTTGACAATACACCACATGCTAATATAGAGGTCCCATTATATTTTTTGAGGAAACTTTTTGTAGATTTTTTTTTGGGGAAAATCCCAATTATTTTAAATTTAAGTCATTTCAGGGTGTTGATGGCAGCATGCCACAACAAAGGTTAAGGGAAAGGGTTTATCCCCAATGCCCCATGCATGCACAACCCCTTGTTTCTCCTCTTGGTCCTGCAGTTCCCGCACCTGTACATCAATGTGTGGTGATATATGCACTAGATCTCTGAGTACGCTTATAGGAAACCTTGATGAGCATACTACTGCGATGGTGGTTCGGGAGCCTAGAGACCGTGATGATGGAGGAGAATTATATGGAGTTGGTCTTAGTAGCACTCTACGAGTGTCGACACCCCATGTATGTACTAGTTTCCATTAGTTATGCTATGGATATGATCAGGCCACACCCAGTTTGGGTGGACATGGAGATTCTAGTGGATCATCTGGTTGCATCAGTTCATTTGTAGAATTTATTACTCCAGAGCACCACTCTACAGACATTGCAACACAAGTATAAATATGCATCTACATGCTGAATTAAATAAGAATTTTAATGAACATATATATAAAAAAATTTGCAAGATGTTTTAACAATGAAACTATTTGGTGTAAATAACACTTACCATAGGGGAATCATCAACTCCTCAAGTACATATGTCAACACCGGTGCTAGTTGGCAACCTTTATGGGGTATTTTGATTTTAGTTTTTTAAATTATATATGAAATAATTTTTTAGCTAAGCGACTTTTTAATTTGTAATTTAATCATGAACATATGTTTTAAATATTTAAGTTTGTCCAGGGGACTCAATAGACTCCCATGTCGATTCCACCTAAGGGCTTGTTGAGTGCTCATCCATTATCGAGTGACTCACATTAGGGGAAGGTACATTTATATTGTAAATTATTTAACTTGTTACTATACTTACAATTATGGATTTTGAATTCACTATATATCAAATATGCATGTACACTTGTAAATATTATAAGTGTTAAATGTCTATATGTATGTCTAGGTTGACACAACAATGAGAATGGGGATTGGAAAAACATTAGATGTGGCATCTACTCATGAAGCATCTGAATTTTAGGTTGTTCAAAAAAGTTTCTACACAAAGTGTGCAAACTTGAATATATATATATATATATATATATATATATACCTAATTCAAGTATACATGCTTTAAATTTGACCTTGTAGGACTTTGTTAGTCCCACTTTCTACCCTAATGAGGTCATAACACCTCAAGGAGGACATGCAGAGCATCTAGATATCATGGTAATTTAAAATTTTCATCATATTTAAAGTCAATTATGAATTATATATATGATCTCATACATGTTAAATTATTTTTATTTTTATAGCATGAGACACATCTTGTAGCTGAGCATGTATAGACAACTCCTAGAATAGAGGGTGCACAACCTCTTACAGTACAATTTAAATATGATTTAAATTATAAATTAAATTGAATTAAATCATTTTTAATTGTATACTTACATCTAATTTCAACTTTCTTTCTCTTGTACATATCTAGATAGATTCAGAGCATTTAGAGGTTGGTTCAGGTGCACCAGAGCATGCAGAGCCAATTATCATGGTAATTTAATTTTATGATGAATTATAAATCAAATTGTCATTAAATCAATTTAAATCATCTTACATCTGATTTCATCTTTATTTCTCTTGTAAAAAGTGGTTCAGGTCATCCACAAAGTTTGCATGGTGTGAAGAGGTCTCTTGATTATAGAAATGATATGAGTTAGATGATTTCATGGGTTGTATTTGATTATTTCATGGAATACATATTTGGTTTCTCATGGACTTAATATATTGTTTCATGGAATTTATTTCATGGGTTGTACTCTAATGGACTTTATTATTGTTTAATTTTTATTTACACATGTGCATTTAGGCATTTACATGATAATTAGTGATGATTAGTCAATGAACTTATTTAATTCATGTCGTAATAAGATGTCTTAAAGGATCCTAATAGGATGTATTAAGGGGTCCTAATAGGATGTCTTAAGGGGTCCTAATACATAGGTTATCTAATAAAATAAGAAAATAAATCATAATCTACAAACAAAAGAAATCCGTTTATATACCACAAAGGGTGAAATTTTAAGAAATAGACAATACCATACGAGATTAGAGAACATAAATACCAATCAAAATGCAATGATTTTTTCCAATTTTTTTTTTCTTTAAGTATACACCATATTTCCTAGTTCTTTTACAACATAAAATTAAAAAAAAATCATACAACTTAATTATCAAAAAATAGGCTAAATTTTTTAAATTAAATCATGTACTCCCATATTTACAAATCATGCAAAGTGCTAGAGAAAACTTAAGAATAGAAAAGTCCTCTTAACCTCATGTTCCACAATAAACACCAATTTATAAGCTATCAAAACAAATAATAGCATCCAACAAAAATACTACAACCTTCTTCCTCTACGTCCACCCTTTCTTCTAGTACTGTCTTTTGGAATGGGAGTCACATCCTTAACCAAATGATTTCAAAATACAAAACAAATAATAGAAAACATCTTCACGTATGGAAATCTTAAGGGGATAAAATATTTCAAAGTACATGTCTCATATTTAGTTGCAATTGATATAATTAACTTAGAATTTAGGATGGCTCATCATAACAATCAAATTCTATACAATTTAAATAGTGTCAATGTTTATTTAACTCATGTTGTAATAGGATGTCTTAAGGGGTACTAATAGGATGTCTTAAGGGGTCCTAATATGACATATTAAGGGGATCAAAGAAGAGTTTAATTAAGTATAAATATTAAGTTATATAAACAAGTATTAGACTTTAGGGTGACTCATCATAACAAATGATATAATTAAGTATAATATTTAGGATATGTCCTAATAGGATTTCTTAAGGGGATGAAATATTTCAAAGTACATGTATCATATTTAATCACAATTGATATAATTAAGTAACTTAGAATTTAGGATGACTCATCATAACAATCACATTTTATAGATTTAAATAGTGTAAATTTTTATTTAATTCATGTCATATTAGGATGTCTTAAGGGGTCCTAATATGATGTCTTAAGGGGATCAAAGAAGTTGTCAAAAATTGGTGAAGTTGTCATAACAAATGATATAATTAAGTATAATATTTAGGACATGTCCTAATAGGACATCTTAAGGGGATTAAATACTTCAAAGTACATGTCTCATATTTAATTGCAATTGATATAATTGATTTAACAATAATATACATGATATTTAGTGATTATACAATCAAATTTAAAGTTTCAAAGTAGGAAAACATGTACATTTAACAAACAAAATATATAGAATATTGATTTTGATACATAAAAGTATAGAGTATAATTGTGTATGTACATGTATAAAAATTTGTACAAAATGTTTAATTGTGTAAGTATGTATGTACATATATGTCAACTCAAAACAATCTTTACAAAATTTGGTTAGCTATACCATCTCAAGAACATCTAAAACTTGTGCCCGGAATGTAGTAGGTATTCATGCCATCTAATATCAAAATGGTAAAATAAATATCAATGAAATCATCAAAACACATATATTTTAATTTATATAAAACTATCTATATGTACACAACTCAAGTACCTATATTTAAAAGTATTCCACACATGTGTGTAGGTTGAATCTACATCCTCTCCTTTTTGTTTCAAAGTATGAGATCAATGTGATGATGGCTTAAGGATGCAAAAAATGATAATAAATCAATTTTAACTATTAATGTACAAGAAATATCAATATATAATCAAAACATGTATTTAAATATAATTTAACTAATAATTACCTATTTTTACCAAGTATTCCATGTTGTCTAGGTTGAATCTGCATGAACTCTCCTTTTTGTCTCAAAGTATGTGATGAATTTGTGATGATGTCTTCAAGATATAAAAGGAAATTTAAATCAATTTCAACTAATAACACACTTGAGCAATATCAAAACATGTATTTAATCTATTTAAAAGGACAATATAAAACTTAAACTATATTTACCTATATTTATTTATTCCATTGTACCATCTACATCCTCTCTTTTTTGCAATGCATCTATGATTTTCTCATTCTCTTCCATAGAAATTTTCCATATCTCTTTATTTGTAGGTCTTCCACGATACTAATCTAGTTTTATATTTGTTGCCACCACCAAATATAAGTAGTGCATAATATTATTATGTGTTTCATAATCATTGAATGTAGACAAACCATTCTTAATTATCAGCTATTTTCATAGACAAGTGCCAACAACCACCACTGATCCTATTGGATAACATGATAGCCATCATCAAAGAAGTTCTCAAAATTTTCTTAAGGGGATAAAAGAAGTTCTAAATTTTTTCTTAAGGGGATCAAAAACTTGTTATCAAAATTTGCTTAAGGGGATGTCTTAAGGGGATCACCGTACCTGTTGGATAATGATAGCCATCATTATCTTCTCGATGTGCTATTACATTATGTTTAGTCTCCACACAACAAGCCAACCAATATTCTATTTCCTCTTCATTCCCCTCAGGTGCAACAAAAATATATACATGTCCTACAAACAAAATTATATTTAGTGTCCATAAAATTTGACCAATCTACATACATCCATTTATATGTATATAAATAAATAATTTAGTATTACAAAATAGTAATAAAGTGAAATAAAATGAAATGAATTGAATTAAATTAACTTATTGTACAAGGTCTAAAACATGGTCATAGCCTTCTAATGCAAACACTTGATCATTGTCTTCAATTTTTGTTTCATATTGATCATCTGTTTGTGTAGGTGTCAATGATCTTTGCTTCCACTCTTCAACCCATTCTATATTTTCACATGCTTTCCAATCTCTTGAGATACAAAACTGAAAAACCATGCAAGCTCCCTTGTCTAGATAGTCCATGTGCTTGCTTCGAACTCTTAAATGAACGCCATTTAGTAGATCCACTGACTGTATCGCAATCGAGTCTAGGTAGAATGTTCTCTTCTTCAACCAACCAAAATAATTAGCAAACTATAGAGTACTCGCTCGAACTAGGTGTAGATAATATTGTATTGAACCAATCCACAATCCCACGTGCATATTTAAACTTTACTGCATCCTCGAATTTCAATTATTCTCTAGAAAGAATTATCTTAACACATGCACCAACTCCATCATGCTCTCCTTTACCATGCCCAACTTCAAAAAAACTCCACATATGTTGGACATTAAGTTCCTTGTGAACCCTACTTAACAAATAGAACATTTAAGAATTCTTTAACTATCTCGTACAATTATCTAACCATATGAGGTGTTCTGTCATTTGGATTCCTCTTTCTCTTAAATTTACATAAAATATATTGAAACAATATTGAAAAAGCTCTGACGAGTGTAACCTATCACTCAAATAGAAATGATACTTCCTTAAAAAGTTTCTATCATCCTCTATGCTATCATCTGAATGTCTATAAACAATATGAACAAACATAGCCACTTGCACTGAATTATAATACTGTGATTGAATTTCCTCTTGCAAAGCTAGAGTATAGTTTTTTGCAAAATCAACCACTGATAGTATACTACCAACTGGAAATGTGTTTCTACATGCACAAAATTGGCCATCTATCCATCGAGCATGTTGAGAGTGCATGGCATATTTTGGTACAATATTATTCTTAAATTCTAATATGAATGCATGCACACTAACTTTTTCTAATTCGCCCAGGGTGGAAAATTAGTCCTGCTACTAGTGAAAAAGTGTCGGGAACAAGTTTTTGACTGTCGGGATCTAGAATTTGGAAAAATTTAGATTTTCAGTCTTAAGGTGGGACTCATTCACCACTGGTGGAGAATCAGTCCTCTCCCAAAATTCTGAGAAATCAGGAGACAACTCTGCAACACCAGATCTGGAAATGTCTGGTTGTTGGGTTTCCGAAGTCAATTCTGCAGGAAATGGACAAAAAACCTTCTCCAAGCTTGAAATAGAGTTTATTTAACTTGAAGCACCTAGTTGACTTGTTGACCAATCTTCAACACCAAAATGCTTGTTAAATATGCATACAAAGGTCAAACCCCTGATGGTGCAAATCTGAAGTTGTGTCAATGGATGCTGCAAAATGCTTGAATAGTGCTTGATTTGATGTTGTAAGATGCTTGAATGCTTAAGATGATGTGTGAATGAATGAAGATGTAAAATGAGGTGAAAATCACTTATTTATACAATCTTGTGCCTTAGTAACCTGTTCATACTTCATCACAAGCTGACATCAACTATTTTTGAATAAAAACCTGAAAGGAAATTTTAAATTTTTTGAATTTGGAGCCAAGGGGGACTCATTCGCCACCCATGGCGAATGGGTCCCACCTAGGACCTAAAAATGGGTGTCGGGAATTATCTTGCATTTAATGTTGTTTGTTGGGTTTACATTCAAAAATACACTTAATCAAAGCATATGAGGGCATAAAGGGGTCAAATAAAGCATAAGCAAGGGATAAATAGTGAAGTTATGCCTAGAAAAGTGTGAAATCTTGCTACAAGACTTTACAACACTTCAAAATAGGACTTGATGAGTGATGAAAAGGTGATTTTTAGGTGAATTGTAATGAATAGAGTCTAGAAGAGTGTAGAAATGTCTTACAACACTTCACAACACCTTCACAAGATGTCATTATTTGAATTTTAGTACCTAAATATGCATGTTCAAGCCATGTTACATCATAAAATTAGAGAAAAATAGATCAAACATCATGAAACAAGACCTAAAAGGCCATGAAAATGACAAGGGGCCATTTTTCTACAAAAAATTTAGCCCCCACTTTAGTGAGAGGATGAACCTGCTTCAAACTCACACTAATGTAGCCATGAACATCAAGAGGAGGGTTCAAATGAACTTACGTTAGCAAGATACATCGATCAAGAGGGATGATCAAGCCCCCAGGATGGAGATCCCATGGAAACCTAAGCATAAGAACAAAGGAACACACAAGTGAAAGAGAGAATCAAATGAAGCTTCGATCATCAGTCCAACTAGTTGTAGATTAGATCTAGGAAAAAAGAGAATGTATACTCATTCTAGGGTGACAAAACACATGATGGTCTTTCGGGTGAGAAGGACCAAATTTACTCACTTTGGGGCCACAAAACTTCTAGTTGTCCAATGGGTGAGAAATCCCAAAAGGTAAGATATATACGCTAGTTGGTATGCACTCACAAATAGAAAGGTGGCTATGGGGAAAAGTCATGCCACCAGGTGGGCTTCCCACTCAACCATATCAAAGTTATACCTCCTGATAACTTTAACAAGGCACCACAAGGAAAATGTTGGTTTGTGCTCCATGAGACAAGAAAAGCTCCATATGCTTAGAACTCGTGAACAAAAAGCAAAAGGTACCAGAGACATGCAAGCTGCATTATGCAAGGTGGAAAAAATGCAATATGTAAAAATGGAAGAATGTAAAATGTAAAGGAAAGTCCAAAGGAGTCTTGTTAAGATCATGTGAGGTCTACCACTTAGGGAACATTGTGTCTAATGTATCCAAGAGAGGACCAATCAAAGAATAGTATATTCACAACTTAGGAGATGCAGTGCATTGCATCAGGACACTAAGAGGAATCTAATATGCTAAGATAGATCGCACTTATGAAGGACATTACACCCAATATCATCAACAAAGTGACAAACACATCACATAAATGACAAGGCTACACTAGGAACCAAGAATGAAAATGAATTATGGTAATGTATGTCCCCCACTTTAAAGGAATTGCTACACATCGTTCTGTGAGAAATTACTTTAAAGTAGCAAAGGCAAGAAAATGAAAAAGGAAAACAAGACATAAGAGCCAACTTGGAAAGTCCTATGCCAAGTCATATGTTTCGAAGTTAGGCTGCATCATGTCAACGAAAATGAAAGAAAAAATAAAGGGAGTTGTCCCCCAAAAAATAAAGCACACCAAACACATAAGGGATCTATGGATTTGGGGTCAATATGTTCATTGCTGCAATGTTTTTGTGAAAGAGCTCGAAATTGTCATCATTCCTCAAAGCACATAGAACTGGAAGAATGACACAAGGAGAGCGAAAAAAAAAAGAAAAAGAAATTTCATTTTGGGTCAACATGGAAGAGACTTTGAGATCTCAATGCTTTGCATTGTCCCCAAAAGGAAAATACAAGCAAAAATAAAGAAAATGAAAAGGCAAAAGAAAATGAAAAATATTTTGGGTCAACATGAAGGAGACATTGTGGTCTCAATTCCTTGCATCATCCCCAAAAGGAAAGCACAAAAAAAGTGAACAAAAGGGAAAAGGACCTTTTGGGTCAACATGGAAGAGACATAGGGTGTCTCCATGCTTTACGTCATCCCCAAAAGGAAAACACAAAAAAAAAGCAAAAAAGACAAGGACCTTTTGGGTCAACATGGAAGAGACATAGGGCATCTCCACACTTTGCATCATCCCCAAAAGGAAAGCAATAAATAAAAAGAGAAAAAGTGAAGATGCATGACATATAGAAGAATAGAGATACAAATAGAGGAAGTGTACAAAGAGAAGGAAACATCAAATACACATTACGGGGGAACACGATACACACACAAATGAAAATAAAAAATAATAGAAACATGCAAAAGGCTAGCATGAAAAATGCAAGTCAACCATATAACAAGTCACTCGCCTCCCAATCATGTTCAGTGTAATGCGAGAGCGGTTGACTGTCCAAAGGAAGAATTGCAAGCGCTGAACTATGAGTCATACCAGGTTCTTCACTTGATGGAGAGGATTTATCTTTTAAGCTCATTGTAGATGAAAATAGAGAGTTTAGGTCATTGAGTACTTCTTCATCTATTTTGGCAATCTCCGCATCATCATCATAATCAAGATTGATGACAATAGGAGGACAAAGGGTGATTTCTAAGGATAGATTTATCAAAAGTTGTGGCTGTTGGATTGGTTCAGTTTGTTGTACTAGACTATCTTGAGGTAGGTTAGGAGAAGGAGGGTGGTCATCTATTAATTTTGTCAAAGGCGGTGGTTGATTTTCTTTATTTTCTTCTATGCAAGATTAATGAGCAAGGAGATGACGATGACACCTATGTTCCCTAGCACTGTAGTTTTGTTTAATTCTATTTTGAAGTTGTTGAGGTGTAGGAGCAGATTGAGTCATCATAGGTTCTTCTATTTCCTAAGAGGGAAGAATAGAAGAAATCAAAGAGGATGGGTCAACCACTTTCTCTTTTAATTTATACACTTGTGTAATGCAAGGAGGCATGACGGGATTGGTTTCATTGTCCCTTGGTCATTTAAATGATGGCGGGGATGTATGTAAGGATGGTTTTTCATGAGGTTGTATGGTTTGCTCAATGTCAGAATTAGGCTGCAGCATGGTTTCATCTATGATTAGAAGTGTGGAAGTGGATAGGGACGTGTTACGAAGAGACAATTCGGCTATGTTTTTGGCTTTGAACTTTTGATAAGCTATAAATAAGTCTTTTTGAGGTGTGATGGGTTCCATGGGTTTAGGCCATAAGGATTCTAAGGAAAAATTACCTTTAGAGGATAAGGAATTAAAGCCACTATGGTGTATGGTAAATATTTCATTTCCATGTGGAAACTTCAAACACTTGTGAACCACTGATGGGACTGCTTTCATTGAGCAAAGCCAAGGGTGGCCTAGCCGCAAATGAAATTGGTCAGATTGTGGAATAATTGAAAATGTTACATTCAAAGTTTTAGGTCCTATCTGTAACGGGAGCACGATCGATCCGATCGTAGGGCATGCAAAAATAGTATGTGTCTTAATCCATGTAGTTGGCTTATTATAATCATATTGATAGAGATCGTGTAATACTAGAAACTCCTCTATGATCACATTCTTGCCACAAGAAGGATCTATTAATATCCCATTAGCGGGCTTATCATAGATTCTACCAGCTATGTAAAGAG
Source organism: Sequoia sempervirens (assembly GCA_007258455.2). NCBI lineage: Eukaryota > Viridiplantae > Streptophyta > Pinopsida > Cupressales > Cupressaceae > Sequoia > Sequoia sempervirens. Next base: position 277,125,395 of record VDFB02058242.1, on the reverse strand, counting down.
GACCATTAGGAAGATTTTGTAGTATTTCTTTAGCAAAAAAAGTCATATCAAGAGATTTATTGGTTTGGCCCTTATGAGGGATAATGTCTATCGCACCCACAAGTTTATCCATATGATTAACTTGGGTAATAGTTCAAATTGTATCATGTTCACTATTTGTATCAACATTCATTACATTAGTGTTTGAAGGTTCACTAGCCTTGACAAATGAGATATTGTGTTTAGGCATGGGGTTGGTGAAAATTTGTAAATTCTGGTTAGGGGGTGCAATGGACTTATTGCCTTGATCATTAACACCTGCAATGGACAAATGGCATGAATCAATGAGGTCTTGAACTAGATGTTTTAGATGCTTGCAATGTTTAGTGTCATGTCCATTTTGGCGATGAAAATGACAATAAGCATTAGGTTTGAAGTTGGGTGGTAATGGTTGGTTGGGATCAAGTGGTTTAATGGGTGGTAAAGTGAGCATGCATTGTTGAAGTAATTGGTTCATTGTGTTATGGAGGGTATCGGGTAAGGGAGAAAATTGTCTCTTCGGGTCCCCATAGGTATAAGGAACCATTGCTTTAACAAATGACACTTGATTTGGAATAGGTTGGGTTGGGGGTTGCGGTTGTGGTTGAGGAGGAAGATTGAACTTTAAAAAGCCTCTATTTGTTTTATGAAAATTCTGATTGTTGGTTTGATTGTTGTGTTCAAGCTTTTCAGCTCAGTTAGAAGTGGATTTTGAATCATGACTTGAAATTGAGTTATAGTATTCACATAAGGTTGTGCATAAATGCATAAATGAAGGAAATTTCATCATAGTTATTTTATCTTGAAGGTTTGTGTGCAAGTTTTTGATAAAAATATTTTGCAGATGTGCATCATGAATCTTTTCATCAATTTGAGCATACAAGGATTGGTAACGTGAGATAAAATCAGTTACTTTTTTGTCTGTATTTTGTCTACATCTCATGAGGCCAGCTATTATCTTTTTAGGTGTCATGTGAACTTGAAAGTGACTTATGAAAGCATCCACCAACTCATTGAAGGATCAGATGGAATGATTGGGAAAGTTGGAAAACCAATCTAATGCAGTATCTTTCAAGGTCCTTGGAAACAATTTGGCTAAAAGTTTATCATCAAGGACAAAATCACTACGTAAAACTATATAAGCATTAACATGGTTGATAGGGTCTCCTTTACCTCTGTATTTCTCAAACCAAGGCATTTCTATCCCTTGTGGCATTGAGGTACACAAGATTTCTAAGGATAAGGGGCTACTATAGACATGATATATGGGTGGAGCGGTTTGACCTTGGCTAATGGTGGAAAGTTGGTGTTGCATGGAAGAAACAGTGTTAAGGAGTTGTGTAAGAATAGGGCCAAGGTAAGTGGGTTGAGGTGGAAGGGAAAATGATGATGGAGTGTAAGTGATGTTAGGGGAAGTGAAAGGAATACTAAGGGGGGTGAAGGTGGTGGAGAGGACTTGCGATGCCACAAGAGAAGTAGGAATGCTAATTGGAGTCGGGAAAGAAGTAGCTGCATAATTAACCTGGTGCATATTAATTGTGGTGACTTGCGGATTGGTATAAGTTGGAATGGATGCTATGGTTGAAGGGGGAGGAACTTGAGGTCCTCCCCTGCTTACAAGATTTTTTGTAGATTGGGTATTAGAAGAGGCATGTTTATTGTAAATCTCAACAATTATCTTCATAACTTGCAAACCATCATCACTTTCAATCAAACGATGAATATTTTCAATTGCAGGTATTGGCAGTGGTGGAATTTTTTTCAAGTGACAAGTCTTGTTGTAAATGTACAAAATTATCATGAATATTAATGACCTTTTCTTGTGGGATGGAATTGTTTTGGATGTCAACATTCATTGAATGGAAAGGTGAAGGAATAGAAGTGGTATTTTCAATGCCTAATGCACCATTGTCCACACTAGGAGTAGGAGCTCTTGAGATCCCAAGGTCCACAATGAAAGGGCTATCGCGGGAAGCCATGAGTCTAGAACTTCGACTCACTAAACTATTATCAATGGGGCATCAAACACTCATACATGTACCACAAAAGATAGGGTGAATGAAAAGGAAAAGTAATCTAGGAGCTCTAAATGCAAATAATAGAAATTCTACTAATTGTAACAGAGAACTAACTACAAAAAATAGAAATGCAAATAGATGCCAGAAAAATGCCAGAAATGTTGTTTAAAAAGTGCAGAGGGACTGATTCTCCCAGGGTGGCGAATGAGTCCCAGTATGATATTTTTTTTGTGTTTTTTAGAAATTTTAATGTGATTCTAATTCTCTACAGAATGCAATTAAGGATGCAAAATGCAGTTTTTTAGTTTTTTCAATGATATGTAATGCAAAAATGAACACTAAACAAAGTTTTCACTAATGCAATGTGAGAAGTCCTAGAATGCAAAAAAAAAAACATCCTAATTGAATGTTGATGCAAATGTAATCTAGGATGAAATATGCAAATGAAATTAGAAATGCAAAGTGTTAAAAATGTAGGTTCACCAAAATAAATCGTAGATTTTTGGTACCCAAGGACTTCTCTAACTCTTCTAGGGTTTTTCACCTAAAAGGAGAGAGCTTAGGCCAAAAATGCTAAGGGTTCATTCAAATTATGTTATGTGTGATGTTGTATAAGCTAAATGAAGAAAAATAAATGCAATTAAGTGATTTGAATGAATGATTATGAATGCAAAACTAAGATTTAAACTATGTTTGAAAACACGTTGTGATATGCAAACAATGAACTAAAAGATGAAATAATGTAGAACAGAAAGAAATGAGATGAAACAAAGTGCACTTGGGAAAAATTTGAGGAATCTGGAATGTTGTGAATTTATGCAAACAATGAACTAAAAGATGAAATAATGTAGAACATAAAGAAATGGGATGAAACAGAGTGCACCTGGGCAAGATTTGAGGAATCTAGAATGTTGTGAATGCTGTCTAAATTTATTGAAAATCAATAGTGGGACTCATTCACCCAGGGTGGTGAATTAGTCATGCTACTGGTGAAAAAGTGTCGAGAACAAGTTTATGACTGTTGGGACCTAGAATCTGGAAAAAATTAGATTTTCAGTCTTAAGGTGGGACTCATTTGGCACTGGTGGTGAATCAGTCCTCTTCTAAAATTTTGAGAAATCAGGAGACAACTCTGCAACACCAGATCTGAAAATGTCCACTTGTCAAGTTTTTGAAGTCAATTCTGCAAGAAATAGACATAAAACCTTCTCCAAGCTTGAAATAGAGTTGATTTAACTTGAAGCACTTAGTTGACTTGTTGACCAATCTTCAACACCAAAATGCTTGTTAAATATACATACAAAGGTCAAGCCCCTCATGATGCAAATCTGAAGTTGTGTTAATGGATGCTCCAAAATGCTTGAATAGTGTTTGATTTGATGTTGTAAGATTCTTGAATGCTTGAGATGACGTGTGAATGAATGCTTGAATGAATGAGGGATGTAAAATGAGGTGAAAATAAATTATTTATACAATCTTGTGCCTTAGTAACCCATTCATACCTCATCACAGGTCGAAATCAAGTGTTTTTGAATAAAAAACTGAAAGGAAATTTTAAATTTTTTGAATTTGGAGCCAAGGGGGACTCATTCGCCACCCATGGAAAATGGGTCCCACCTAGGACCTGAAAATGGGTGTTAAGAATTATCTTGCATTTAATGTTGTTTGTTGGGTTTACATTCAAAAATACACTTAATCAAAGCATATGAGGGCATAAAGGGGTCAAATAAAGCATAAGAAAGGGATAAATAGTGAAGTTATGCCTAGAAAAGCATGAAATCTTGTTACAAGACTTTACAACCCTTCAAAATAGGACTTGATAAGTGATGAAATTTTGATTTTTAGGTGAATTGTAATGAATAGAGTCTATAAGAGTGTAGAAATGTCTTACAACACTTGACAACACCTTCACAAGACATCACTATTTGAATTTTAGTACCTAAATATGCATGTTCAAGCCATGTTACATCATAAAATTAGAGAAAAATAGATCAAATATCATGAAACAAGAATTAAAAGGCCATAAAAATGACAAGGGGCCATTTTTCTACGACACAATAGTCAAAGTACAACACACATATCGAAAAACATAAAAAAAATAACAAAATTGAACATGTTTCACAACAACAAGATATTCATTGCTTGTTAATTTTTACATACCAAGGTTTACATTTTTCAAAAGACCTTTGAATTATTTTAATATTACTAGGTAACACTAAATCACCACAAAATTTTCTATTAAATTTAGTTTGTGTTGTATCTAATAGGTGTTTTGGATGAGGATCATGAAATTTGGACCCCACTCTTAATTTTAAAACATCTCTAGCATTAGATGATACCACTAAAACTCCAACATTGGTTGATTGGATCATTTTCTATACTTTCTCTTCTTTTTTTCGCTCTTAGAAATGTTTTAGGATGTATTTTTAAAACTTCACTAATATTGCTTACCATTATTTTATTCAAAGTTGCTTTATTAACTATAGTAGTTGTTATAGCTCTTCTTGTTGCATTCTTATCTTTAGATTGACTATGTTTTTCAATAAACTGAATGGCACTAGCAATAGTAGACATAGCATATTTTACTGATTGATCTTTTTTTCTTTGTTTAACAAAAATGCCTAAATTTTTCATTACTTTTCTCATTTTTTGCATTATCATCAATTGCATCATTAGTTGACATTGAACTGGAAGTTTTTTATGATAAAAGAATTGTTTGTATAATCTATTGGCATGTGTTCTTATTTGTCTCCAAGAAATCTCACTAGGAAGATTATCGAAAACATAACTTTCAATTTCAATTTTTTTTTTGTTCATTTTCAACATCGAATCCTAGATTTTCATTTTCATTTTCAACTTCAAAACTATTTTCATTTTCATCCTCATTTTCATCAATAAAACAGTTTTCATTTTCAGGTTCAATAAAAGGATTTTCATTTTCATTTTCAATAAAAGGATTTTCATTTTCATTTTCATCAACAAAATAGTTTTCATTTTCATTTTCAATAAAAGGATTTTTATTTTCATTTTCAACAACAATTTGACTCAAATCTTGAACTCTACAAATATTATTGATGTCAACATTGTTATATCCAACATCTTTTAGATATCTCATAAACACCATTTCCATGAGGCTCAAAGGTGGATTTGAAGACATACTTGGATTTGTGAATATTGAAAAATTATCCATAGCATTGAAAGGGATATTTGAAGATATACCAGGAGTAGTTTGTATATTCATATTAGTTTTCATATTCACCTCTTGCAAGTTTGCAGCATCTACATCCATGGGTTCCTCAATGTTTCTATCTTCAATAGTTGTGGAATTGGATGATTTAACATCATTCATTGATCAAATTCTCATTATTCTTTCTCTTTTTCTTTTTTTCCTCCTTCTCCCTCTTTGCTTCAATTTCTTCAGGGGTCAATACCTTCCTATCTTTCCTCTTATTCCGACATTGTGATCCCATGATTGAAAAATTTAAAATTATATACAAATGAATGTCAAAAACTTGAAAGTCTTCCTTCTTTGTTCCTCCTTCAAAAAAGTAGCATGTGAACAAAATTACTCTTCCTCCTTCAAACAAGTAGAAATTGAAAAAAATTCCTCTTCCTCCTTCAAACAAGTAGCAACTGAACAAAATTCCTCTTCCTCCTTCAAACAAGTAGCAAGTAAACAAAATTCCTCTTCCTCCTTCAAACAAGTAGCAATTGAACACAATTTCTCTTCCTCCTTCAAACAAGTACCAATTAATCAAAATTTCTCTTCCTCCTTTGAAAACAAGTAGAAATTCAACAAAAATTATCTTCCTCCTTCAAACAAGTAGCAAATAAACAAAATTCCTCTTCCTCCTTTGAAAATAAGTAGCAATTCCACAAAATTTCTCTTTCTCCTTCAAACAAGTAGCAATTAAACAAAATTCCTCTTCCTCCTTTGAAAACAAGTAGAAATTCAACAAATTCCTTTGTAACAGTCTCGCAATGATTCCTCCTTTCAAAATTGAAAAAAATCCCAAGTTGAAGAGCTTCTACAAGAAAAAAGTTGATAGAAAATAGGGAATATGTCACAGTTGGCTGTTCAAAACAATTCTCAGACCCAAGATGTACTTGTTAGACAATAAAATTAAAAAAATGGTCAAAAATAACTCAGGATCTCATTTACTAAGCACGACCCCAATTTTTATAAATTAGGATCCCGTCTATTAAATGAGATTCTGTTCCATTTCCAATGGATAAATGGGAAACATGATCCCGTTTATAAAGAAAACAGGATCTCGTTTCTTGAAATTCAAAATGTAGGCCAGGTTTATGCTTTATTAACAGGTTTGAGAAAAGGTTTGGGGATCCAAAACTAGGCCATAGACCTAGTTTGATTCACAAGTTGAAGGTCCTAGCAATATCACAAGAAAATAGTGACTTTGGGCATACGTCTGGAGACATTTTTTGTAGAATTTTTTGACGAAATTAAAACCCATTATAGATGAGACAGTGTAAATTCCAAATATGTAATTTTTTTACAATTGAATTAATTTTTTTATTTTTGGATTAATTTATGATGAAACAGGTCCATAAACTTGAATTATCAGGTGCATGATTTAGTAAACAATTTTTTAAAACACCAAATATGGCCAATAAAAAATTACAAAAAAATATGGAAAGCATGCTTTAGTGAGTTACAAATATTTTCCCAAAAGGATTTAGAAAAATATGATTATTTAGGTCAAAATGTGGATGATGTACATGTGCATGGTATGGTAAAAAAATGAGTTTTAAATAGTGGTTTTTATAAACACCTATTGAAAATCAATTTGTATCATTTGAGTATTGAAATAAATTACATATTTGGAAAATAGATTTCAACTACTACATTTTATGATCAGTGACTTTTTTCAATATTCCATCTCTAAGTACTTCAAATTTTAAGGTCAAATGTGTCAAATTTTAAAAATTGGGGAAAACACTTCCACTAAATGGCCAAAAAGTGGACTCAACTTCTTGCCAACACCCAATTGTATTTTTTCCTAAGATTGTATTTTCTTTAGATTGCCTTACCTCCTTAGTTTGTTTAGCAGTCTCTGTATCTTGGATTTCTATGTTTTGTACTCCTTTTTCTTTTGAATTTTTATGTTTCCCATTAGCTGAGCAACTCTCCTTTTCTTTAGATTCTTCTCCTCTTACTTTCTTGTTCAAAAGCATATATGAATCATCCCCTACTTCTTCCTAAAAATTAATCAAATTTGAGGCATGGTTTTCATTGAATTTAAACCACGTATGAGAAGTGTTATCTAAGACTATGACCACATAGTGACCAGATGTCATAGTATTTCGATAATGAGCCATCATAGCACATAGTTCATACCTAGAATTTTCAATAGATCATTATGATGCAAAGTATGGTTTCAAGACAAGGTCATGGGAGATGTTACTCGGCTTATATTGAAGTTTCCTAGTTGATTTCCCTCTTGGAAACACCATGATAAAAAAATCCAACGTGAAAAACAACTTTGAACAAACCCACATATCTCTTTCTCCACAATTTTTACACATTTTAATCTTAGTTCTATTTCCAATCCCAAAATTGTATTTTATCTTGAGATTGTATTTTATTTAGATTTCCTTACCTCAATTTTTTTAGTAGTCTTTGTTTCTTGTTTTTGGTGTTTTTACTCATTTTTCAACCTTTGAATCTTTATGTCTGCCATTAGTTGAGTAGGTCTCCTTTTCTTTGGATTCTTCTCCACCTCTTACTTTCTTGTACAAAATCATATAGGCATCATCCCCTGCTTCTTCCTGAAAATTAATCAAATTTGAGACATGGGTGTCATCAAGTTTAAACCAGATATGAGAAGTGTTGTCTAAGACTAGGGCCATGTACTAACAAGATGTCATAGTTTTTCCATAATGAGCCCTCACAACACACAATTCATACCTAGAATTTTTAATATCTCCTTTTGATGCAAAATAGGGTTTCAAGTTGAGGTAATTGAGGATATTACGTAGCTTATATTGAAGCTTCCAAGTTGATTCCACTCTTGGAAACATGATGACCAAAAAATTCAACGTGCAAAAAAACTTTGAACAGATCCACATATCTCTTTCTCCACATTTTTTACACATTTCAATCTTAGTTCTATTTCCAATCCCAAAATTGTATTTTCTCTTGAGATTGTATTTTATTTAGATTTTCTTATCTCCTAAGTTTGTTTAGTAGTCTCCGTATCTTGGTTTTTTATGTTTTGTACTCCTCCTTTTTCTTCTTTTTCTTCTTTATGTTTTCCATCAACCGAGAAACTCTTCTTTTCTTTGGATTCTTCTCCCCCTCTTACATTCTTGTACAAAAGTATATAGGCATCATCCCCTGCTTCTTCTTGGAAATTAATCAAATTTGAGACATGGATGTCATTGAATTTAAACTAGGTATGAGAATTATTATCCAAGACTGGGGCCACGTAGTGACAAGATCTCACTGTGTTTCCGTAATAATCCATTAAAGAACATAGTTCATACCTAGAATTTTTAGTAGCTCCTTCTAATGCAAAATAGGTTTTCAAGTCGATGTCTTGGGGGGTGTTACACAATTTATATTGAAGTTTCCCAGCTAATTCCGCTCTTGGAAACACCATGATAAAAAAATTCAATGGGAAAAATAGCTTTGAATAGACGCAAATATCTCTTTCTCTATAATTTTTACACATTTCAATCTTAGTTCTATTTCCAATCCTGAAATTATATTCTCTCTTGAGATTGTATTTTCTTTATATTGCCTTACCTCCTTAGTATTTTTACCAATATCTGTATCTTGATTTTTTGTGTTTTGTACTCCTTTTTCTTCCTTTGAGTCTTTATGTCTAACATCAGTCGAGCAACCCTCCTTTTCTTTGGATTCTTCTCCTCCTCTTACTTTCTTGTATAAAAGAATATAGACATCATCCTTTGCTTCTACATAGAAATTAATCAAATATGAGACATGGGTGTCATCGAATTTAAACTAGGTATGAGAAGTGTAATCTAATATTGCGACCATGTAATGACCAGATGCCATAGTGTTTCCATAATGAGCCATCATAGAACACAATTCATACCTAGAATTTATAATAGATCCTTTTGATGTAAAGTAGGCTTTCAAGTCAAGGTCATGGGGGATGTTACGTAGCTTATATTGAAGTTTCCTAGTTGATTCTACTCTTGGAAACACCATGATCATAAAATCCGATGTGCAAAATAGCTTTGAACAAACCCACATATCTCTTTCTCCATAATTTTTACACATTTTGATCTTACATCTATTTCCAATCCCAAAATTGTATTTTCTACCGAGATTATATTTTCATTAGATTTCCATACCTCCTTAGTTTGTTTATCAGTTTCTATATCTTGGTTTTTTGTGTTTTGTACTCCTTTTTCTTCCTTTGAATCTTTATTTTTTCCATTATCCAAGTAGCTCTCCTTTTCTTTGGATTCTTCTCCCCCTCTTACTTTCTTGTACAAAAGAATATAGGCATCATCCAATGATTCTTCCTAGAAATTAATCAAATTTGAGACATGGGTGTCATTGAATTTAAACCAAGTACTAGAAGTTTTATCTAAGACTGCGACCATGTTGTGACAAGATGTCACAGTGTTTCCATAATGAGCCATCACAACACATGGTTCATAACTTAAATTTTCAATAGCTCCTTTTGATGCAAAGTATGGTTTCAAGTTGAGGTCATGGGTGATGTTACACAGCTTATACTAATGTTTCCATACTGATTCTGCTCTTGGCAACACCATGGTCAAAAAAATCCGACATGCAAAATAGCTTTGAACAAACCCATATATCTCTTTCTCCACATTTTTTACATATTTCAATCTTAGTTCTATTTCCAATCCCGAAATTGTATTTTCTCCTAAGATTGTATTTTTTTTGAATTTCCTTACCTCCTTAGTTTGTTTAGCAATCTTTGTATCTTGTTTTTTTTTGTTTTGTACTCCTCTTTTTTCTTCCTTTGAATCTATATGTTTCCTATCAACCAAGAAACTCTCCTTTTCTTTGGATTCTCCTCCCCCTCTTACTTTCTTGTACAAAAGCATATAGGAATCATCCCCTACTTCCTATAAATTAATCCAGTTTGATACATGGGTGCCATCGAATTTAATCAAAGTATGAGAAATGTTATCAAAAGTGCAACTTCATAGTGACTAGATGTCCAATGTTTTCGTAATGAGCCATCACAACACACAGTTCATATTTGGAATGTTCAATGGATCCTTATGATGCAAAGTAGGGTTTCAAGTTAACATCATGGGGGATGTTACACAACTTATATTAAAGTTTCCCAACTAATTCCTCTCTTGGAAACACTATGATCAAAAAATTTGACGTGCAAAACAACTTTGAACAGACACACATATCTCTTTCTCCACAATTTGACACATTTCAATCTTAGTTCTATTTCCAATCCCAAAATTGTATTTTCTCTATAAATTTTTTTTCTTTAGATTTCCTTACCTCCTTAGTTTGATTAACAATCTTTGTATCTTGGTTTTATGTGTTTTGTACTCCTTTTTCTTCCTTTTAATCTTTATGTCTATCATCAACTGAGTAGCTTTCCTTTGCTTTGGATTCTTCTCCTCCTCTTACTTTCTTGTATAAAAGCATATAGGTATTATTCCTTTCTTCTTCCTAGAAATTAATCAAATTTGAGACATGGGTGTCTTAAAATTTAAACCAAGTACGAGAAATTTTATCTAAGACTGTGGTCACGTAGTGACCAAATGTCACCGTGTCTCCATAATGACCCATCACAATGCACAATTCATACCTAGAATTTTCAATAGCTCCTTTTGATGCACAGTAGGGTTTGAAGTGGAGTTCATGGGGGTAGTTACACAACTTCTATTGAAGTTTCCCAGATGATTCTAGTATTTGCAACACCATGATAAAAAATTATGATGTGCAAAATAACTTTGAATAGACCCACATATCTCTTTCTCCACAATTTTTACACATTTTGATCTTAGTTCTATTTCCAATCCAAAAATTGTATTTTCTCCTAAGATTGCATTTTATTTAGATTTCCTTACCTCCTTAGTTTGTTTAGCAGTCTCTGTATCTTGGCTTTCTATGTTTTGTAGTCCTCCTTTTTCTTCCTTTGAATCTTTATGTCTGCCATCAACCAAGCAACTCTCCTTTTCTTTGGATTCTTATCCTCCTCATGCTTTCTTACTCAAAAGCGTATATGCATCATCCCCTAGTTATTCCTAGAAATTATCAAATTTGAGGCATGGTTTTCATCAAATTTAAACCAGGTACAAGAAGTGTTATCTAAGATTGCGGCCATGTAGTGACTTGAAGTCATACTATTTCCATAATGAGCCATCATAACACACAGTTCATACCTAGGATTTTTAATAGCTCCTTTAGATGCAAAGTAGGGTTTGAAGTCAAGGTCATGGGGGATGTTATGTAACTTATATTGAAGCTTACCAGATGATTCCACTCTTTCCAACATCATGATCAAAAATTCCAATGTGCAAAACAACTTTGAACAAACCCACATTAGCTCTTTCTCCACAATTTTTACACATTTCGATCTTAGTTCTATTTGCAATCCCAAAAAATTATTTTCTCCTCAGAATGTATTTTCTTTAGATTGACTTACCTCATTAGTTTGTTTAGAAATATTTTTATCTTGGTTTTATATGTTTTATACTCCATTTTCTTCCTTCAAATCTTTATGTCTTTCATAAAATGAGCAACTCTCCTTTTCTTACTTTCTTGTATAAAAGAATATAGGCATCATCCCCAAATTCTTCTTGTAAATTAATCAAATTTGAGAGATGGGTGTCCTTGAATTTAAACTAGGAATAATAAATTTTATCTAAGACTTCGGTCACATAGTGACCAGATGTCACAGTAATTCCATAACGAGCCTTCACAACACAAAGTTCATACCTATAATTTTCAACAGCTCCTTTTGATGCAAAGTAATGTTTCAATTCAAGGTCATGGGGGATGTTAGACAACTTATATTGAAGTTTCCTAGCTGATTCTGCTCTTGGCAACACCATGATTAAAAAATTCAATGTGTAAAACAACTATGAACAAACCCACATATCTCTTTCTCCATAATTTTTATCATTTCAATATTAGTTCTATTTGCAATCCAGAAATTGTATTTTCTTTAGATTGCCTTACCTCTTTAGCTTTTTTAGCATTCTTTGTATCTTGGTTTTTTGTGTTTTGTACTCCTCCTTTTTCTTCCTTTGAATCTTTATCTTTGCCATCAGTCGAGCAACTCTCCTTTTCTTTGGATTCTTCTCCTCCTATTACTTTCTTATACAAAAGAAAATAGGCATCATCCACTGCTTATTCCTAGAGATTAATCAAATTTGAGACACGTGTGTCATCAAATTTAAACCAAGTATGAGAAGTGTTATCTAAGACTGCAACCGTGTAGTGACTAGATGTCATAGTGTTTCCATAATGAGCCATCACAACACACAATTCATACCTAGAATTTTCAATAGCTCATTTTGATGCAAATTAGTGTTTTATGTTGAGGTCATTGGGGATGTTACATAGCTTATATTGAAGTTAACTAGCTGATTTTGATCTTGGAAACACCATGATCAAAAAATGCAACATGCAAAAAAATTGTGAACATCACACATATCTCTTTCTCCACAATTTTTACACATTTAGATATTATTTCTATTTCCAATCCCAAAATTATATTTTCTCCTAAGATTATATTTTCTTTAGATTTCCTTACCTCCTTGGTTTGTTTAGCAGTCTTTCTATCTTTATTTTTGTGTTTTGTACACCTCCTTTTTCTTCCTTTGAATCTTTATGTCTGCCATCAATAAATCAAGTCTCCTTTTCTTTGGATTCTTCTCATCCTTTTACTTTATTGTACAAAAATATATAGGCATCATCCCTTGCTTCTTCTTGGAAATTAATCAAATTTGAGACAAGGGTGTCATCAAATTTAAACTAGGTACGAGAAGTGTTATCTAAGATTGGGGCCACGTAGTGACTAGATGTCATAGTGTTTCCATAATGAGACATCACAGTACACAATTCATACCTAGAATTTTCAATACCACCTTCTGATACAATGTAGGGTTTCAAGTTGAGGTCATGGAGCATGTTATGCAGCTTATATTGAAGTTTCCCAACTGATTCCACTCTTAGAAACACCATGATCAAAAAATACGACATGCAAAACAACTTTGAAAAGACCCACATATCTCTTTCTCTATAATTTTTACACATTTCGATCTAAGTTTTATTTCCAATCTCGAAATTGTATTTTCTCCTGAGATTATATTTTCTTTAGATTTCCTTACCTCCTTAGTTTGTTTAAAAATATTTGTATCTTGGTTTTCTATGTTTTGTAATCCTTTTCCTTCCTTTGAATCTTTATGTCTACTATCAGTCGAGCAACTCTCATGTTCTTTGGATTATTCTTTTCCTATTACTTTCTTGTATAAAAGCATATAGGCATCATCCCATTCTTCCTAGAAATTAATCAAATTTGAGATGTGGGTGTCATTGAATTTAAGCCAAGTACGAGAAGTATTATCCAGGACTATGGTCACGTAGTGACCAAATGACACAGTGTTTCCAGAATGACCCATCACAACACACAATTCATACCTAGAATTTTTAATAGCTCCTTCTGATGCAAAGTAGGGTTTCAATTTGAGGTCATAGGGGATGTTACATAGCTTATATTGAATTTTCCCAACTGATTCCACCCTTGGCAATACCATGATAAAAAAAATTGACATACAAAACAATTTTGAATAGACCCACATATCTCTTTCTCCACAATTTTTACACATTTCAATATTAGTTCTATTTCCAATCCCAAAATTGTATTTTCTCCTAAGATTGTATTTTCTTTAGATTTCCTTAACTCCTTAGTTTGTTCAACAGTCTATGTATCTTTCCTTTCTATGTTTTGTACTCCATTTTCTTCCCTTGAATTTGTATGTCTGCCATCATCCAAGTAGCTCTCCTTTTCTTTGGATTCTTCTCCTCTTACTTTCTTGTTCAAAATCATATAGGCATCATCCCCTGCTTCTTCCTGGAAATTAATGAAATTTGAGGCACGATTGTCATTGAATTTAAACCAGGTATCTAAGACAATGGTCACGTAGTGACCAAATCTCACAGTGTTTCCATTATGACCCATCACAATGCATAATTCATACAGGTATAATTTTTTAATAGCTCCTATAGACACTCAAAAATATCCTGAACAATATCATACACTCAAAAAAGGTTTATTAACATCATTTCCTCTTTAAACCCATCCTCTTTTCGCTTAATTAATTAAATCAAACTAGTTAATTTAGTTAATGACATCATTTTCATCCATTAACCTAATTCATCAATTCAGGTTAATTCATTTCCCCTTCATGCTAACACTCCATCTCATTAAATTAAATAAATCAAAATATTTAATTTAATTTCCTAAGTCATCTTATTTAATTAAATATCATTTCATCTCTCCCCCATTCATTGGATTATTTAATTTAATGAATATCACCTTTAATTCTTCAAATTCCCTAATTGCATGATTAAACCTTGTTTATTTAGCAATTAAACTAATTTTCCTCTAAAAGGGGGAATATTCCCATGGAATATTCCTTATCCCCTTTTTGCACAATTAAAAATTTCTTTTAATTTGCAAAATATATTTTATCCTCACCCATGAAAATATTATAACGAATATTATCTCTCTTCCAATCAACTAACTTGGCTTCTTGAGCAAGCTAAACCTTTAACCTTTTGAACAAGTCACCTTTGACCTATGTGAGCAGGTCAAAAGTGTGTTTGTTTGGAGCAAATGTGAGACCTTGATTAAAATGCATCATGCATTCTCATCCGTTGATGAGAATCCATAATCCATGCCTCTTCTTCCTTCCATCCTTGACCATTGATTGATATTTTTTTATCTCAACCCTCCATTTCTCATTTTCTTTCCTATAAATAGGTCACTATTTGGAGACAAATGAATCCATCTTTCAATTGCAAAGTCATGCTATTGAATTCACTCACACTCACACTCTCAATTTACTCACTTTTAGCTTAATGTAGCTCATTTTAGTTGCATAATAGCTTAAGACATCCACTAATGGCTTCCATCCATCCATATTAGTTTGTTTATAAATTAGGGTTTCCATCTTTTAGCTTAGAATTAGCTTAGAATTTGCATAATTAGATCAATTTTAGCATAGAATCATGTTAATTAAGCATAAATCAGGTTTTCATCAATTTATCACAATGGTTTCATCGATTCTCTTCCATAGAATCAATTGAAAAATGATCACTAACCACAAGATTGGGAAAGGGTTTTTGTTCCACATCAACACGACACCAATTACAAAATAGAATAAGTTTCAAATGGGTTAGAGTAGGAATTTATCTATTTTCATAATTTTTAACTTTCAGTTTCTATAAATGCTTGGTTTATATTTCAATTTGAATGATCTTTTTTGTGATTGAGGTGTAGTGGCTAAGTTATGCTTTGATTCATCATGGATCAAGCATAATCGACCCACCTTGACAATCCTTGTTTGACATTCTAGCACTAGAAGCAGGGCACACTATTAATTTAGCTAGTTTTTAGCTCGAATTCCATTTGTTTGTTGTTTTACAGGATACAGTGACGCCCAAATCACAAATAGCGACAAACTTGGAAGAGTGTTGTCATATAGCGACACTATTGCAATTTGAAACACCGACGCTGATTAAATGCACTGGCGTTGATTTAAAATGTTTTGACACTAATTTAATATAGAGGTATCGAAGACTTCAAAAGACAACACCCCCAAATTAATTAGAGTGAAACCTAAAAAAATCCTGACGCTATCGTGCTCTTTGTTTCTACTACAAAGCAACACCCATTTTTCACTAGAGCGATGCTCACTTCAAATCGCCACTATCGTGTGTAGTCACGCCCAACCAGAGTAAGAAGTTTTATAATCATTTTTTTGAAATATGCTTTAATTTCCTTGATTTATCAGATCACGAATACACTACTAACTGTGTTCTAGTTGTTAGACTAATAAGGTTTTGTAGGTTGAACGATATGAAGCTAAAGTGAAAGCTTTTCTATATTGAAATTTTGTGATTGTAACAAGTGTTTGACACTTTGGGGCAATTATAGCCCAACTTTCATGCTTTCTACTTCATGCTTTAGGACCACTAAATTTCCATTGGGTTTTAAAACTTACAATCTTAGGACCTCACTAGATTTAAATTAGGTTTGAAAAGACTACTCAAACAGGATTAAAATTGAACCCTCGTCTCATCATTGTATTTTGGATTTAAAATTGAACAAGAAAAATTCATATTTCATTTGGTGCATAAAATGAAGACATCTTAGCTTTAGGGGTTAAAATTTACAACTGTTTGTTATGTTTTGTGATTTACAACGTTGGTCTTGAATGTGTATGCAATTCTCTTGCACCATTTGGTGACCTTGAGAAATAAAAACATTCTTCAAACCTTGTATAATCACCTACATCTTTCAATTTGTATTAAAACTAAACCCCCTTGCAAGTGCAATAAAATGCATAACGTGTGTTCTCTCTTTGTTCATACGAATAAATATGATCAAATTAAAGATGTACTTCCTTGCTATTGTTTAATTTTAGAGGTCCTTCCTCCCCTCTTTGAAAGGAGGGAACGACCCAAGCGGTAACAAGATAAAGCCAAGCTCTTCCCAACCACTATTTAAACGTGTGGTTACAATGAGAATTGTGATAAATGGGAAGAGTACATGATAACTCTCCCACAATATTTTTATGATGCGTAAATCCCTTGTTCTAAGAGTTGGGAGACCTCTTGATAGAGTTTATCATTGCACCCCCTAAACTGGAATCCCTTATTACAAACCCTTGTTGAGAATCCAAAAATCCTTAATATTTGTTGGTGCAAGAACAGTCATTCTGAAGCCACCCCACATTCTTACTATTCAATTGTAGAAATAGAAAAAATCCTTTTGATCTCTAGATTTTAAGGATTTTGAGATTTGGTGGTCCCGAGAAGTGTGTGTCGTGGAGGGGAGCTAGTGCCACCAAATCTCTAACTATTTGCATTGTTTAGTTTTTGGAGAAATCCAAGTGGGGATTCAACAATTATAGCCATTCCAAACCTAGGGTTGTAAGTTATTTTGAGTCAGCTTAATACTTTGCTTGGTTCCAAAATGATGCAAAAAAAAAAAATTCACTATCTTCCTACAAATTTCAAACACTTTCCCCTAAATATGGATACCTCTTGAGAAAGCCTTGATATTACTACTTGTCCTAAGGATTCTATCCTTAGAGATTTCTAAATATCTTGAGTTATATCGAAATCCATATTTTCCAAAGACAATAGAGGAAATTATGGCTTCAACCTCATGATTCTCACAAAATGGACATTATGAAAGTTATGGTGTTTTTTGACAAACATTTAGTTTGAAAACTTAATCCAGACAAGTTATTGTGGTAAAATAAAATCATTAAGCAAGATAAATTGAAAAATCAACCCCACATGACTATTTGGAGACTGATTTCTCCTGTTGAACAACCTAATCTTATAGGTGCTATAATTCAACCAAACTTTGAACTCATTAACGAAGAACAAATTGATCTCATTAGTAATTTGAGAAGCTTCACTTTTGAAACAAAAGAAACAAATACCCAGTGGAGAAACGCAACAACCATCTTAGACAAAGAAGAGGAATAAGTTGATATTGAGGCTGGAAGGCCCACATTACTACCACCTACATGGAAATAAATATCTTCCTTTCTTCCTTAAATATAAACTGTTGAACTACATGATCTCACGTAAAGTCAGGATCTCTAAAGTAAGGTCTACAGGTCATCATTTTAGACTTTGGAATCTTAGTCCAAAAGCTCTCAAGAAACATATTTTAATACTTCACAAGAATAGAAACAAGTTGGTAGCAAAATTTTACAGACACATTTCAAGAAATAGTCCAAAATTATATGCATTCTTTTGGATTCAAAATCCTGGTGTTTTTCACGATACTGAACTCCTCTAAATTATCCATCGCACAATCAAAATCCATAGGGGAAGATCTATATCCCGTCATTGCAAACGTAGGTATCGTAGTTGATAGTTTAGTAGGAAGTGGGCCTCAATACTTTATTTCAATCGTTACTACTTGTTAAGAAACTTTTATGCTCAAGCTAGAAGGAACTGAATAGGTCTAAACATCCCCATCCATCCTCTCATCTAAGTAAATGTTGGGTCTTTAGGATTTGAACAATTTAGAGGCCTAGCAACATTCTAACTACCTTGGTCTTGTCAAAAATTAAGGTTCACTTTAAATTCAACATTGGGTCAAACATCTCACTCACCCCTTCATTAAAAATTTCATCTTCCACTTCATCCAATTTTGCAAAATTTTGAACACCAACACTTTGTGACTTAAACATCAATCAAATCAAACCCTAGATTGCCTATTTTGTATGTGAAATGCATCCTTTTCCATGCATTTAGACAAGTTAGTTATCATCCTTGAACTAGTTCATCTTGAAGGTCATGAGTCTACCATAAAGATTTACAAGTTCATAAACATCCTTTATCCAAACATCAAACAATCAAACTTAAGTCAAAAGTGTTCCAAAATGTTTGCAAAGATCACTCTCCACATCACTCATCTTTTCATCCCTCACTATTATCATTTCTCCAAAAATACTTAGAGCATCCCTTCTACCTATATTTGAGTCAACTAGAGAGTTAAAACATCACAAATCCCAACACAACTCTCCCAAAGGTGTCACAACATTTATGGTAAAGACTAGATCACAACACAAGAGAATCATGGAGAAATCCAAAGTTACATTCACCTCAAGTGATCCAAATCCTTTAGAATTTGATCTGAGAAGTCAAGTTACACCATCACAATAACCTTCATCACCATCAAGACCATATGAGATAGAAGATATCAAAAACAACCCATTTGAACTCACTAGGGAGGAAATTATGGAACATCAAGCCTTAAAAATGTAGCTCATACCTCCTTGATGCTTGTGGCACATAATTTAACACAAGGTTTCACAACCCCATCGCTAGGGCTAAATCAAACCTACATTCCTAGAATTTCAAGAAGCCTTGCTAAATACTTTGGTCATGCTCTTTCATTTGAAAATAGTACACTTGTGGGAACACTTGAAACCAATCCTCCATCAAACACAACCATTTGGACACCTAGCTTTAGTGCTCCTCCCATTCCTGAAGACCCTAATTAGATATACACACCTTTTGATCTTAATTACTTGACCATGACTTCGACATCTCAAGGGCATCCCTCTTCATCCATACCCATGAGTACTGATGAAGAGGAAATTGAATACCGTTTTGGGATATCACACTTTTCTCACTCAACCATTCACTACTGTCTTAAGAGTCCTAATCAAATTTACTAAAAACCTCTCAAGGTGATCCAATTCTCAATTAGGAGGGTCCTAGAAAATGTTTCTTAAGTTCTAAGGGGTTCACCACCAAGCAAATACTTAGAAAAGAAAATGTTTGAAAACACGTTGTGATATACAAAATGCAAGCTAAATGAAGACAAATGAACATTCAACTCACGAAATCAAGTAATATAAGCAAAAATAATGAGTTTAGATGGTTAAATTAAGCTACACCAAGTTAGGGTATGTGTACCTAGGTGAACCATAGATTTTTGTGCATGAGGTTTATAGGCTACTCTTGCACTTTTAGGATGTTTCACCTAAAAGGAGAGAGATAAACCTCACCCAAAATCAATTTGGTTCACTCAAATTAAGATGTGTATGATGTTATTAAAGATAAATGAGATGATTCAAATGCAACTAAGCTAAGTAATTGACTGATTATGAATGCAAAACCTAGGAAGTATGTAATGTTTGAAAACACAATGTGATATGAAAACATGAACTAAAACATGAATGAATGCAAAACAAAAATGCAAAAGGTTGAATCAGATTGCACTTGGGAAAAGAATGAAGAATCTAGAGTGTCTTGAATACTGGCAGAAATAATTGAAAATCACTAGTGGGACTCATTCCCCACTGATGGTGAATCAATCCTACTTTGATGAAAACTTCTAGAAACTGGTTTCTTAGTGTCAGGATCTAGAATATGACAAAATATGGATTTAAAACCTTAATTTGGGAATCATTCACCACTGATGGTGAATTATTCCTCTCCCAAAATTCTATGAAATCAAGGACCAATTCTATAGCACCATATCTGAGATTGTCTTCTTGTCGAGTCAACGGAGTCAAATCTACAAAAAATGGGTTGTAGGTTGTCTCCAAGCTTGAAATAGGTTTGATATGACTTGAAACACTTTGTTGAATTTTTTACCACCTTTCAACACCTAATTTCTTAACAATTCTGCATACAAAAGTCTGCAAACACACATGCAAGAGGGGAAAAATAGTTAAGGGTTAGGTTATAGGGATTTTCCTTGGTCAAATCCCACTTTGGTAATCAAACCCTTAATGAAGAAATGGAATGAAATGAACAAGATGAATAAACAACATGCAAATGTCTTGAACTCAGTACAACCTTGTTGAAGAAATCTGAAGATATGTCAATGGCTGCTCCAAGATACTTGATTGATGCTTGATTGAATGATGCAAAGTGCTAAAATGCTAGTTGAATGCTTAGTGAATGAAAAGATTGCTTGAATGAATTAGGAGATGTAAAATAAGGAGAAAAACACTTATTTATACACACTTGTGCCTTAGTAACCCAATAATACCTCATCACAGGCAGACATAAGGTAATTTTGAATAAAAACCAGGAAGAAAATTTGAAATATTTTGAATTTTGAGCCAAGAGGGACTCATTCGCCACCCATGGTGATTGGGTCCCACCTTGCACTTGTAAGTGGGTGTAGGGAATTATATTGCATTTAATGTTGTTTTTCGGGCTTACATTCAAAAATACACTTAATTAAGCCTTATAAGACCATAAAGGGGTCAAATAAAGCATAAGAAAGGTGTAAATAGTAAAATTAAGCCTAGAAAAATGTGAAATCTTGTTACAAGACTTTACAACACTTCAAAATAGGACTTGATAAGGGATGAAAAGGTGATTTTTAGGTGAATTGTAATGAATAGAGTCTAGAAAAGTGTAGAAATATTTTACAACACTTCACAAGACCTTCACAAGACACCATAATTCAAATTTTAAAGACCTAATGTGAATGTTTAAGCCACATTACAACATTAAATCAAAGAAAAATGGACAAGGAATATGAATAAAGACCTAAAAGACCATGAAAATTTCCAAGGGGGCATTTTTCTATGGTACATTTATCCCCCACTTTAGTGAGAGGATGAACTCGCTTCAAACTCACACTAAAGTAGCCATGCATATCAAGAAGGATCCCAATGCACTTATGCTAGCAAGATGGAAATGAAAATGATCAAGCCCCCATGACGAAGATCCCATGGAAAAATAAACATGAGAACAAAGGAACACCACTGTTGAAATAAAAGAAGAAAAAGGGGGGAATTGGATTAAGATTTGATCGTCTGTCCAACTAGTTGTAGATTAGATGTAGGCTGTTTGTGAGAAAAAGAGAATGCATACTCACTCTGGGGTGACATAACATGTGGCGGTCCGCCAGGTGAGAAGGTCCAAAAGGTGAAATACATACGCTAGTTGGTATGCACTCACAAACACATAGGTGGCTATGGGTAAAGTTGTGTCGCTGAATGGGCTTCCTGCTCAACCATATCAAAGTTATACCTCCTCATAACTTTAACAAGGTGCCACAGGGGAAAATTTTCGTTCGTGTTTCATGAGACAAGGAAAGCTTCATATGATTAGAACTCATGAAAAAAGAGGATGGTACCATAGGCATGCAAGATGTGTTATGCAAGGTGGCAAAGATGTAAAATGTAAAAAAGTAAAAAGTGTAAAATGGAAAGATGTTCAAAGGAATCTTGTTAAGTTCATGCAAGGTCTATCACTTAGGGAACATTGTGTCTAATTTCTCCAAGAGATGACCAATCAAAGAATAGAATATTCACAACTTAGGGGATGTAGTGTGTGGCACCAGGCCACTAAGAGGAATGCAATATGCTAAGATAGATCACACTTATGAAGTACATCACACCCAATGTCATCCACAAAGTGACAAATGCATCATATGAAATGACAAGGCTACACTAAGAACCAAGAATGCAAATGAAATCATGCCATTGTATGCCCCCAACTTTAAAGGAATTGCTACACATCGTTATGTGAGCAATTACTTTAAAGTAGCGAAGGAAAGATGAAAAAAGAAAACAAGACATGAGAGCCAACTTGGAAAGCCCTATGCCAAGTCATATGTTTCCGAGTAAGGCCGCGTCATGCAAATGAAAAAGGAACAAAAGAAAGAGGGGTTTCCCATAAAAATGAGCACACCAAACACATAAGGAATCTATGGATTTGGGGTCAATATGTTCCTTGTTGCAATGTTTTTATTAAAGAGCTTAGAATTGTCATCATTCCCCAAAGCACATAGAACTAGAAGAATGACACAAAGAGAGCGAAAACAATAGAAAAAGAAGGTTCATTTTGGGTCAACATGGAAGAGAAATTGTGGTCTCAATGCTTTGCATCATCCCCAAAAGGAAAACACAACTGAAAAGAAAATGAAAAGGGAAATGAAAAGGAAAAATATTTTGGGTCAACATGAATAAGACATTTTGGTCTCAATGCCTTGCGTCATCCCCAAAAGGAAAAAAAAATCCAAAAGAAAAAGTAAAAAGGAAAAGGGATCGTTTGGGTCAACATGGAAGAGACGTTGGTCATCTCAACACTTTGCGTCATCCCCAAAAGGAAAACACAAAATGAAATGGATGAAATATAGAATAATAGATGTATAAATAGAGGAAGTGTACAAAGAGAGAGAACATCAAAATCATGTTACAGGGGAACACGATATGAACATACAATCAAAGAAAAAGGAAAATGAATATAAAAGGCTAGTAAGGAAAATGTAAGTCAACCATCTAACAAGTCATCCACCTCCCAATCATGTTCAGTGTATTGTGAAGGTGGTTGGCTGTCCAAAGGAAGAATTGCAAGTGCTGAACTAGAAGATGTACCAGGTTCTTCACTTGGTATAGAAGATTTATCATTTAAGCTCATGGTAGATGAAAATAAAGAGTTTAGATCATTATACACTTCATCTATTTTTGTGATCTCCTCCTCATCATCATCATCAATATTGATTACTATTGGCCCCACGATTGTCGTTGCACCAAAAGATTGACTTGTTAATGCTCGATACAATCACCAGAGTTAATGGATCCATGGGAGGTGGTTAATCCATGTCACAAATCCCAAGGGGAGTGCTGACCATCTGCCAACAATCTCCCCCTTAGCATTACTCAAGGGGATTTGAACCCAACACCTTTGGATTTGATACCAATTGTTGGCCCACATATTGTCATTGCACCAAAAGATCAACCTGTTAATGCTCGATACAATCGCCAAAGTTAATGGATCCACAAGAGGTAGTTAATCCATGTCACAAATCTCGAGGGGAGTGATGACCATCTGCCAACAATTACGATAGGAGGATGAAGGGTTATCTCAAAGGAAGGATGTATCAAAAGTTGTGGCTGTTGAATCAGTTCATTGTGTTGTAAGGGTTGGATTGTACTATCTTGTGGTAGGTCAGGAGGAAGAGGGTGATCATCTATTACTTCTATCAAAGGTGGAGGTTGGTTTTCTTTATTTTCTTCCATTCAAGACTAATGAGCAAGGAGATGACGACGACACCTACGTTCCCTAGCACCACAGTTTCATTTTATTTTATTTTGAATTTTTTGAGGTGTAAGAGCAGGTTGATCCATCATAGGTTCCTTTTCTCCCAGAGGGGGAAGAATAGAAGAAACCAAAGAAGATGGTTCAATCACTTTCTCTTTGGCTTTATACACTTGTTTAATGCGAGGAGGCATGACAGGATTGGTTTCATTTTCTCTTGGGCATTTAAATGATGGAGGGGAAGTGTCTATGGTTGGGTGCTCATGAGGTGGTTTTCTTTTTTCTTTTTCAGACTCAAGCTAAAGCATGATCTCATCTAGGATAGGAGAAGTAGAAGTGGATGGTAACATGTTACAAAGAGACAATTCAACTATTCATTTGGCTTTGAAATTTTGATAGGCTATGAAAAAGAAATCATTATGGGGAGTGATGGGTTCCATAGGTTCAAGCCAAAAGGCTTCTAACGAAAAATTACCTTTAGAGGATAATGGATTAAAGCCACTATGGTGTATGGTAAATATTTCATTGCCATGAAGAAACTTCAAACATTTGTGAACAACTGAGGGGACCGCTTTCATCAAGCGAAGCCAAGGATGATCCAACTGTAGAAGAAATTGCTTCGATTGTGGAACGATAGAAAATGTTACCTCCAAAGTTTTGGGTCCTATCTATAGTGGGAGTATGATTGATCCGATTGTAGGGAATGCAAAACTAGTATGTGTTTTAATCCATGTAGATGGTTTATTATAGTCATCTTGATAAAGCTCATGGAATAGAAAAAACTCTTCCATGATTTTTCCAATTATGTAAAGAGGACCATCGGGAAGCTTTTTAAGTATATCATGAGAAGAAGATGTAATATTAAGAGATTTTTTGGTTGGGACCTTACAATGGACAACGTCTATCGTACCCACAAGTTCATCCATAGGATTAACTTGGGTAACATTTGGAGTTATATCAAGTTGTTCATTATTTGCATCAATGTTCATCACATGAGTGTTTGAAGGTTAACTAGCCTTGAAAAATGAAACATTGTGTTTAGGCATGGGGTTGGTGAAAATTTGTAAATTCTGGTTAGGGGGTGCAACAAACTTATTGCCTTGATCATTAACACCCACAATGGACAAACGACCTGAATCAATGAGGTCTTGAACTAAATATTTGAGACGCTTACATTGTTCGGTGTCATGGAAATTTTGGCAATGAAAATGGCAATAAGTGTTTGGTTTAAAGGTGGGTGGTAAAGGCTTGCTGGTATCAAGTGGTTTAATGGTAGGAAAAGTAATTATTTATTGTTGGAGCAATTGATTAATCATGTTATGGAGTGTATCAGGTAAGGGATTAAATTGTCTCTTTGAGTCCCTAGAGGTAAAGGGAACCCTGCTTTGACAGCTGCCACTTGACTTTGAATAGGTTGGGTTGGTTGCGAAGAAGGCATATTAAACTATAAAAAGCCTCTATTTGGTTTTCTAAAGTTTTGTGCATTTTTTTGGTTGTTTTTCTCAGACTTCTCAAGTCGGTTAGAAGTGGACTTTGAATCATGACTTGAAATCGAGTTGTGATAATCACAAAGGGTCATGCATAAATGCATGAATGAAGGAAATTTCACCATAGTTAACTTATCCTAAAGGTGATTATGCAAATTTTCTATAAAAATCTTTTGCAGATGTGAATCAGGAATCTTGACATCAATTTGAGCATACAATGACTGATATTGTGAAATGAAATCAATTACTTTTTCATCAGTATTTTGTTTACATTGCATTAAATCAGCCATTGTCTTTTTAGGATTCATATGGACTTGGAAATGACTTATGAAGGCATCTGCAAGTTCATTGAATGATTGGGTAAGTTTGAAAACCACTCCAATCCAGTGTCCTTCAAGGTCATAGGAAAAAGTTTGGCTAACAACTTATCATCAAGGAAAAAATCACTGCATAAGGTTGTATAAGCATTGACATAATTGGTAGGGTCTCCTTTACCTATGTATGTATTAAACCTAGGCATTTCAATTCCTTGTGGCATCTGTGTGTGTAAGATCTCTAAGGATAATGGAATACTACAAACATGATATGTGGGTGGATCATTTTGACTTTGGCTAATGGTGGATATTTGTTGTTGCATGGACGAAACAATGTTAAAGAGTTGTGTAATGATGGGATCAGCATAAGTGGTATGAGGTGGAAGGGAAAATGGTGATGGGGTGTATGTAATGCTAGGGGAAGTGAAAGGGACACTAAGAGGGGTGAAGGTGGAAGAAGGAATATGCGATGCCACAAAAGAACTAGGAATGCTAGTTGGAATAACGAAAAGAGGAGTCACATGACTAACCTGTTGCATAAGTTTTGTAACTTGAGGAGTGGTATAAGTTGGTATGGATGCGATGGTTGAAGGAGGAGGAATGCGAGGTCCTCCTTGGCTCACAACAATGTTTGCAGATTGGGAAGTAGAAGGAGCATGTTTATTGTATATCTCAGCAATTCTTTTCATAACTTGTAAGCCATCATTAATTTCAATCAAACGATGAAGGTTTTCTATTGCAAGTATGGCAGTTGTGGAAATTTTTTCAAGGGATAAGTCTTGTTGTAAGTGTGCAAAATCCTCATGAATACTAATGATTTTTTCTTCTGGAATGGAATTGTTTTGTGTGTCAACATTCCTTGGATGGAAAGGTGAAGGCATATTAGTGGTAGTGCCCATTCCTAAAATACCACTATCCATACTAGGAGTAGGAGCTCTTGAGATCCCAAGGTCCACAATGAAAGTGCTATCGCGGGAAGCCATGAGTCTAAAACTTCATCTCATATTATCAACGGGGCACCAAATACTCATACAAGTACCACAAAAGATAGGGTGAATGCAAATGCAAGGTAATCTAGGAGTGAAAAATGGAAATAATAGAAATTCTGCAAACTGAAATAGAGAAATAACAACAGAGAATAGAAATGCAGTAAATACCCAGAAAATGCCTAAAATGTTGTTTGAAATGTGCAGGTGGACTGATTCACTAGGGGTGATGAATGAGTCTAGTTATGATTTTTTTTGTGTTTTGCAGAAAATTTAAAGTGATTTTAATGATTTTCAAATGCAAACTAAGGATACAAATGTAGATTTTTAGATTTTTCAATGATATGTTATGAAAAAATGAAATCTAAATGAGTCTTTCACTAATGCAATTTGAGAAACCCTACGATGCAAGAAACTAAACAATAGCCTAATTCAATGTTGATGTAGATGAAACCTAGGATGCAATTGAAATAAAAAAGATAAAGTGCTCAAAATGCAGGTTCACCAAAATGAACCATAGATTTTTGTGCATGAGGTTTATAGGCTACTCTTGCACTCTTAGGATGTTTCACCTAAAAGGAGAGATAAACCTCATGAAAAATCAATGTGGTTCACTCAAATTAAGATGTGTATGATGTTATTAAATCTAAATGAGATGATTCAAATGCAACTAAGCTAAGTAATTGACTAATTATGAATGCAAAACCTAGGAAGTATGTAATTTTTGAAAACACAATGTGATATGAAAACATGAACTAAAACATGAATGAATGCAAAACATAAATGTAGAAGGTTGAATCAAAGTGCACCTGGGAAAAAAATGAATAATCTAGAGTGTCCTGAATGCTAACAGAAATAATTGATAATCACCGGTGGGACTCATTCACCACAAATGGCGAATCAATCTTGCTTTTGATGAAAACTTCTAGAAACTGGTTTCTAAGTGTTGGGATCTGGAATCTGACAAAATATGGATTTCTAGGCTTAAGGTGGGACTCATTCACCACTGATGGAAAATCAATCCTCTCCCAAAATTTTGTGAAATCAGGGACCAATTCTGTAGCACCAGATTTGAGATTGTCTTCTTGTTGGGTTGACATAATAAAATCTATAGAAAATGGGTTGTAGGTTGTCTCCAAGCTTGAAATAGGTTTTATTTGACTTGAAACAATTTGTTAACTTGTTGACCACCTTTCAACACCTAATTGCTTGATGAATCTGCATACAAAATTCTATAAACACACACGCAAGAGGGGGAAAATGGTTAAGGGTTAGGTTATAGGGATTTTCCTTGGTCAAATCCCACTTTGGTAATCAAACCCTTAATGAAGAAATGGAATGAAATGAACAAGGAAAGATGAATAAACAACATGCAAATTTCTTAAAATCAATAGAAGAAATATGAAGATATGTCAATGGCTGCTCCAAGATACTTGATTGATGCTTGATTGAATGATGCAAAGTGCTAAAATGCTAGTTGAATGCTTAGTGAATGAAAAGATTGCTTGAATGAATTAGGAGATGTAAACTGAGGAGAAAAACACTTATTTATATACACTTGTGCCTTAGTAACCCAATAATACCTCATCACAGGCAGACATAAGGTAATTTTGAATAAAAACCTGAAAGAAAATTTGAAATATTTTGAAGTTTTAGCCAAGAGGGACTCATTCCCCACCCATGGTGAATGGATCCCACCTTGCACTTATAAGTGGGTGTCAGGAATTATATTGCATTTAATGTTGTTTGTCGAGTTTACATTCAAAAATACACATAATTAAGCCTTATAAGAGCACAAAGGGGTCAAATAAAGCATAAGAAAGGTGTAAATAGTTAAATTAAGCCTAGAAAAGCATGAAATCTTGTTACAAGACTTTACAACACTTAAAAATAGGACTTGATAAGGGATGAAAAGATGATTTTTAGGTGAATTGTAATGAATAGAGTCTAGAAAAGTGTAGAAATGTTTTACAACACTTCACAACACCTTCACAAGACACCATAATTTGAATTTTAAAGACCTAATGTGAATGTTTAAGCCACATTACAACATTAAATCAAAGAAAAATGGACCAAGCATCATGAAGAAAGACCTAAAATACCATAAAAATGTCCAAGGGGCCATTTTTCTATCGTACACTAGGAAGTTTGGAGATGTAATGAGGATTATAGAAATGTAAAGAAGCTATCAAAATATGTTGTGGAGGACTAAGATGCCTAGAGTGGTGTATTAGTCTCGCTGCTATTTTTCGGGGAAAATACGAAGTCTTCAGATGCCGAAATAGAATCCTAAAGAATCTCTAAAATATACCCTATGGAGGACTAAGACACTCAAAGTGGCATATTAGTCCCATCCTAAAATTTTGAACTTTCTAAATGTGATCCTGAAGGTTGATGTTTGCACTTGCTTCTCTTTAGATCTAAGGTGTTGAATCTTCCAGCTTTGACCTATAAGTGAGTTTCTGTGAAGATGACAACTTTGGCAATGTAACTTTTCACTTTGACAACTTTTCACTTTAAAGGATCTTTGGGTCTTCAACCTAGATCTACAAATATAAACACATAAGAGGGGAAACTTGTTGATTGTTAGTAAATGGGGGTTTACCTTGGTCAAACCCCTTTGTAAGTAATTAAGCCAAATGATGAAATGAAATGAAGCATAAAACATGAAATATGTAAATGATATCACCTTGTATGATGTCTTGTAAAGAAAATCTATAATCTACCATGTAGTGGCCATGAAGAATGCATATATTTGATCCTTGGATATGATGTGAACAATGGTTGCAAATAGATATTCAATGCTACATCCACAATCTTGGCTCAACAACATGAATGGATGCACTAAACCCTTGACATGATGTGAATCTTGATGATGGCTTTAGATGCTTGATGAAATTTTATTGAATGCTTGAATACTTGAATACTTGGATACTTAGATTGCTTTTTATGAAAAATGGGTGGAGGAACCTTGTATTTATACTTATTCATGCTTAATATTCCAAAAATACACAAGCCAACATGTGAAAGTCATTAATTAAAGGAGGCTAAATCCCACCCAAATTTGAAATTGGACCCCAAAAATAAGCAAAGGAGGGCTAAGATGCCCTAGGTGGCATCTTAGTCCTAAGGCTCAATTCTTGGGGCACAGACTCCAAAAAGGGGCCTATTTTGGCAATTTCAAAATAAGGTTCCCAAGACCCATGGAGCAGAAAGACGCACTAGGTGGAATTTTAGTCCCACTCCACAAATCAGGGATGCATAGACATAAACATTAAATAATCAGTTATCTTTTGATGTTTTTTCAAGATTTTCCATTAAAAAAAATATAGTTTATAAGGCTTGTGGATGCAAAATAGGACTAATTAAGCCATAAAGAAGCATAAATAAAGTAAGGCAGGCCCAAACAAGTGTGAGAATGTAAGGGTATACATTTTACTATAGTTCATTTAGCTCCCAGTTTAGTGAGAGGATGAACTTGCTTCAAATTCACACTAAAGTAGCCAACCATGCAATTAAGAGGGGTTCAAATGTACAAATGTTATTAAGATAGGATGACAATGATCAATAGGGATGATCAAGCCCCCAAGGTCAAGATCCTATGAGAAAACCAACATAAGCACAAAGGAACATGCTTGTAGATGATATATGAAGCCATAACCAAATCGCAAACATACACCATCAAAGACAAGAAAAAGGAAAATGAAAAAGGAAAAGGAAAAACTATAGCAGATCAAGCTTCAACTGGTCATTCAATGCGGTGGATTGGGTCTAGGTTGTTTGCCTAAAAAGGGTTTACAAGTGGAATGCACTGTCCACTATGCAAAAAAAATCCACACTCAGAAGGGCTAGTGGGAGGTAGGTGTCCACTAGGTGAGCCCCAAGGGAACATATTAAAGCCATACCTCCATGAATTTAATAAGGTACAAGATTGCATGCTCACATGGGCTAGTGAAGATAAGTGTTCACTAGGTGAGCCCCAAGGTGGTCCGTATCAAAACCATACCTCCATGACTTTAATAAGGACACAAAAGGAAAAGAAAATGTAACAAGAAAGAGGGATGTTCAAAGGGATTTTGCTTAGTTCATGCGAGGTCTCACTCTTAGGGGACATTGTGCTTAACATCTCCAAGAGAGGATAAATACAAGGTCTCATCCTGGGAACATCATACCCAATGCTTCCAAGAGAGGACAAGTGCAAAAGGTCTCATCTTGTTTCCAAGAGAGGACAAGTGCCATGTCTCATTCTAGGGAACATTGTATTGAATGTTTCCAAGAGAGGAAATATCATGCTCTTGGAGGAAGTCAAACCCAATGACACCACCAAGAAAGGATACATCACAAGGAGAAAGAAAATCACACAAGGAACATGAAAAGAAAAAATGCAAATGAAATCATGCTAAAATAATGCCAATGTATGCCCCCACTTTAAAGAAATTACTAACACCATGTTGTGAGCAATCACTTTAAAGTAGCCAAAAATGAAAAAGGAAAAGGGTGTCACCCCCAAAATGCATAACTTAGTACCTCACACATGAGCCAACTTAAGGCATGTAGTCCACATCGCAAGCTTGCTCTTACATATACATGAAAGGAGAGCAACCAACCAAAAGAGGAAACGACATGTGACATACGAGGACAAAGCTATCTAACCCCCTTGCCCCCACTTAGTGCAGGGCAAGGGTGAGCCAAGATGACTGATGAGAAACATGCTAGAGTGAAAATCAATATCAATTAGAGGAATTAGGTTCCCCCACATAAAGAAGAGCACCAAAATCCTGAAGATGTTGGATTTTACTTCTAAAAGTGTTACATTCACTAGTAGCATGACCATGAATTCTATGATATGTGAAAAATGAAATCTTGTAGTAAAATTTCTTCCATGTTTTTGGAGGGAGAGAGATCAGACAATCTTGGAGGAGTCTCGTCAAGATACTCTCTTGGTCAAAAGTGGAGGATGTTGCCTTAGCTTGCGACAAAGGTATCTCTTGCTTAGTACAAGATGTCATACCTACACAAGACTGTTTAGATTGCAAGATTTTGTTCTCTCCTTTATAGGAGGATGTAAAATCTAACGAGTTCAAATTATTAGTGTCTTGTGTGATGAAATTGACATTAAGTGAGGATTTCATTGTTTGTTTCATTGCTTGCAAAGGATAACAATAAATACCACTAGTGTTTATCAGTTCAGGATGCACTACTGTTAAGGTCGGCTTAGAAGGATGTTTTGTGATAGTGTTGATATTAAGTGAAGGTTTTTTTGTGTCTTTTGAGTTCTAATAGCTTCGTGACTTCTTCAATGTGTTGTTCTTTGTCTGTCTGTTGCATGGTTTCTAATTGTGTAGTTGGTGTTAATGTTTTCAAGGGGTTTTCCTTAGTTTTCTCAAGTTGTAAGATACTATAAGGCTTAGGATCAACATCAAGTGTATATAATTTTTTGTTTTATACATACTTCATTTTACAATGGAGGGTAGAAGGCACCACATACATTTCATGAGTCCACAACCCTCCCAAAAGAAGATTATAGGAAAGATCATGAGGCATAACATGAATAGGGGTTTTTAAGGTATCCTTTCCAATTGTAATAGGTAAAGTTATCAATCCAAGTGATTTCTTTCCCACATTATCAAATCCATTAATAGATAAAGAGTTTGGTTGAATTCTTGATTTATCAACACCAAGCTTATCCAAAAGATTTGCACTACACACATTTAAGGTTGAGCCATTTTCAACAAGGGTTTGCTTTATCCCTATGGTATTGTATTGAGCTATGATCATGAAAGGATCATATTGTTTTTGCACTTCCAAAGCAGGGAGCTCACTTTGGTGAAAAACAATATCAACATTCATTCCTTGTATCAGGGCTGCTATGTCATTTGGTTGCACATTAGAAGGTATAGGAACTTGTTGTAAGGGACTTTGAATCATGTTATGATAGTGGGGGGAGGCTTGGATAAGGTGCCATAAAGGTATCTTAGCAGGAGTATTCTTAAGTTGTTCGACAATATTATACTCCTTTCCATTTTGTGAAGGAAAATGATGGGGACTTGGTAAGATAGGATTAGGAAATGGGAGGGATGTTGAAGATGTTTGTCTAGGTTGTGGATTTTTCCTAGTGTTGTATGTATGAGAAAAAATATTGTAACTCAATTGTTGTGAAACATTGTTCTTGGGTCGTTCGAGGATAAGAATAGGTTTGTTTTGAACTTGTGATTTTTGAGAGGGTGGATAAATGATAAGCTTAGGCTTGGGAGAGTACTCCAAGGGGTATTTAATGTGCATAACCTCAAAAGAATTATCGTTAATTTTGTGATATCTTAGTGAAGAGGAGTTTAAGGTTACTTCATCATCTTCATCGAAGGAAGTACTATTGTCAAGGTTTTCATTGTCTTGCATAATGATATCTTTCAAAGGGGGATAATTTTTAGGAGAACCACAACTAAATGTTTGTGATATTCAAAGGTTGGTTCTTCTTCAATGACTTCATCGAATGCAATAGAGTTATCAATGGTTGAATTTTCTTTCTCAATAAAGGTTTCCCTAGGTGAAGGGGGAAAACTAAGATTCTCATGACTTTCATTGATCAAAGTATCTTCTTGACAATGAGGAGGGATACTAGGAGAAGGAAAACTATGGTTTTCATGATCACTTATGATTTTATTCCTTTGTTCCCTAATATCTTCCAAAATAGGATAAGTAGGGGAAGGATCATAAAGAGGGTTGTTATAGACCTTAAATATTTGATTATCTAAGACCAATCTATCATCCTTTACCATCTCATTCTCTTGTGCTATGATATCTTCCCAAAGGGGATGAGGAGAAGGACAAGAAAGATGTTCATGATTCTCAATGATTTTACCTTCCTTCACCAAGATACCTTCGTCACTAAAAGGAGATGTATCAGGAGAAGAAAAATTATGATCATCATGAATATCTATGTTTGTATTCTCTTGTATCACATCATCCTCACAAATAGTAGAGATAAAAGGGGGTGTATATTGAAGGCAAGTGTTAAAAATTTCATTTTCTTGTGCTAAGAGACTCTCATAACTAGGGAATGCATTGAATGAATGACTAACATGCTTATTGACTAGATTTTTCTTTACAAACTTGGAAAATACCGAAACTAACATTTTTGAACAATAAGCTATGCAATTTTAAAATGCAATGTAAAGACTCAGAATGAAATGAAATTTTCAGATTTCAACCAAGGTAATGTACTGATTTATTTATTCAATAATCTGAAAATGAAATGTTGTGAATGCAAAAATGGAATTAAGAAATGCATGAAATGAAGCAATTTAAGCTAGATTTAGTAAAATGCATGAAACAGAAAGACAACCCACTGAAATAGATGACCAATGCTAGCAAAAAAAAGCACATAAATGTTGATTCAAGTCCTGAAAATGACAATGTAAAATTACACAGGGACTAAGATGCCAAGGAGTGCATCTTAGTCCTCCTGATGAAATTTGGTGGTTTTAGAAGTTGAAAAAAATAGCAAACCACTCAAACAGGGTACTGCAACAGAAAACTAGAGAGGGACTAAGACACTAGTAAGGGAGCTTTAGTTCCAAAAATGGTTTTTGGTAGAAAATTAGAGCATTCTGGGTTGATAACAGTGTTCCCAGGTTTCCTACCTAGGGACCTAATGTTTGGAAACAAAAAATTGTGCAAATGAATGCAAGAAAAAGTAACTAGTGACAAGAAATTGGATGCAAAAGTGAATGCAAAATTTTCAATTTTGGATGCAATAAGAATGTTCCTAAATGCAATGAACAATGTCTTTTTCAGTTTTTAAATGAAAGAAAGCAAAAATGGAACCTATATGCACTTTCACTAATGCAAATATGAGAAACCCTAGATGCACTTTCACTAAATATGAGAAACCCTAGATGAAATTTCACTAATGCAAGATGCAATGCAAGAGTGAATACAACCTAGATCTAAGGAATTTAATGGAATCAAAAATTAGAAATGAAATGAATTTTCACAAGTTGGGTTCACCAAAATGATGAAGAGGAAAATGGATACCTTTTTGGGATATCACACTTTTCTCACTCAACCATTCACTAATGTCCTAAGAGTCCTAATCAGATTGACTAACAACCTCTCAAGGTGAGCCAATTCTCAATTAGGAGGGTCCTAGGAAGAGTTTCTTAAGTTCTAATAGGTTCACCACCAAGAAAATGTTTGGAAAATAAAATGTTTGAAAACATGTGATATACAAAATGCAAGCTAAATGAAGACCAATGAACATTCAACTCATGAA
Organism: Sequoia sempervirens; assembly: GCA_007258455.2. Taxonomy (NCBI): domain Eukaryota; kingdom Viridiplantae; phylum Streptophyta; class Pinopsida; order Cupressales; family Cupressaceae; genus Sequoia; species Sequoia sempervirens. The sequence goes on along the minus strand of VDFB02058242.1, from coordinate 277,090,528 downwards.
ATCAAGTAATATAAGCAAAATAATGAGTGTAAATGATGAAATTAAGCTACACAAAGTTAGGGTATGTGTGCCTAGGAAGTTTGGAGATGTAATGACGATTCTAGAAATGTAAAGAAGCTGTCAAAATATGTTGTGGAGGACTAAGATGCCTAGAGTGGTGTATTAGTCCCTATAGCGTAGAACTTTGGACATTTTCATGCTTATTTTAATCCTTCTTGTGGATGTTGGCTTAGTTTTTCCTTGATTTAGTGTTGTAATGTGGTTAACACATTCACATTAGGTCTTGGGCCCTTGTGAATTAGTAAGAATTTTATGATGCCTTGCAAAAGTGTTGTGAAGTGTACCTTCACACTTTTCTAGAATCTTATTAATGAATTTCACCTAAATAACCTCTTTTTATGATTTAAAAAGCCCTATTTCAAAGTGTTGTAACAAACTTTCACACTTTTCTAGGCTTTTCATTAATAATTAGACCTTTCGTATGCTTTAATTGGCCCCATTTTACATTTACGGGCCTTACTTAAGTGTATTTTTGAAAATAATCTTGATAAACATTATTTAAAATATCTAAATTCTGAAACCCACTTTAAATGTCTTAGGTGGGACCCATTCACCATTAGGGGTGAATGAGTCCCCTTTGGCCCAAAATTCAAAATTAATTCAAATTTCTGGTGGGTTTTAATTTTCTAAGATCTAAGGTCGGCCTGTGATGTATTTTTGAGAATTATTGCATAATTAGTATAAATATAGGTTTTTTCTACTCATTTCACCCCCAATCCCCCAACCAATTAATCAATCAATCACTTAAGCATTGTAGGAATTTCAAGCATCTTCAAGTCTACATCCATTGGAGCTATCACTTGCATGTCTGCAAAATTCTACTTCAAGGGTTTGGTGAGTTGTAGCATTGTATTTGTTCATTTATCATTCTCTTTCCATATTTTATTTCATTTTCAAGGGTTTAATTACCAACCTAGGGTTTGACCAAAGCAAACTCCTATTCACTAGCCCTACAACAATTTTTCAATCTCTTTGCATGTGATTTGCAGGTCTAGGTTGCAGATTTTTCAAAGAGAAAGATTGGAAAAGTTGTCAAAAATTTATCAAAGCTATTAAAAATTGTCTAAACCCTAGGAGAACCTTGGAGAACACCTACAGGTCGAATTTGACAATTTCAGACTTGAATCTGAGTAAGAAGCAAAAGAGCAGACTGAAGGCTATAGTTTCCTATTTTGAATTTCTAGAAATCTAGAGGCGGACTGATTCACCATTAGTGGTGAATGAGTCCCACTACCCAGACTTCAATAGGAATTTTGAAGATCTAAGTACCCAGTTGTTTGAAACCTGTTCCGGCAAAGTCTTCCCAAAGCAGGACTAAGTCGCCTAGCTTGGCGTATGAGTCCCACTTGGCATCAACAGTAAATTCTTCAAGATTCTAGAGCTCTTTTCCATCTCTTTCTAGTCTCCAGGTGCACACTTTCAACTTCATAAGTTTATGTTACTGTTTACTTACATTTCTAGGTCTTTATCACATTTTTTTTTGAAACATCTTGCATTTTCTAAGTTCACATTTGATAATTAATCTCTTTTATTAGTTTTTAGCCTTTAGGACAATCCCCTTTGACATATTTCAATCTCCTTTGCATTGGAATCTCAAGGTTTTGTTCTTGAGTGAGCCATTAAGATTTTTGTACCTCTCTCCTTTTAGGTTCAAAACCCTAGAAGTGTAAGTGAGACCCCCACACAAAAACCTTTGGTTCATTTTGGTGAACCTGACTTTTGAACATCATAATTCTATTTTGGAGTGCATTTACATCCTAGATTTAGCTTGCATTAACATTGCATCGAATTTTGGATTATTTAATTTGCATTCTAGGATTTCACAATTTGTATTAGTGAAAAGTTAATTTAGCTTGCATTATTGCACTTAATTTTGTTAAACAATAGTAAAATTCTGACATTTTCATATCATATTTGCATCAGAAAATATAAAAAGCATAAAAAGAAATTCAAATTTTTTGAAAATTTTCAAAAAAATCACTACCTGGACTCATTCGCCACCATGGGAAAACAGTCTAGTTGCATATTTTTCATTGCATTTTCTGGCATTTAATCTTCATTTTTTGAGTCTTTGTTTGTTGTTTCTGCATTTCTATTTTACTTTCCAGAATTTCAATTATAAGCATTTCATTGCTCTTAGTTTACATTGAATTTGCATTCACCCTGCATTTAGTATCCTTTGCATGAGTGTTTGGTGTCCTATTGCTAATACCTTAGTGAGAAGAAGTTTGAGACTCATGGAGTCTCGTGATAACACACTCGTTGTGGATCTTGGGTTATCTAGAGCTTGCATTGTTGTTGTATGATTTGTCAGTGTCTTAGTTATGCAATAATTCCTGAAAATACATCACAAGCTGACCATAGATCTTAGAAAATAAAAACTTGCTAGAAATTTGAATCAATTTTGAAGTGAGGTTATTTTTGGTTCATCTAAAATGGGTTTGACCAAGGAAAACCCCTATTCCCTAACAATCAACATTCTCTCTCTCTCTCTCTCTCTCTCTCTCTCTCTCTCTCTCTCTTTCTTTGTGTGATTGCAAATCTAGATGCTTTGAAAGGATTGGAGATCATTGAAGATTAGGTTTCAAACTTGTTGGAGTCATCTCTTTATTTGCAAGGTAAAATTCTTCATAAAAAGTCACTTATAGGCCTGAATTTGGCAGTTTCAAATCTGGACTTTTGGAGGTACAAATTGAGTAGACTGAGAACTACAGATTCCACTTCTAAGTTTCTAGAAAAGTCAAATTGGAATCATTCACCATTAGTGTCGAATGAGTCCCACTGTACCTATTTTTTAGATATTTTTGTGGATTTGGATACCCATTTGGCTGAAACAGGCTTTGATACAGTTTTCTAGAATTGGGACTGATTTTCCTAGAATGGTGAATAAGTCCCACCAAGCTTAAAAATCAGCATTTCCATAATTTCAGAGTTGTTTCTAGTCTTCAATACATTTTCAAGTGCATGCTTTCTATTGCATAGCTTTCTTTTTTGCTTTATTTGTATTTCTAAGTCATTTTCTAGGACATTTTGCATATCACATTTTTTTTCAAACATTTTGTCTTTTCCAAGTTTACACTTAGTGGGGAACTCTTATTTGCTATTATCATTTCCCTAGAATCTTCCCTTTATCATTTCAAAAATTCCAGAGTAGTTTCTAGTCTTCAAATACATTTCCAAAAATCATACCACTCCTCAAGTCACAACAACAATGCAACAAGTTAGTAATGTGATTCCTTCCATGGGTATTCCTGCTAGCATTCCTAGTTCCTATGTGGCATCACATATTCTATCTTCTCTCCTAGTACATATACCCCATCACCAAAATCAGAATGGCCCACACACATACTATGTTAAAAGTAGCCCATTGTCCTTGGAGATATTGTAAACACCGATGCCACAAGGTGTAGAGGTGCCTAGATTTGAGAAATATGGAGGGAAGGGAGATCCTTCTAACCATGTCAATGCCTATACCACTTTATGCAGTGACTTTGTCCTTGATGATAAATTGTTGGGAAAACTCTTTCCTAGGTCTTTAAAAGACACAACCTTGGAATGGTTCTCATCTTTACTAAACAATTCAATTCATTCATTTAAAGAACTTGTTGATGCATTTGTAAACCATTTCCAAGTGCATATGGATCCTAAGAAAACTTTGGATGATTTGATGATATGCAAGCAAAATGTGGATGAAAAGATAATTGATTTTATCTCACGCTATCAATCGCTTTATTCCCAAATCAATGTCAAGGTCCTTGACCCACACCTTCAAAATATGTTCATAGAAACCTACAAAGTAAGATTCAGGACAAGCTCACTATGATGAAATTCCCATCCTTCATGCACTTGTGTACTGCTCTTTGTGATTATCAAAATTTGGTTAGTAATTGAGATACAAAGTCCACTTCTAGCCGAACTAACAAATCTGAGCCCATTAACCACAAAAATTCCCAACCATTTAGAAAGAAAAAAAAAGGTTCCTTCAATTTAATCCTCCTCAACCAACAACTCAAAATGTGAATAACTAAATAGAAGTTGTTAAAACCTTGATTCCCTTTAGTTATGGAGATCCGAAAAGATAATTCACACCCTTACCTGATACCCTTCATAACATAATGTCCCAATTTTTACAACAACAAATGATTACCTTGCCCACCATCAAAACACCTGACCCTAGTAAGCCTTCACCCTTGAGCTTTAAATCAAATGCTTATTTCCACTATCATCGACAAAATGGACATGACATGGAACATTGTAAGTGTCTTAAACATCTTGTGCAAGACCTCATTGATTTTGATCATTTATCCATTGTACGTGTTAGCGATCAAGGAAATAAGTCTATTTATCCTTTGAATCAAAACTTGCAAATTTTCATTGATCCAATGCCCAAACATAATGTTTTATTTGTCAAAGCTAGTGAAACTACAAAGAATGATGTGATGAATGTTGATACAAATGATGAACATAATGATATTATCTCAAATGATATCAATGTTAATCCTATGGATGAAATGATAGGTACAATAGACATTATCCCTTGTAAGGGACGACCTAAGAGCTCTCTTGATATTTCCTTCTCCTTTAAGGATATAATTAAACATTTACACGATGGTCCTCTCTACATAGCTGACCGTATCTATGAAAAGCCCACTAATGGGATACTAATAGATCCTGCATATGGAGAGAACGTGATCACCAAGGAATTCTTAGTATTGCATGAACTTTATCAAGATGACTATGATAAACTAAAAGCCTGGATCAAGATGCATAATGTTTTTTCTTTCTCTACGATTGGATTGATTACCCTTCCATTACAAATAGGACCAAAAACATTAGATGTCACATTCTCCATCATCCCACAGTCAAACCAATTTTGTTTGAGGCAAGGCCATCTGTGGCTTCGCTCAATGAAAGTAATACCTTTGGTTATACACAAATGCTTAAAGTTTCCATTTGAAAATGAAATATTCACTATCCACCATTGTAGCTTTAACCCCTTGTCTTCCAAAGGAAACTTTTCCTTAGAAGCCTTTTGGCCCAAGCCCATGGAACCTATAACACCACAACAATACTTCCTTTTATTAGCTTACCAAAAATTAAAAGCAAAGAAAATAGCAGAATTGTCTCTCCAACACATGTCCCCGCCTACCTCTGACACTCCCATCATAGACAAAACCATGCTTCACCCCGAACAAGAACCAAACAACCAAGATCAACCAACAACAAAAACTTCACCTACATTATCCAAAAGACCAAGAGACAATGACAAAAACCACGTCATGCCTCCTCAAATAAAATAAGTTTACAAAGAAAAAGAGAAAGTGGATGACCAACATCCTACGGTTCCTTCCATTCCTCCCCTTAGGGAAGAAAAACAACGTATGGTTGATCAACCTGATCTTACACAAACACAACTTGAAAAAAAAAATAGAGGTGCTTGAGAGCATAAACATAGATGTTGTGCACTTGCTCGCAAGTTACATGAACATAACAACAAAAATTAAAATCCGAACTTGACCGAAGCAATGCATCCTCCTCACCACCTACCACAAAGCAATCCAATACAACAATCACAACAAGAGTTGCACTATTTATTGGACATTATCGTTCATCCTCCTATTTTGATTAACTTGGATTGCGATGAGGAAACAACTAAAATTGACGAAGAGGTGTATAATGAATTAAACACATTATTTTCATCTTCCATGAGCTTAATTGAGACATATCCTATACAGAGTGATGAACCTAGTACTTCTCCTAGTTTGACACTTTCTCTTGTGCCTTTATCTAGTTGTTCGCCTTTAGAATTCAATGAACATGATAGGGAGGAGGATGACTTGCTCGACGATTGATTTGCATATTCCTTACTAGTCTTTTACATTTTCTTTTGTGTGATTGCATGTGCATAATGTGATCCCCCGTGATGTTCTATTTGATGTTCTCTCTTTGTGACATTCCTCTATTTGTTCCTTCATTCTTCTCTATGTCATGCATCTCTTTCGATTTTTATCTTTCATTTTTTGTTTTATGACTTCCTTTTGGGGATTACACAAGGCATTGAGACATTCATGTCTCTTTCATGTTGACCCAAATAATTTTTTCTTTTCTTTTACCTTTTTTTCTTGTGTTTTCCTTTTAGGGATGACGCAAGGCATTGAGACATCCATGTCTCTTTCATGTTGACCCAAAATATTTTTCCCTTTTTTTTCCACCTTTTCTTTTTCATTTGTCTTGTGTTTTCCTTTCCGGGATGACACAAGGTGTCAAGACACCCTATGTCTCTTCCATGTTGACCCAAAAGGTTTTTCTTTGTTTTTTCTCTCTTTTTATCATTCTTCTAGTTCTATATGTATTTTGGGGATGATCATAGTTCCAAGCTCTCTAAAAATAACATTGCAATAAAGAACATACTGACCCCAAATCCATAGATCCCTTATGTGTTTGGTGTTTTTCTTTTTGGGGAAACCCTCTTTTTTCTTTTCTCTTACATGACATAGCCTTACTCAGAAACATATGACTTGGCATAGGGCTTTTCAAGTTGGCTCTCATGACTTATCTGTTTGCATTTTTCATTTGCTACTTTAAAGTAATTTCTCATAGTATGGTGTTAGCAATTCCTTTAAAGTGGGGGCATACATTGGAATTATTCTTTTGCATTTTTCCTTTTCCCAGTTCTTAGTGCAACCTTCTTACTTCATATGATGTGTTTGTCACTTTGTGTATGAAATTGGGTATACTGTCCTTCATGATCATGATCTATCTTAGCATATTACATTCCTCTTAGTGGCTTGATGTGATGCAATGCATCCCCTAAGTTGCGAATTTTCTATTCTTTGATCGGTCCTCTCTTGGAGACATTAGGCACAATGTTCCCTAAGTTAAAGACCTCACATGAACTATGAAAGACTCCTTTGAAAATTATTTGCATGTTGCATTTTTCATTTTTTATTTGGCCAAATTGCATAACACAGTTTGCATTCATGTGGTACCAACACGTTTGTTCATGAGCTCCAAGCATACAAAGTTTTTCTTGTCTCATGAAGATCAAAAAACCATTTTCTTTTGTGGTGCCATACTAAAGTTATTAGGAGGAATAACTTTGGTATGGTTGAGTGGGAAGCCCATTCAGAGGCATTACTTTCCCCATAGCCACCTGCGTGTGTGTGAGTGCATACCATCCATGAGTGTATGTTGCTCACCTTCTAGGACTTCTCACCTCATGGACAACCATGAGTTTCGTCTCCTTAGAGTGAGTATATGTTTTCCAGACAAATAGCCTAGATATAATCCACACCAAGATGGAAAAATGATCGAAGCTTGATCTGATTCTCTCTTTTCTTTTTCTTTCTTTCCTTCTCTCCATTTCATCTTTGGCAGTGTATGATTAGCCTTGTTGCTACTCTTTATATCATTTTTATGTGTGTTCTTATGTGCATATGTTTCATTTGCTATGGGATCTTGATCCTGGGGGCTTGATCACCCCTCTTGATTGTTGTTGTCTCATCTTTCCAGCATGGGAGCACTTAGATCCCTCTTGATGTGTGTGTTTGGCTACTTTAGTGTGAGTTTCAAGCAAGTTCATCCTCTTTGTTGGCCTCCAATAATGATCTAACAACTAATTCCTCGCAATTGTGATTCAGAGATTGGACATCTAAACTGAATAGTCGTTTCAATCATCATGAAGGTTCATTTAACTTGTCAACCCAGGGACGTGTACTTGAAATGGGTCAGCACAGTATGTGCACTAGAAATTCAAAGTAGCCATTTCTATTCTATAGGTAAGAAAGACATAATGTTGAAAGTAAATTTATTAGAAAGGAATAATAGAAATGTTGATCAACAACCAACAACTATACTAAGCTGAAATGCATGACATAAATGAAAATCTGAGCAACAAACAGGAAACTACTCTGTCTGCTTTGGCTGTAGGAATAGTTATAGAATGGAATTCTAGTGGTTGTAGGAATAGTCAGTGCTAGATTCTTATCTAATTACTGAACAAAAAGTAATAACTAAACTAATACTAAACTAAAGGAAAAAATACTCACCTAGTGGGCCCCCTTGGATAAGTATCCTCTAAAACTAATGAAAAATCAGATGCACATACTTATAACTTCATTTTATTCATTAGAAAACATGAGTACAATAGAGCAGTGTAACTATATCACTAAAAATTAAGAATGCAAGTACAATATTAGATCACACAACCTCCTAGGAAGAGGCATTTGACTCTTATTTATACTACCAACCAAGCAAGGCAGTCAACTCCACGAATTGGGAGGATGCCATTTTAGGGAAAGAAGAGAAAGTGGAGCGGTGGTTATGCATGCATGGAATCCTGTCAGACATATTTTTCTTAACATAGATTTAGCACAACAATAACGCTTGCAATTGCTCAACAACATTAAATTTCATTTACAAGGTGGTTACAACTTGATTTTCATGAAGAATCTCTCACCATCAACCTTCGCTAAGCTTTGAATGATTCCCTTGTTGAACGTTATGGCACATGACCAACTGGTGGAATCTTCTCAATGTCGCAGGTCTCCAATCATATCTGCATGGCAACATTAGTATGCACAATAATCGCATATCTATAACTATCTTAAAGATTTGTAGGAATGAAATTAGGCCCAATGTCTATGGTTTTAAGGAAATGTCAATCATTCAAACATCAAGGTCCATGAAAACTTCAACAAATAGATCATAAGCTCTACCAAAATTAACCCATAAAATAAACTCATCACTCCTCCCAACCTAAGATTTTGTTGGTCCTCCAACAGGGGAAGGGTTGTTCTTCTGCTTAGTTAAAGCCCTAAAATTTGCAACTGCCAATAGTCCTACACCAATGTTTGTTGTGCGTGAATCAAGATCCCAATAGAACCCTTTTTGTCTGTCCAATCTGCTCCATCTATGTTTCTCTGCAGCAATATCACAGTGGTAAAACCTAAAATTTGGTACGTGCCACATCAGAATAGGTGGATGAAAAGTCAAGGGAAGCCAAAATCATCCTTTTGTCCTTCCAATCTAAATATATTTGTCAATTCTCTTAAGAGCTGCAACATAGTTTTGTATAGAGTGGGGCTCAACTTGTTTTAGCTCATCAGTTAGGTTGTTCCATCTTTGTGAGAGGTATCTCTTCATAGTTTCCTCTTTTTCTTTTTCCTTCACCTCATACTCACTGTAGACTGCTTCTATCCAAGGCATAATCCTATTACCATAGCTAGGTATGAGAAGCATTTTGTGCCATTCCCTGTAAATGTCCCCTAGATTCCTTGATTCAACCCTGATGGGTAGAGGGATGTTGGATTCCATTTTCTTATAAGCCCCGTATTGTTGTCCCCAACTGATCTCATTTTGTACCCAGGACATAAATTCCCTTAATTGGACATCCCCAACATACAACAATGGATTCCAATCATGGTCTTGAGTGACAACATAATTGTGCAAATAGAATTCACATAGCAAATTCTTCATCTCAGGTGAAACAATCTGATAAGCATTGAAAAATTCCATAGGAGTCTCAATGGAAGGGTTCACACCTAAGACAATCCTTGCTAGCTTAAAAGAAAGATATTTCTCCTTCAAATGTAGAGCATAGACCCTTGAAGGGGTCCTGCACTCTAAAATTTGGGGTACCAAGGATGTCATATCATCCACCTTCTTCTTTAAGGTAGCAATTTTTGCATCCTTGTCTTTAATCTCCTCATATTTCTTTTGGATTTCCTTCTTCAGCCTGCGTTTCTCCTCCTTTCATTCTTCTTCCCTTCTTTGCATCTCTTCCCATAAATGCATAGCTACCACATGCATTGAAAAATTAGGGGGGTTATGTATTCCTACCAACATTTTCCCTAGCATTGATGCTTGCTCTCCATATAGTACCAGTTGTAGGGATTCAGGTTGTTCAGTCAACTTTGGCTATAGGGATGTTGATTGTTTCCCCAATTCGGGTTGTAGGGTCTCTTGTTCCTATTCTTGCTCATGCTACAAGATCTCTTGCTGTAGGATCTCTTGTTGTAGGAAATCCTAATTTTCCTCATACTATTGATTCTCCACTTGTTTTGCAATATCAGTAAGATATGCCAATGTTATGTTTGCTACTGTCTTAAATATATCCTTTTCCTCGACATGCATCTACCCCATTGGAGATTTTGTGTCCCCCTGTGATATTTCTCTAGACTTAGGGCTTTCCTGCGGAGGCATACCAAAGGTTGGCCTGGCTGGTCTTGATTTTCTAAGAGGGCTCTCATGTTTTTCTATGGCTGCAAGAAGAATAGTGTTAGCCTTCCACTTCTTAGAGCTTGGTATTTCTTTTTCTGCTGGCTGCTTTTTAGCTTTTCCTTTTCTCATTTATGCTTCTCCCTTCATTGCCCTAGTTTTCATTAAGATGCCAAGAGGAACACCATCATCAAAATCTGGAGAGGAGATTTCTTTATCTAAGTGCTATGTCCCAAAAGAGCTAATTTCTATGGTTTCTTCTGTTGCAGGAGGGTTTACACTAGGGCCTGTTCCAGAGGTTGAAGCACCAGGAGTGGCTTCAACCATGCTCAATCTCCTGCTAGACCTACCAAGCTGAGGTAAAACCCTAGGTTGCAAATGCTCTAGTCTAATTTGATCAATATTTACAAATTCTTCCCAAGTCATCTCAGACACATCATGCAAAGACTTCTCAACTAACAATTTGATCAAACAATGGTGGGAGACGAAATTGTCCCTACCTTTTTGAGTCTCGACCGTGATAATTGAAAGAAGGTGGTATAACATGTTTGACACATTCATCCTTCTCTTGTGCCTCATGTGATTCAAGAGCTTGAAGTGCACAAAATAAAGATTCAACTGACATCCTTCATAGGTGATATATTTTATAACATGAACAACTATCTACTTCCATGGCTCAGGAAGAGAGGTTCTTTTCGCACCTTGTTTGTCCAGGCTCAATGGAGGGTCACTAGGTTCTGTAAATTCAGCCCTAGCTGATTTGGCGTCTATGAAAGTAGGGTAATTTTCACCATTGGTAGGAAACCCTATAACTTCTGCAATTCTTTCTTCAGTAGCCAATATTTCCAACCCTTTTACCATGGCTTTTCCTTTAGACAATGTCTGAGCAAATTCTAATGCAATGTCTTCATTAAAACCATTCAGCTTCAGGAAGTAGTCTAACCAGCTGTAGTTTCTAAATTCAACTTGTGAACGTGCATCCTGTAGTAATACATCATGAACCACGGGTTCATTCTTGATTAACCCAGCTCTCATTGTCTGCAATCACAATCGCTCTACAAAGTTTTCCTTCCTGCAACACTGCCAATTTTCCAACGCCAATGCCATCTGAATTTTCCTTCTTCTTTTTTACCTCTTTCTTTTTCTCTCTGTTTTACCTCTTGGTGACTTAAGATTATGACAGGTTCAATAACAACAGTAAATGAGTAATAAGGGAAAGTTATGATAGATAAAAAATGGCAGTGACGGTTGGTGTCACCTCACACATACGAACCGTCATCTCACTCAGAATTCAAATTGGCTCGATTTAAATTTTGCTGACATAGACTAGCATCGGTTGACACATGGGAAAAATATTTACATCTTCCTCCCCAACCTAAATTTAAGCATGTGGCCTCACATGTGAGGTGGTAAGGATGATTTGATAGGGGAAATGAATAATGACATGTTATGGTGAGTGTATGTATTAATTTACAACAATTAAATGAATGCACTAAAGATAATTAAGAAATAGCAATTAATGCGCACATACCTGGATTCATGGAAGATTTGATACAAATATTATGGAGGAAGTATTGGTTTCCTTTTAAGAAATAAGTTGAGCAATTAATGAAAATAAGGTGGAATGAAGTGAAGTGATGGAAGAGAGAGAAAGGTGGATGGGTGAAGAAGTGGACTCCCACGGAAGTGGAAGTATTTATTATGACAAGTACATACCTTAATTAGCTAGAAGGAGGGACACTAGGTCCATTTCCTTCGGCTGCAGGTAGCTCAGGTGCTGCATGCTGAGTGAATTTTTGCAAGAACTCCTCTTTGGAAGTTGGATTGTGATACAATCTGAGGCGATGACCATTGACAAGTAGCTTAAATATGACTGGGTCAAGAGTAGTGAGTTGTACAACACCATTAGGGAATACTTCAACAACCTCATATGGTCCTACCTTGTCTACAATTTTCTTGCATTGTCCTAATACCTTGAGTCATAGAGCAAGGCCCAATCTCCTGGTTGGAATTTCTTGTCCTTAATGAATTTTTCATGCCACTTGATTCTTTGATTCTACACTACCTCTATGTGATGTATGGCTGGTCTCCTCATCTCATCCAAATCATTTAGTGGCATGATTCTTTCTCTTTGTGCCTTAGAGATATCCATCCCCAAATATACTATAGTCCTAAGAGTCTTATGTTCAAATTCAATGGACATCATGGCTATCTTTCCATACAACAACTCAAATGGAGTGAAGCTTGTAGTTGTTTTCCAAGTAATTCTATAGGCCCAAACAACTTCTAGTAACCTATTTTCCCAATCCTTTTTGTGGATAGCTATTGTTTTTGTCAGAATAGCTTCAATTTCTCTGTTGGTCACCTCAACTTGGCCATTGGCTTGGGGGTGATAAGGAGTAGACTTCATGTGTCTTATGTTGTACTCATTGACTAGTGCTGCAATAAGGGTTGATGTGAATTGAACCCCTTGATTAGTCACTATCTCTCTTGGAACTCCATACCTTGTGAAAATATCCTCATAAAAAATTTATGCAACCTTGTTATCTCTTGCATGCTTCATGGCCTTAACTTCTACCCACTTTGTTACATAATCAATGAATACCAGGATATAAGACTTACCATTTGATGGAGGGTCAATGGGTCCCACAAAAACCAATCCCCACTTGTCAAAGGGAGTGATTACTACCTAAGGGTAAAGTGGCATCTCATCAGATTTGGTTTGCCTGCCCATTCTTTGGCATCTATCACATTTTCTTGTATACCTTCTTGCATGCTTGTGGAGTGTTGGCTAGTAATATCTTGTGCTCAAAATATCCATTGTTGTTCTCTTGGCTACAAAATGTCCTCCACATGGTTCGTTGTGGCATGCATACAAAATGTCATATGTCTAATCTTCTCTCACACATCTCCTCATGACATGGTTTGATCCAGTATAAAACAAACATCCAACAATCCATGAGAAAGGAAAAGACTTTTCAATGAGTTCCCTTCTCTCTTTTGGAGAGAAGTGAGGAGGAACTCTACCTATGATCAAATAATTAGCTATGTCAGCATACCAGGGTGTTTGCAAACTAATGGAGAATAGATGCTCATCAGGAAAAGAGTCGTCTATTGCTTGATTATCCCCTGATGTAGTCAACCTTGAAAGAAATTCTACAACAACATTGGCCTTCCCTAGTCTATCCACAAAGGTTATGCCACACTCCTACATCAAAAACAACCATCTTGCTAACCTACCAGAGATCATAGGTTTATTCATGAAATATCTAATGGTTGCATGATCGGTGTGCACAAATATTTGGTAACCTATTATGTAATTCTTGAATTTGTTCAAGGCATAGATCACTGCCAACATTTATTTTTTTGTCACTGTATAGTTGAATTCAACTCCCTACAAATTTTTGTTGACAAAATAAATGTCATTTTCAATAGCTCCTTCTTTCTATCCTAAGAATGATCATATTGCATAGTCTGATGCATCTGCATGGATGTGGAAAGGAAGATCCCAATTAGATCCTTTGAGTACAGGAGCATGATTCAAAGCTACCTTCAAATCAGAAAATGCCTTGTCACAATTTGCAGTCCACTGTAATTCAACATCTTTAGTGAGAAGAGTATACAATGGTGCTGCTATTTTGCTAAAATCCTTGATGAAATGCCTATAATATCCTGGATGGCCCAAGAAACTCCTAGCATCCTTTTGTTTTGCAGGTGTGGGCAGATTTGTGATCAACTCAATCTTTGCAGGATCTCCTTGAATTTCTTTGTGGGAGATGTAGTGGCCAAGGACTACACCTTCTTCCATCATCATGCAACAATGTTCACTATTTAAGGATAGATTTTGGTTTTCACATCTCTATAGGACTCTCCTGATATTTTCCAATTCCTGATTGAAATCAGCACCATAGGTGGTAAAGTCATCCATGTAAATTTCCATGCAATCAAGAGAGATATATGAAAACATGTTGATGACTGTCCTCTGAAAAGTTGCAAGTGCATTGCATAAGACAAATGGGAGTATTGAGTAGGAATAGGTCCCCCATGGATAGGTAAAGGTGGTCTTCTCCTAGTCCTTTAGTGCAATTTGGATATGGTTGTAGCCACTGAATCCATCTAGAAAATAAAAGTATTGCTTTCCTGCAAGTGAGTCCAAAACTCGATCTATGAAATGTAAGGGAAAATAGTCCTTTTTGATGGCAACATTAATTTCCCTCCTTTCTTGGGTACAATCACTAATGGAGAAACCCATTGGATATCTAAAATGGGGTAGATAAATCCTGCATCTAGCAATTTTTGCAATTCCCCTCTTACAATTTCTCTCACTACAGGTTTAATTCTTCGTTGTGGCTGCCTCACTGGGGTGCAATCATCTTTGATATAAATTTTGTGAGTGCAAAGCTTAGGGTCCAATCCCTTCATATCATGATTGTCCAACACAAATGCATGTTGGTGGGTCCTCAACAAGTTTTCCAATAACAACTGTTGTTCTTCACTTAGTTTGTTGTTAACATTCAAATATTTTCCTTCTGACACTTGCACTTGTGTAGTTAATTCTATCGTGGCTGCTTCATTAATGCATGGTACCTTGAGTTCATATGGAAGAAATTTTTGGGACATACTTGTTGTTGTAGGAAGTCCAGCTACAGGAAGAGTGGTTGTAGGAAGAACGTCTGCAGGAAAAGTGGTTGCGAGAAGAGTAGACAAAAGTATCTTGACTAGAGCAGCATAATGAGAAGATGATGCTTCCTCCACTTCATAATGGTTATGAATGATGTTAGCCAATACTTCATCTTCATCTTGAAGCTGCATGAAAGAGCTTCTACCTAACATCATAAGCTATGCCACAAAATTAACTTCTTTGGCCTCTTCACCAACAAGTGGCCATACAGGATTATCCTCATCATGGGATGGCTGAGCAGGAGGATAAAGAACAATGTTTTTGGTGATCTTCCCATCGGAAATGGTCATGTCACCTGACCGACATCCAATATATGCATTTGCAGTTGCTAACCATGGCCTTCCAAGGATAATGGGATACCCAACTAGTGTAGCTTTAGGATAAAGAATCATGAAGTTTGTTGGGTACTCCCAAGAGTCTAGAATTACCACAAGATCCTCTACTATACCATCGGGCTTAACAATAGAACTATTAGCAAGTTACAGGATAGTAGGAGTAGATGCCATGCTTGCAACATTTAGTTGCTGCAGGATGTCCTTATTCATTACATTTATTGTTGCACCCAAATCAATCAGAGCATTCTTTATTTGGATGTCGTTTATAACAACTCCTACTACATGACTTCCTAGGTCATTGTACTTAGGTACAATCACTTTTCCAAGCATGATCTCAGCTAGTTGTCCCACCACATGAACCGTAGCGGGGTCTTTCTTCTTCTTGTCTAGATTCTTGAGGCATGCTTCCTTGATTTCCTTTTTATAGATTGGGACATCCTTTATGGCTTGGAGTAGAGGTATCTAGAAACATATATGCTTTAGCTAATCGAAGATGTCAAAATTTGTGTCCTATTTTTCTTCCTTTTTCTTGGCAACTTCCAATCTCTGAGGAAATGGTGGTTCTTGTCTAGTCTGCTTGAATGGGACTGGTTCAAGATTTTTAGGTGCACTTGGCTAAGTGGGATCATTAAGAGGTTCCTCTTCCTCTTCCATAGGAAGCTTAGTGATAATGGGCTTGGAAGGGGCTGGTAAAGTAGTTCCTGAATGTAAGTCGATGTCACTTACACTCATAGCATATGCAGGGAATTGATTTGAATCAATAAAGTATATAGGCTGTTGTTGTGGTTTGTTATTTGGATTGGGTGCTGGTTGAGCTGGTAGCTGAGTAGGTTTGGGTGGATTTGAGCTTGGATTAGTAGGGGGAGGCATTATAGTAGGTTGTTGGGTTTGAGAAGGTGGTTTCATGTAACTGGTTGTCTGAGTTGGCCATTGTTGTCCTCCCCTCCATTGATTTGTTTGCTGCCAATTTCCTGGAGTTGGCTACCAATGCCCTTGAAATTGCTGCCAATTCCCTTGAGGTTGTTGCCACTGGGGTGGAGAGTTTTGATGATTGGTCCAAACATTTGGAGGGTTACCCCAAGGCTATGGTGGATATCCTCCATAGCTAGAAGGATATGCAGGCTGCCATCAGTTACCAGATGAATAGGAATTGAAATATGGCCTAGCATACGATAGTGGATCTGGTGGAATACCTTGTCTTGGAGCCCAAGGCTTCCTTTTTGCAACATAGTAGACTTGATCTTCTTCAATCTGGATGTGTTTGAACTTAGGTGGAATCTATTTACATTCAATATTTTCTACCATCTTGCATCTGTAGTCCTTCTTCTTTTGTCTGCAATGGGGGCAATACTCTGCCAACATTGCCTCTGCCTCTTCTTGTTTCTTCTTGGCCTAAAATGTATTCAACTAAGTAGCTAGATTATTTCTGATGTCTTTCTTGAAATCTACCAGCGAGTGTGTGATCCCCATCCTTGAAACTCCAGTGGTAGATGACTTATCCATAGAAGATTGGTAAGCTCTCCCTGATGCAGACCCAGGAGGCTCAAACTCACCCAAAGTGACAACCTACCTTCAAGAAGCATCTAACAAGATTAAAATGGCCTAATAGACCAATCCCAACACTCCTTCAAGTTTGACAACAATCAAAAGAATAATTTCTCACTTTCACCCATGTAGCCTAGTAGTAGTGCAAACCTAATTTTTGGCCCTAAACTCCAAAAATTTCCATAGAACTTGACAAAAAAATAAAGGATTCAGACACCCATTACAGAGATACAAAACATATCCAATAAGTTCATGTGACTCTTTGAAAACACTATTCCCAAAATGACCTTTCTTTTTGTTATGGAGCCCTAATTAGCCTATTTTTTCAAAGAGACCCCTCCAAGATCTCACCACCAAACCAAGGTAACCTGAACCAGTCTTAGGATTGATGTCAAAACTCAAGATTTTCCAGGTTTTAAGAGCCCAATTTTTTTTTTGCTTCCCTACTTAAAAACCCTTCTTGTAGCCTAGAAACCTAGGGTTTTAAAGCACCCTTATTGTAAATACACATTGCCAGCCTCCCCAAGTGGCATCAACTACTCAGACACTTTGTATTAGTCCCCCAAAAGCTTTAGAAACTCTCACATGCCCTTTGATAATGTTGCACCACCATTCTACAGGTCTATCCCATCCATTTCATGGAAAACCACACAAATTTTCCTTCAAACCTTACCATACATTTTCCCAAAACTCAATCCCCTACACACCCAACCTTGTGAACATATCATGAAACCTAAATTAACATCCTACAGACCAACCCACCGAGTAACATGACCAAATACAGTAGGTGGGTTGGTTAACTCTTCATATTGTCTCCCTCAAACCCTTAACTCGAGAAAATAGGGTACTCATATTTTATTGTTTTCTCACACAAGATGATGAATTAGACCTTCAAATCAAATGAAATAGTCAATAAAGACATATAATTACAAACACTAGAAGTTTCAAACCATATCAAGCCTATACGGACCCGTACAAGTCTGGAAAAGTAAGAGACACATAAAATTTGAGAATTAACAGTGTTTTTTATTGATTTCTTCTCTCAAATCTTCTTGCCAACCTTGGAAACGAGGTTCTCCACCTTCTTAAAGGTTTCTTCCCCTCAAAATAATTGACCAACTACCTCACAACATAATTTCAAACTACTAATAACCATTGGAGTCCATAATCACACCTTTTACATGTTTTAGTGATAATACCCTTACACAATTTGCAATGTTTACATTTTTGACCCTCTTAAGCAACTAACCTAATAAAAATGGTCTAATGAGACCTTATTTACTTAATAAAAATAACTTCTTCAAGAAAAACAACATTCTATATATCTTAACATCCCTTGTCAATTTTGACAATTCCTTGCACATGATTTGCAAACATTACAAGATGAATACAAAGCCCCTCAAATTTGATCAATTACAATATAATGGTCACATTGGACCTTATTTGAACTCAAGAACTCAACACAAACTTCCTAACACACATTGGCTAAAATAAATTCAAAGCAACCTATAAACCCTCCAAGACTTATTTTTTTTCACCATAGGGTGTAGGTGCCCCTACACAATACAACCCCCCATAGAAAAGACTCTTGTCCCAAGAGTAAAAACTTGCTCCTTGCCTCCAACTTGCTAATCCATGTACCTTCAGACCTGATGTCTTCCTCCTTATCCCTGGATCAAAATTTGGTGCTGCTCTAGGTCCCAAACCTACAAATAAACAAGCATTAGCAATATATAAACTTGCCTTCTCCTTTGTGGCACTCATACGCTTATAACTTCCCATTACTCTTTGCATACCCTGCCTTGCACTCACTGTTACCAGACCTGTGTTTCTTTGTTCACTTTGTTCCTTCCTAACTATTCTCAAACCTTTCATACTGTCACCGCCATGTGCCATAGTACTATCAAATATCACATCTACTATAAGACCTGTACTTGTATTATCCTTTGTCACATAAACTCTTTGCACACCTGTACCATCAGATTTCACTTGTCTTTTACCTCTTAAATGTCTTTGTATGTTGCTCCCTATTATAGGACACTTGATTGTCCCTATCATGATACAATCACTTGTTACATGCATTACCAAAGGCTCTTCACCCTCACCCTGCATCTTACTAGTGCTTTCCCACACAATCACCTCCTTCCTTCCACCCTTTGACTACAAATCATTCTCATACACTCTTCCTAATACCTTAGCATTATTTGTTTGTTCCTTCTTTGCTGCTCTAGCATTAGGAGCCTGCTCCACACCTGCAAATACACCAATCTTACTATCGTCAAGCCTTAAAGGCTCCTTTTTTCCAAAAATCACCACCTTAGGCTCACCTTTATCCTTCTCTTTTCCCTACAAAGGATTTAGTTTAAAAATCTGATCATCCCTCCAAATTGTATAGTTGTTTGCCCAACCATCATACATGGACCTTCTATCAAATTTCCATGGCCTTCCCAAGAGAAGATGGCAACAATCCATTGGCAATATGTCACATAAGACTCTATCCTTGTACTCCCCAATCTAGAAATCCACATAGACTTTCTCATTCACCACTAAGGTTTGACTATCATCCACCCAAGAAATTTTGTAAGGTGCTACATGAGGTATCTTTTCTAGATTTAAATTATCTACCATTTCCCTAGACACCATGTTATCTTGAGAACCAAAATCAATAACAACTTGGCACACTTTACCTTTGCATTTGCATGAGGTTCTGAATAGGCTCCTTCTTTGGATCATGTCTTCCTCCTTAGGTTCTTGCAACAAGGTCCTTCTCATCATGAGTGCTTCTTCCACCTCTAGATCTTCAGGTCTACTTGAACTTTCAAACTCTTCCTCTTGAATCAATTGTGTTTTTCTTTCACTCCTATCACCACTTGAAGTTGGACTTTGATTTTTAGGACACTTGAAAGCTGGGTGTCCAAATTCATTACACCTATAACACCTACTTGAGAATTCATTGTAATATCTCCTTTGCCTAAAGTTTGTCCTTCCACCTCTCAATCCTCCTCTTGCTTCAGGAGCTTGTTCTTTGTTCTTATCAACATCTTCATGGTCTTCCTTAGGCTTCCTTGGTGTTGTAGTTGTGCCTCTACCCATAGAAGTGTTGCATCTTCCTCTTGTTTCCTTCTCTTGTCTCCTCTTGAGTTTTTCTTTTGCTCTCATTTTCATTTGAAAGCATTATTCAATTGATTTAGGACCCAACAAGATGATCTCATCTTGAATGTTATACCTGAAACCATTCAAGTACCTAGCAACCATTTCTTCCTCATCTTCTTCATGTTTAGCTCTTATGCTTAGCCTATAAAATTCTTTAGTATATGCTTGCACATCTAAATCCTTTTGTCTAAGATTTTGTAACTTCTTAAGCAACTGAACATTATAATCACAAGGAGGAATTTACCTTTTAGTTTGGTCTTCATCCTCTCCCAAGAAGTGATCTTATTCTTTCCTTGTCTTTCCCTTTCCTCTTGCACAAAATTACACCATAGTAAAGCATGTCCTTTCAGTTTTTTTTTCCTTCTTCACCTTGTGCTCTTCATCAATCTCTTCACTGTCAAAGTAGTTCTCCAAAGCCCCTATCTAATCCAAGAGCTTGTCACTGTCAAGTTTTCCTCCATACATAGGCACATCCATTTTTCCATGCCCATCCTTCTTCACAGCCTTCAAAAGCTTCACCATTCTCACATCATTTGGATCCATCTCTTCTTCTTCATTAGAAGTCTCCTCTTCTTCAGTTTCACTTTCATCCAAAAGAACCCTACATTTAGCTTTCATCGTAGCCATTTCCCATTTAAAGGCTTCTATTTCCTTGTCATGATTTTCAATATTCCTTGCAACAACATCCACCTTAGGAGGAATTTTCACAATCCTCTCTTCACCTACATGCAAAACCAATTCAAAAAACCAACACAAGATCCACAATTGTGCTCTGATCCCACTCTGATGCAAACCTAGGAGGCCCAAACTCACCCAAAGTGACAACCTACCTTCAAGAGGCATCTAACAAGATTAAAATGGCCTAATAGATCGATCCCAACACTCCTCCAAGTTTGAGAAAAATCATAAGCATAATTTCTCACTTTCACCCATGTAGCCTAGTAGTAGTGCAAACCTAGTTTTTGGCCCTAAACTCCAAAAATTTCCATAGAACTTGACAAAAAAATAAATGATTCAGATACCCATTACAGAGATACAAAACATATGCAATAAGTTCATGCGATTCTTTGAAAATATTTTTCCCAAAATGACCTTTCTCGTTGTTATGGAGCCCTAATTAGCCCATTTTTTTCAAAGAGACCCCTCTAAGATCTCACCACCAAACCAAGTTAACTTGAAAAAATCTTAGGATTGATGTAAAAACTCTGGATTTTCCAGGTTTTAAGACCCCAAAAGTTTTTTTTTCTTCCCTACTTAAAAACCCTCCTTGTATCCTGGAAACCTAGGGTTTTAAAGCACCCTTATTGTAAATACACATTGCTAGCCTCCTCAAGTGGCATCAACTACTTAGAAACTTTGGATTAGTCCCCCAAAAGCTTTATAAACTCTCACATGCCCTTTGACAATGTTGCACCACCATTCTACAGGTCTGTCCCATCCATTTCATGGAAAACCACACAAATTTTCCTTCAATCCTTACCATACATTTTCCCAAAAATTAATCCCCTACACACCCAACCTTCTGAACATATCATGACACCTAAATTAACATGCTACATACCAAACCACCGAATAACAGGACCTAATACAGTAGGTGGGTTGGTTAATTCTTCATATTATCTCCCTCAAACCCTTAACTCGGGAAAACAGGGTACTCGTGTTTTACTGTTTTCTCACACAAGATGATGAATTAGACCTTAAAATAAAATGAAATAGTCAATAAATACATATACTTACAAACACTAGAAGTGTCAGACCATATCAAGCCAGTACAAACCCGTACAAGTCTGGAAAAGTAAGAGAAACACAAAATTTTGAGAATTAACAGTGTTTTTTTTTAATTTCTTCTTTTAAATCTTCTTTCCAACCTTGAAAATGAGGTTCTCCACCTTCTTAAAGGTTTCTTACCATAAAAAAAATTGACTAACTACCTCACAACATAATTTCAAACTACTAATGACCGTTGGAGGCCATAATCATACCTTTTACATGTTTTAGTGATAATAACCTTACATAATTTGCAATGTTTACATTTTTTACCCTCTTAAGCACCTAACCTATTACAAATGGTCTAATGAGACCTTATTTTCCTATGAAACATATCTTCTTGAAGAAAAATAGCATTCTATATATCTTAACACCCCTTTTCAACTTTGACAATTCTTTGCACATGATTTGCAAACATTACAAGATGAATAGAAAGCCCCTCAAAGTTGATCAATTACAATATAATTTTCACATTGGACCTTATTTGAACTAAAGAACCCAACACAAACTTCCTAACACACCTTGGCTAAAAGACATTAAAATCAACCTATAAACCCTCCAAGACTTATTTGTTTTCACCATAGGGTGTCGGTGCCCCTGCACCACTCCCTTTCTTTGAAGCTACCCTAGAATAGTTTTGGAATATTTTCTTGATGTCTTCCAAAGGAACTTGGTTGATATGTCCTCCTTCCATTAGGTCCAAGGCATCATTGCAACTCTCATTAATTCCTCTTAAGAAAAACAACTTTTGTGATTCTTCATTGAAGGTATGGTGTGAAGATTTCTGTAAGCAGAACATAACCCTTGAAATGTAATCCTCCAGGCTCTCATCTTCCTTTTGTTGCATCCTAAAAATGTCATCTCCTCTCATGTCACTACCCCTACAATATTTTTTGTATTTCTGGAACTTTGTCTTCATGTCCTCCCAAGTTTCCATAGTATCTCTGCCTAGGCTCATGAACCATCTCAATGCAGCCTCTTCCAAGGTGGTAGGAAATAGTTTAAGCCTATGAGCATTAGTGGTATAGTCATAACTCCTGCAAAGTATATCAAACCCGAACAAGAAAGTATCAGGGTCCTTTGTAACAAGTCCATAAAACTTAGGAAGGGATGAAGCAGGGATATTTTTGAGATTTTCAACTTCATTCTAATGGGAAATGGGGAAAGGAAAAGCTGGTTGGTTAGGTTTGTTTATATTTGCATCACCCATGCCTGCTTGATGGATTTCCCAAGCAAAGGGATTCTCAAACTAATTTTGGTCTTCGTAGGAAGCTTCAGAGCTAGTTAGATCAGGAAATGCATCAGCAAATGGGTTTGGCTCTTCTTCTTCTTCGTTCCTTGGTAGATTTGGATGCTCTTCTAACTGGAATGGATTGAGATTATTAGGAAGGAATCTCCCATAAGCATCTCTTCTCCTTCCTCTATGCATGCGGTATCAACTCACTATTAGCCAACTCACACAAAGAATTGGTAAAGAATAAGGGGGTTCATTACTTCCTAAATGAGGGGTATACTAAGAACAACTTTCAAAAATACTACAACAATAAAACTATCAATGACTCTAAAGAACTTCCTAGTTTGACACCATCCCCGACAACAACACCAAAAATGTTGGCCTCTAACAATTATCTAACAACTAACCCTGTGCAGTTGTGATTAAGAGATTGGACATCTAAACTGAATAGTCATTTCAATCATCATGAAGGTGCATTTAACTTGTCAACCCATGGACGTGAACTTGAAATGGGTCAGCACAGTATGTGCACTAGAAATTCAAAGTAGCCATTTCCATTCTATAACTAAGAAAGACACAATGCTGAAAGTAAATTGCTTAGAAAGGAATAACAAAAATTTTGATCATCAACCAACAACTATACTAAGCTTAAATGCATGACATAAATGAAATTTGAGCAACAAACAGGAAACTACCTTGTCTGCTTTGGCTATAGGAACAATCATTGAATGGAATTCTAGTGGCTGCAGGAACAGTCGGTGCCAGATTCTTATCTAATTATTGAAAAAAAAGTAATAACTAAACTAATACTAAACTAAAGGAAAAAATACTCACCAAGTGGGCCCCCTTGGATAAGTATCATCTAAAACAAATGAAAAATCAGATGCACAGACTTATAACTTCATTTTATTCATCATAAAACATGAGTACAATAGAGCAGTGTAACTGTATCACTGAACAATAAGAATGCAAGTACAATATCAAATCGCGCAACCTCCTGGGAAGAGGCATTTGACTCTTATTTATACTACCAACTAAGCAAGGAAGTCAAATCCATGAATTGGGAGGATTCCATTTTAGGGAAACTAGAGAAAGTGGAGCGGCAACTACGCATGCATGGAATCTAATCAGACATATTTGTCTTAACACAAATTTAGCACACCAGTAATGCTTGCATTTTCTCAACAACATTAAAGTTCAAATAAAAGGTGGTTACAAATTGAGTTGCATGAAGAATCTCTCATCGTCGACCTTCGTTGACCTTTGAATGATTCCCTTATTGACTGTTATGGCACATGACTAGCTGGCAGAATCTTCTCAATGTTGCGGGTCTCCAATCATATCTGCATGGCAACATTAGTATGCACAATAATTGCATATCTGTAACTATCTTAAAGAACATTCATTAATCCACATGTAGAATTAACACAGATAGTCCATATAACATGTCAATGTCATTAAAGTTTTTTAGGAATAAAATTAGGCCCAATGTCTATGGTTTTAAGGAAATGTCAATCATTCAAACATCAAGGTCCATGACAACTTCAACAAATAGATCATAAGTTCTACCAAAATTAACCCATAAACTAGACTCATCACTCTCACTAAAGTGGGGGCTAATTGTAGCGTAGAAAAATGGATCTTTGGAAATTTTCATGCTCATTTGGATCCTTCTTGTGGATGTTGGCTTATTTTTGCCTTGATTTCGTGTTGTAATGTGGTTAACACATTCACATTAGGTCTTGGGCCCTTGTGAATTAATAAGAATTTTATGATTCCTTGCAAAAGTGTTGTGAAGTGTACCTTCACACTTTTCTAGGATCTTATTAATGAATTTCACCTAAATAACCTCTTTTTATCATTTACCAAGTCTTATTTCAAAGTGTTGTAACAAACTTTTGTTAAATTTCCAAGATACTGAGAGGGGGGTGAATCAGTATCTTCTTAAATTTTCTGATCAGATACCATCCAATCATTCCAATGCATGCAATAACAAAGATAAGTAAAAACATTAACATAACATGAAATTAGAGAACACATGAACACCAAAAATTTTACATGGAAAACCCCAAATGGGAAAAACCATGGTGAGTGTTATCTCACAATATAGTATAACCGATCATAGAATATTACAAAAATGGTGGCTCACTACTAGGACTCACTGTCTAGAAACAAAGGCTCATTGCCTACAGAATTACAATAACAGAAAATGGCTTACAACTAGAAAATGAACTGATGGAGTACACGTAGTGAGTGTGGATTCAGTTCCGATGTAGCTCAATAAACCGAATTAACACACTTCATCATATTTTATCTTTTTCACATTCACACCACACTAAAAATTTGCTTGATTAAACTTCAAAGATTATCCAATATATATTTGATCTCTTCGTGAGCATCAATTAGGTCAGCCTAATTAGATGCACCTCTTATTTACCAAAAATGTCAACTATCGGCTTCAAGCATTCACAAAAAAAATTCAAAAGATAATTCACACATCCAACACACTTCATCAAGTCAGAATAGACCTAAAATAGGTCACACATATATCACTATTACACAATACATCCATTAGGTTGGCTAGGGATAGACCTAATAGCATAAATGCAAACACCACTACAATGCCAATACACCATATGAGCAACTGGATACGTGAAATCTTGAATGTGTGTGCTCCTGACATCAACAAACGATTTCCCAAAACTGCAAGCAACAGTAATCACCATCAAACTAATGCGGACCAAAATACTAGAGGATGTAAGAAAAATACCAATTTAGATACTGGACTAGAATACTAGAATAACTTCAGTCTTGATCTTGCAATTGCAACTCATATATCATGATGACATCAATGACAACACAAAGTAACAAAATGAGATGTTCTTCATTTTTCCAATAACTTTCACACTTTTCTAGGCTTGTCATTAATAATTGGACCTTTTTTATGCTTTTATTGGCCTCATTTTACATTTACAGGCCTTACTTAAGTGTTTTTGAAAGTAATCCTGATAAAAATCATTTAAAATATTTAAATTCTAAAACCCACTTTAAATGCCTTAGGTGGGACCCATTTTCCATTAGGGGCGAATGAGTCCCCTTTGGCCCAAAATTCAAAATTAATTTGAATTTCTAGTTGGGCTTTTATTTTCTAAGATCTAAGGTAGGCCTATGATGTATTTTCGGGAATTATTGCATAATTAAGTATAAATATAGGTTTTTTCTACTCATTTCACCCCCAATCTCCCAACCAATTAATCAATCAATCACTTTAGAATTCTAGGCATTTCAAACATCTTCAAGTCTACATCCATTGAAGCTATCACTTACATGTCTGCAAAATTCTACTTGAAGGGTTTGGTGAGTTCTAGCATTGTCTTTGTTCATTCATCATTTTCTTTTCATATTTCATTTCATTTTCAAGGGTTTAATTACCAACCTGGGGTTTGACCAAGGAAAATCCCTATTCACTAACCCTACAAAAAAATTTCCCTCTCTTTTCATGTGATTTGTAGGTCTAGGTTGCATATTTGTCAAAGATAAATATTGGAAAAGTTAACAAATTATCAAATCTATTCAAAGTTTCCAAAACCCTAGGAGAAGCTTGGATAACACCTACAGGTCGAATTTGATAGTTTCGGATCCGAAACTGAATCGAGAGCAGAAGAGTAGACTGAAGGCTACAGTTTCTTGTTTTGAATTTTTAGAAATCCAGAGGTGGACTGATTCACCATTAGTGGTGAATGAGTCCCACTACCCAGGCTTAAATAGGATTTTTGAAGATCTGAGTACCCAATTCTCTAAAACCTATTCCAACAAAGTCTTCCCTAAGCAAGACTAAGTCACCCAACTTGGTGTATGAGTCCTAATTGGCATCAATAGTAAATTCTTTAGGATTATAGAGCTCTTTTCCATCTCTTTCCAGTCTCCAAGTGCACACTTTCAATTTTATAAGTTTTTGTTATAATTTACTTACATTTCTAGGCCTTTTTGCATATCACATTTTATTTTTAAACATCTTGCATTTTCTAAGTTTACATTTGATAGTTAATCTCTTTTATTAGTTTTAATCCTTTAGGACAATCCCCATTGAAATATTTCAATCTCCTTTACATTGGAATCTCAAGGGCTTGTTCTTGAGTGAGCCATTAAGATTTTTGTACCTCTTTCCTTTTAGGTTCAAAACCCTAGAAGTGTAAGAGAGACCCCCACAAAAAATCTTCGGTTAATTCACGTTGCTATTTTTTGGGGAAAATATAGAGTCTTCAGATGCCAGAAAAAAAGCCTGAAGAATCCCTAAGAAAATACCTTGTGGAGGACTAAGACACCCAAAGTGGCGTATTAGTCCCATTCTGAATTTTTGAACTTTCTCAATGTGATCCTGAAGGATGATGTCTGCACTTGCTTCTCTTCAAATCTAAGGTCCTGAATCTTCTAGTTCTGACTTGTAAATGAGTTTCTGTGAAGATGAAAACTTTGGCAATGCAACTTTACACTTTGACAACTTTTCACTTTAAATGATCTTCAAGTCTTCAACCTAGATCTACAAATACAAACACACAAAAGGGGAAAAATTGTTGATTGTTAGTAAATGGGGGTTTTCCTTGGTCAAACCCCTTTGTAGGTAATTAAACCAAATAATGAAATGAAGCATAAAACATGAAATATGTAAATGATATCACCTTGTATGATGTCTTGTGAAGAAAATCTACAATCTACCATGTAGTGGCCATGAAGAATGTAGATCTTGGTTCCTTGGATATGATGTGAACAATGGTTGCAAATAGATCTTCAATGCTACATCCACAATCTTGGCTCAACAACATGAATGGATGCACTAAACCCTTGACATGATGGCTTTAGATGCTTGATGAAATGCTCTTGAATGCTTGAATACTTGAATGCTTAGATACTTAGATTGCTTGTTATGAAAAATGGGTGGAGGAACCTTGTATTTATACTTATTCATGCTTAATATCTTGAAATTACACCACAACAAGCTGACATGTGAAGTCATTAATTAAATGAGGCTAAATCTTGCCCAAATTTAAAATTGAACCCCAAAAATAAGTCGAGGACTAAGATGCCCTAGGTGGCATCTTAGTCCCAAGGCTTAATTCTCAGGGTCCCAAAACCCATGGAGGACAAAGACGCCCTAGGTGGCATTTTAGTCCCACTCCACAAATTAGAAACACACAGATAGAAACATTAAATGATCAGTTATCTTTTGATGTTTGTTGGGACTTGCCATAAAAATATATAGTTTATAGGGCTTGTGGATGAAAAATAGGACCAATTAAGCCAAAAGAAGCATAAATAAAGCAATGCAAGTCCAAACAAGTGTGAAAATGCAAAGGTATGCATTTTACCACACTGCAAGTACCACAAGTGTTCCTACCATCACGCAAAGTAGTATGGATCATGTATCTCAAAACAATGGGCAAGGACATATCAATACCATACCATAGAATCAACCCTTGAAGCAAATAGGGACATCTTTACCCAATCCTCCAATGGGTTCATCCATACCATTGGTTTCACAAAACACATACACACCATTCATCATCAACCCATCTTAAAGCAATCCCTTGGTAACAAATCTTGTCAACATAGGTAATACATCCCTAACACAAAAAAATATTGAAGACATGGGACAAGGAAATATTTTTAACCAATAGACTCAAGGTCCTAGTGTGTCATTTCCATTTTATAATCTAATGGCACCATCCTCATCTTTTCCCATGGTCTCCTATACTATGCCAAATCAAACAGGATCTCAAACATACATTCCTCCACCTCATTCTACCATCTTACAAGGAATGATGAACCAAGGGAATCCCCAACATTTCATCACCCATCCATTACCCACTCAAAAAATCAATATCCATAATCCTCCACAGATGTATCAACAACCACCTGATCCCACATTACAAGAAGACACCTTATCCTTACAGCAAGCACAACAATACACCTTATCACAACAACACAACAAGAAGCCTTAGCACAACAACAACAAAAACAATAAGCAATAGCACAAAAAGCAACCTTAGAACAACAACAACAATAGCAAGCAACGACACAAAAAGAAACCTTAGCACAACAACAACAACAACAATAAGCAATAGCACAACAAGAAGCCTTAGCACAACAACAACACCAAAAACAAACAATAGAACAACAAGAATCCTTCGCACAACAACAACAATAGTAACAACAAAAACAAGTAGCCTTAGTAACACAACAAGTAGCACAACAACAATATTTTTGGCCTCCTACAATGGTCTCATAACTAAGCCTTTATAGCCTTGATTCAGAGACTGGACATCTAACCTGAATAGCTATTCAATCATCATGAAGGTGCATTTAACTTGTCAACCCAGGGATGTGAACTTGAAATGGGTCAGCATTGTATGTGCACTAGGGGCTCAAGTAGTCATTGCATTCTATAGCTAAGAAACACAATACTGTAAGTAAATTGCTGAAAGGAAATAATGCAAATGTTGAACATCAACCAACAACTATGCTTAAGCTGAAATGCAGAGTAAGAATGAAAATATGTGTGACAAACATGAGACTACTCTATCTGCTTTGGCTGTAGGAAGTCACAGAATAGAATTCTAGTGGCTGCAGGAACAATCAATTCCAGATTTCTACCTAAGTATCAAACAACAAGTAATACTAAGCAAATGCTAAACTAAGGAGATGGATTACTCACCAAGTGATCCCCCTTGGATAAGTATCCTCTAAACTAACAAGAACTCAAATGCTCGAACTCATAACTTTATTTTATTCACTGTAAATCATGCATACAAAGAGTAATGTATATGTATTACTGAAACTCGAGAATGAGAGTACAATGTCAAATTGTGCAACCTCTTGAAGAAGGAGCATCAAATCATTATTTATACTATAGCTAAACAAGGCAGTCAACTCCATGACTAGGAGGACGCCATTTAGGGAAAACAGGGGAAAGTTGAGTGGTGGCGGTTACGCATGCATGGAATCCAGTCAAACATGCAAGTCAAGCAAAGATCTAGCACATCAGTAACTCCCATGCATGCTTGATCATTAAGGTCCACTACAAGGTGGTTACGTTCAGTTGCATGGAGAATATTTGTTGTCGGCTTCCTTTGACTTGGAGAGATTTCTCAGCTAGATGTTATGGTGCATACCTAGATGGCGGTGTCTTCCTTAACTTGTTGTATTAAATCTACAGGACAAGGTTAGTACACATAATAACTGCACATCAATAACCACTCAAAGAAACATTCATTAATCACATGCAAAATCAATATAGATGACCCACATATTATGCCAAATATCGTTAAAGCTTGCAGGGATAGTATAATGTCAAATGCCAATGGTTTGAGGGAAACATTATGCCAATACCAACACTTAAGCATTAAAGTCCATGACATCTATGAGAAAATAGACTATAGATTCCACCCAAAACTAGACCAAAAAGTAGGCTCATCACTCCCCCCAATCTAATGTCTTGTTGGTCCTCCAGCAGGGGAAGAGTTGTTCTTCTACCTAGTCAAAGCTCTGAAATTCAGTGGTTGCAATACGTGAGTCAGGATCCCAATAGAATCCTCCCAATCTTTCAAACATGTCCCATCTCTGCCTTTCTGCAGCAATATCACATGGGTAGAATTTGAAATTTGGTATGGGCCACATGAGCATGGGTGATTGAAAAGTTAAGGGAAGCCAATGCCATCCCTGAGTTCTCCCAATCTAAATATGTCTCTCAATTGTTTTTAATGTTGTAACATAATTGTGGATGGAATGAGGCTCATCTTGTTTCAGCTCATCATTCAAACTATTACATCTCTGGGATAAAAATCTCCTCATAGTTTCCTCCTTTTCTGCTATTTTTACCTCATACAGTGTAAACTACCTCAATCTAAGGCATAATCCTATTGCCATAACTTGGTCTAAGCAGCATTCTATGACATTCTCTGTAAATATCTCGTGGGTTGCTTGATTTAGCTCTAACAGGCAGAGGGATATCAGACTCCAATTGTTTATAAGTGCCATGTTGTTGTCCCCAACTAATCTCATTTTGTACCCAAGACATGAATTCTCTCAATTGAACATCTCCAACATACAACAACGGGTTCCAATCATGGTCTTTTGTGATAGCATAATTATGCAAATAAAATTCACATAGCAAATTCTTCATTCTAGGGGAGGCAATCCGATAAGCATTGAAAAATTTCATAGGGGTATCAATAGAAGGATTCAAACCTAAGGCAAGTCTTGACATCTTAAAAGAGAGATACTTCTCTTTCAGGAGTAGAGCATAGACCCTCGAGGGTTCTCTACATTCCAGAATCTTTGGTGCCAAAGCTGCCATATCATCTACCCTCTGCTTCAAGGTAGCAATTTTTGCATCTTTTTCCTTAATCTGTTCATCCTTCTTTTGAATTTCCTCCTTCAACTTCCGTTTTTCCTTTTTCCATTCTTCCTCCCTTCTTTGTATCTCTTTCCATAGATTTAAAATTGCTACATGTACTATAAAACTTGGAGGATTATGAATGCCTACTAGTCTTTTTGTTGATGGTTGCTCCTCATATGGTACTATTTGCATGAACTCAGATTGTCTGGTTATCTCTGGCTGTAAGGGTGTTGTTTCTTCTTCCTTTTGCTGCAAGGATTCTTGTTTTTGCAGGAACTCCTATTTTGGTCCTGGTTGTAGTTGTAGGACTTCATGCTGTAGGAAGTCCTAATTTTCCTCTAATTCTTCTATAATGCTAGCAAGATCAACCAGTGTTATGTTTGCTTCTCTCTTAAATATATCTTCTTCAACATGCTCCTGATCCATTGGAGCTTTAGGGTCCTCATGTGAGGTCTCACCAGGTTTAGGGCTTTCCTGCAGAGGTGTACTGGTCGCAAGCCTAGCTGGTCTTGATTTCCTAGGAGGTCTTTCATGTTTTCCTTTGGCTGAGGGATAAAGAGTATCAGCATTCCTCTTCTTAGAACTTGACACTTTTATTTCTATAGGCTATGTTTTAGCCTTCCCTTTTCTTAGTTCTACCTATCTTTGTTGTGCCCTAGTTTTCATGAGGGTTTCAAGTGGAACTTCATCATCAAAATCCCAGGAAGAGCTTTCTTTTTTTGAGTGCTTTGTTTCAGAAGAACTAATTTCTATGGTTTCCTCTATTGCAGAAGGATTCATGCTAGAGCCAAAACCAGAGGTTGAAGCACTAGGAATGGCTTCAATCATGCCTACTCTCCTGCTAGATCTACAAGATCGAGGTATAACCCTAGGTGGAAAATGCTCAACATTGAAAAAATCTTCCTAGCGATAATCTTGATCAACTTTAATAAACTCTTCCCAAGTCATTCCAGAAACATCACGCAGATATTTTTCAACTATCAATTTAATCAAGTAATGGTGAGAAACAAAATTATTCCTACCTTTTTGGGTCTCGACTACCATGATTGAGAGAAGATTGTACAAAACAGTGCGCACATTCATCCTCCTTCCATGCCTCATGTGATTCAAAAGCTTGAAGTGGACAAAATGAAAATTTGACTAGCAACCCTCACAAGTGATGTATTTGATGACATGCATAGCTATCTACTTCCATGGCTTGGGCAAAGACAATATTTTTGCGCCCTGCTTGTCTACGCTCAATGGGGGATCGTTTGGCTCTGCAAATTCAGCCCTGGATGACCTGGCGTCTCTAGAAACAGGGTAATTTTCACCATCAGCAAATAACTTTGTAACCTATGCAATTCTTTCCTCTGTTTCCACAAATTCTAACCCTTTTGCTATGGCTTTTCCTTCTAAAAATGTATGGGAAAATTCAAGGGAAATTCCTTCATCAAAACCATCCAACTTCAAAAAGTAATCTATTCATCCACAGTTTTGAAATTCAGCCAGGCATTGTGCATCCTACAGTAAAATATCATGCACCATGGGTTTGTTTCGAATTAACCCACCTCCCATTGTCTGTAATCAAACAAATGCTTTGCATCTTCTTTTCCTGCAATTCCCCTTCTAAAAGTCAAATGCACTTCCCTGCAGTACCTGCTAAATTCTAGTGCTAATGTTGACTGAACTTCCTTTCTTTTGTTTTTCCCTTTTGCTTACAACTCAAGATTACGATAGGGAAATAATGGCAAGAAAAGGAGTAATAAAGGGAAATTATGATAGGAAGAAATGACAATTGTAGTTATTGTCACTTCATGCATGCAAGCCATTCTCTTACTTGGATTTCAAATAAGCTCATTTTAAAAAAATTGAATTTCTGACGCAACCTAATATGATTTGACACATGGACAATAAAATATTTGCATCTTTTTTTATTCCCCTACCCCCAACCTAAATTTGGACATGTGTCCACACGTGTGAGATGGGAGTGGCGATTGACATGCAATGATGGCATTTATGTGAATACCTATACTAATGTACAGTGATTAAATGAAAATACTTAAAAGATGCTTAAATATAGCAATTAATGTGCACATACCTAAATGTATGGAAGATTTACTACAAAGATCACGAATAAAGTAATGCTCTCCTTGTTGGGAAATGAATTGAGCAATAAATGAAGATGAGGTGGAATGAGGTGAGGTGGAATGAAGTGATGGAAGAGAGAGAAAGGTGATGATGGATGGGTGGATGGGAGGATGACGAAGAAATGGACTTCCACGTAAGTGAAAGTATTTATTATGGAAAGTACGTACCTCAATTAGGTTGAAGGAGGGACACTAGGTCCATCACCTTCGGCTACAAGAAGCTTTGAGTGTTGGGTGAATTGTTGTAGGAACTCTTCTTTAGAATTTGGCTTATGATATAATATGAGGCGATGACTGTTGACAAGTAATTTAAACTTGACAGAGTCAATGGTGGTAAGCTAAATGGCTCCATTGGGAAAGATCTCAGCAACTTCGTATGGTCCTAGCCACCTTGTCTGCAATTTTCCTACATTGTCCTAGTACCTTGAATCATAGAGCGAGGCCCAATCTCCTAGTTTGAACTTCTTGCCCTTGATAAATTTGTTATAATTGCCACTTGATTCTCTGATTTTGCACTACTTCTATATGTTGTAGGGCTGCTCTCGTTATTTCATCCAAAGCATTTAGTTACATGATTTTTTCTTTCTGTGCTTCAGAAATATCCATCCCTAAATCCACTGTAGTTTGAAGAGTTTTATGCTCAAATTCAATTAGCATCATAGTAGTCTTTCCATACAACAACTCAAATGGGGTGAAGCCTATAGTTGTTTTCCATGTTTTCCTATAGGCCCAAATAGCTTTGGGTAATATGTTCTCCCAATCTTTCCTATGCATAGCTACTATTTTAGTCAGAATGGCTTCAATTTCTTTGTTTGTCACCTCAACTTGGCCATTAGCTTGGGGGTGATAAGGAGTAGACTTTTTGTGCCTTATATTGTACTCATTCACTAGTGCTACAACAAGAGTTGATGTGAATTGTGGCCCTTGATCAGTCACTATTTCTCTTGGAACTCCGTATCTTGTGAAAATCTCCTCATAAAGAAGCTCTGCAACCTTGTTATCTCTTGTATGCTTCATGGCCTTAACTTCTACCCATTTTGTTACATAATCAGTGCATACCAATATATAAGACTTAACATTTGATGGAGGGTCAATTGGTCCCACAAAATCCAATCCCCACTTGTCAAAGGGAGTAATTACTACCTGCTCATCAGAACTAGTTGGTCTGCCCATTCTTTGACATCTATCACATTTTTTGGTATACCTTCCTGGATCCTTGTGGATTGTTGGCCAATAATACCCTGTGTTCAAAATATTCATTGATGTCCTTTTGGCTGCAAATTTCCTCCACATGGTTCATTATGACATGCATGAAAAATGTCATATGTCTCATCTTCTCTCACACATCTTCTCATGACATGGTCAGGTCTAGTATAAAACAAACATCCAACAATCCATGAGAAAGAAGAAGATTTTTCAATGAGTGCCCTTTTCTCTTTTAGGGAGAAGTGAGAAGGAACTCTACCTATAACCAAGTAATTGGCTATGTCAGCATACCAGGGTATTTGTACACTGAAAGAGAATAGATGCTCATCAGGAAAAGAGTCATCTATGGGCTGATTGTCTTCTAATGTAGTTAGCCTTGAAAGAAAATCTGCAACAACTTTAGCCTTCCCTGGCTTATCTACAATGGTTATATCGAATTCCTGCATCAACAATAACCATCTTCCCAATCTACCTATGATCAAGGGTTTATTCATGAGATATCTAATGGTTGCATGATCAGTGTGCACAAATATTTGGTAGCACATTATGTAATGTCTGAATTTGTTTAGTGCATAGACTACTACCAGCATCTCTTTCTCTGTCACTGTATAATTGAATTCATCTCATTACAAATTTTTGTTGACAAAGTAAATAGAA
This sequence comes from Sequoia sempervirens, assembly GCA_007258455.2. NCBI lineage: Eukaryota > Viridiplantae > Streptophyta > Pinopsida > Cupressales > Cupressaceae > Sequoia > Sequoia sempervirens. Next base: position 277,055,148 of record VDFB02058242.1, on the reverse strand, counting down.
TTTTCAACAGCTCCCTCTTTCTATCCTAAGACTTCTCCTATGGCATAATTTGATGCATTAGTGTGAATGTCGAAACGAAGCTCCCAATTGGGTACCTTGAGTACAAGAGCATGAGTCAAAGTTTCCTTCAAGGCAGAAAATTCCTTGTCACAAGCTTTAGTCCACTGAAATTCAACATCCTTAGTGAGAAGGGTATACAATGGTGCTACTACCTTGTTTAAATCCTTGATGAATCACTTATAATATCCTGCATGACCCAAGAAAATCTTAAAATATTTCTATTTTGTAGGTATAGGAAGATTTGTGATTACCTCAATTTTTGCAAGATCTACTTGAATTCCCTTGTGGGAGATGTAGTAGCTAAGAACTACACCCTCTTACATCATCATGAAGCATTTTTCACTATTTAAGGACAAGTTTTGATCCTCACACCTCTATAGGACTCTCTTGAGATTTTCCAATGCTTGATCAAAATCAACACCATAAATGGTGAAGTCATCCATATAAATCTCCATGCAATCATGAGAAATGTTTGAAAATATACTAATGACTGCCCTCTGGAAAGTTGCAAGTGCATTGCACAATCCAAATGGGAGTACCGAATAGGCACAGGTCCCCCATGGACAGGTAAATGTGGTCTTCTCCTAGTCTTCTGGTGCAATTTGAATTTGGTTGTAGCTGTTGAATCCATCTAGAAAAGATAAGTATTGCTTTCTTGCAAGTGTGTCCAACACTTGATCAATGAAGGGTAAAGGAAAGTGATCCTTCTTAGTGGCAGCATTAAGTTCTCTATAATCGACACAAACTCGCCACTTCCCTCCTTTCTTGGTCACAATCACTAATGGAGACACCCACTAACTATCTAAAATGGGGTAGATAAATCCTCCATCTAGCAATTTCTACAGTTCTCCTTTCACAATTTCTCTTAGTGCAGGGTTAATCCTTCTTTGTGGTTGTCTTACTAGAGTGCAATCATCTATGATATAAATTCTTTGGGTACAAATTTTAGGATCCAGTCCCTTCATATCATGATAATCCCACAAAAATGCATGTTGATGGACCCTTAATGGATTTTCCAATAACAGTTGCTTCTCTTCATTCAATTTACTATTAACATTAAGATATTTTCCCTCTGACACCTATACTTTTGTAGTTAATTCTATCATGGTTGCTTCATTAACACATGGTACCTTTAGTTCATAAGGCAGAAATTTATGGAATGCACTTGTTACTGTAGGAAGTTTTTCTGTAGGAACAACGTCTGTAGGAAGAGTGGCTGTAGGAACCACATCTGCAGGAACAGTGGCTGTAGGAAGAGTGGGAAGAAGTGTCCTAACTAAAGTAGAAGATGATGCTTCCCCCACTTCATAATGTTTATGAATGATGTTAGTCAACACTTCATCCTCATCTTGGAGCTGCATGAAAGAGCTTCTACCTAGCATCATAAGTTGTGCCACATAATTGACTTTCTCGGCCTCTTCACCAACTTGTGGCCATACAAAATATTCTTCATCATGAGATGGTTGAGCAGGTGGATAAAGAAAAAACTTTTTAGTACTCCTTCCATATGAAATGTTCATGTCACCTGACTGAAATCCAATGTAGGCATTTGTAGTTTCCAACCAAGGCCTTCCAAGAATGATGGGATACTCGCCTAGTGTAGCCTTAGAAGAAAGAATCATAAAATTTGTTGGATATTCCCAGGAATCTAGAACTATGAAAAGATCCTCCACTACACCAACAGTAGAGCTATCAGTAAGTTGTAGGACAGTAAGAGTAGATCTCATACTTGCAATATTTAGGTATTGCAAGATGTCTTTGGTCATTATATTGATTGCTGCCCCTAAATCAATCAGAGCATTCTTCACTTGAATCTCGTTTATGACAACTGCTACCACATGACTGCCTAGGTCATTATATTTGGGAATAGTCACTTTTCCCAACATGATATCAGCTAGTTGGCCCACCACATGAACTGTAGTTGGGTCTCTCTTCTTCCTTCCTAGATTTTTAATACAAGCTTCATTGATATCCTTGTCGTAGATTGGAACATCTTTTATGGCCTGAAATGGGGGTATCTGAACACATATATGTTTTAGCTGATCCGGGATGTCAAAAGTGGTATTGGTTCAAGATTTTTAGGTGCATTTGGATGAATAGGATCATTTAGAGGCTCCTCCTCCTCTTCCACAGTAAGCTCAATAATGATGGGCTTGGAAGGGGCTGGTAGTTTGATTCCTAAACACAAATGGATGTCACTTACACTCACATCATATGCAGGAAATTAATTTGAATCAACAAAATATGCACGCTATTGTTGTGGTTTGTTATTAGGATTGGGTGTGGGATGAGCTGGTAGCTGAGTTGGTTTAGGTACATTTGAGCTTGGATTAGTAGGTGGAGGCATTATAGCAAGTTGTTGGGGTTGATAAGGTGGTTGCATGTAGCTGGTGTTTTGAGTAGGCCATTGTTGTCCTCCACTCCATTGATTTGTTTGCTTCCAATTTCCTAGAGGTGGTCATTAGTTCCCTTGAAATGGTTGCCAATTCCCTTGAGGTTGTTGCCACTGAGGTGGAGGACTCTGATGGCTAGTCCAAGCATTTGGAGGGTTGCTCCAAGGCTATGGTGGATATCCTCCATAACTGGGTGGATATGGGGGCTGCCATTGGTTACCAGATGAATAAGAGTTAAAATATGGTCCAACATAGTATAGTGGATCTAGTGGCATACCTTGTCTTGTAGCCCAAGTCTTCCTTTGTGCAACATAGTAGACTTTCTCTTCTTCAATCTTAATTGGCTTGAACTCAGGTGGAATCTACTTACTTTCCAGGTTAGCTACCATCTTACATCTATAGTCCTTCTTCTTTTGTCTACAGTGGGGACAATACTCTGTTAACATCATCTCTACCTCCTCTTGCTTCTTTTTGGCCTAAAGTGTATCTAGCCAAGTAGCTAGATTGTTGATAATTTCTTGCTTGAAGTCTGTCAGCAAATGATTGATCTACATTCTTGAAACTCCACCGATAGTTGACTTACCCATGGAAGATTGATAAGCTCTCCCTTTCTTTGAAGCTTCCCTAGAGTAATTCTGACATATTTTCTTGATATCATCCCGAGGAACTTGGGAGATATCCCCTCCTGCCATGAGGTCCAAAGCATAAGTGCAGTTGTCATTGATTCCTCTCAGGAAAAGCAAATTTTGTGATTCCTCATTAAGTGCATGGTGTGGAGATTTTTGCAAGAAAAACAAAAACCTTGCAATGTAATCTTCCAAGCTCTCATCTTCCTTTTGCTGCATCCTGAAAATGTCTCCTCCTCTCATGTCACTACCCCTGTAGTATTCCTTGTACTTCTCAAGGAATTTTGTCTTCATGTCTTCCCAATTTTCCATAGTATCTCTGCCTAGGCTCATGAACCATCTTAATGCAACCTCTTTCAAAGTGGTGGGGAATAACTTAAGCCTATGGGCATCAATAGTATAATCATAACTGCTGCAGAGTATGCCAAACTCAAATAAGAATGTATCAGGATCTTCTGTCACAAGTACAGAAAACTTGGGGAGTGTTGAGGAAGGAATTTTCTTAATGTTGTCAACTTCATTTTGATGAGCAATGGGGAAAGGGAAAGTTGGTTGATTTTGTCTGTTCCTGTTTGCATCACCCATGCCTACTTGATGTGGTTCTAAGACAAAGGGGTTCTCAAGCTGATTTTGATCTTCTGAGGAGACTTCAGAGCTGGTCAGATAAGGATATGTGTCTGCAAAGTGGTGTGGATCTTCTTCTTCTTTTTCTTTTGGTAGGTTCTAGTACTCAACTAGCTGGAATGGATGAGGATTGTTAGGAAGGAATCTCCCATAAGCACCCCTTCTCCTTTCTCTATGCATGCAGTATCACTCACTATCAGTCAGCTCACACAAAGAATTGGTAAAGAATCAGGGGGGTCATTACTTCCTAAATGAGGATATGCTAAGAAAATTTTTTAGAAAGACTACAGAAAAAACTATCAATGACTCCAAAATACTTCCTAGATTGACACCATCCTCGACAACAGTGCCAAAAATGTTGGCCTCCTACGATGATCTCATAACTAAGCCTTTGTAGCCTTGATTCAGAGACTGGACATCTAGCCTAAATAGCCATTCAATCATCATGAAGGTGCATTTAACTTGTCAACCTAGGGATATGAACTTGAAATGGGTCAGCACTATATGTGCACTAGGGGCTCAAGTAGTCATTGCATTCTACAACTAAGAAACACAACACTGAAACTAAATTGTTGAAAGGAAATATAGAAAATGTTGAACATCAACCAACAACTATGCTTAAGTTGAAATGCAGAGCAAGAATCAAAATCTGTGTGACAAACAAGAGACTACTCTATCTTCTTTGGGTGCAGGAACAATCACAGAATAGAATTCTAGTGGCTGCAGGAACAGTCAATGCTATATTTCTAACTAAGTATCAAATAGCAAGTAATACTAAGATAATGCCAAACTAAGGAGACATATTACTCACCAAGTTAGCCCCCTTGGATAAGTATCCTCTAAACTAACAAGAAATCAGATGCTCAAACTCAGAACTTTATTTTATTCACTGTAAAGCATGCATACAAAGAGTAATGTATCTATATTACTGAAACTGGAGAATGAGAATACAATGTCAAATCATGCAACCTCTTGAAGAAGGAGCATCAAATAATTATTTATACTATAGCTAAACAAGGTAGTCAACTCCACAACTAGAAGGATGTCATTTATGGAAAACACAGGAAAGTGGAGCGATGGTGGTTACGCATGCATGGAATCCGGTTAGACATGCAAGTCAGGTGCAGATCCAGTACAAAAGTAACGCCCATGCATGCTCAATCATTAAGGTCCACTACAAGGTGGTTACATTTAGTTGCATGGAGAATATTTGTTGTTGGTTGCCTTGGACTTGGAGCGATTTCCCAGCTAGATGTTATGGTGCATGCCCAGCTGGCGGTGTCTTCCTTAACTTGGTGTATTAAATCTGCAAGCAAAGGTTAGTATGCATAATAACTACACATCAATAACCACTCAAAGAAACATTCATTAATCACATGAAAAATCAATATAGATGACCCACATATTATTCCAAATATCGTTAAAGCTTGCATGGATAGGATAATGTCAAATGCCAATGGTTTGAGGGAAACATTATGCCAATACCAACACTTAAGCATTAAATTCCATGACATCTATGAGAAAATAGAGTATAGATTCCACCCAAAACTAGACCAAAAACTAGGCTCATCAAATATAAAGCCCATCAAGCAGCCTTAGTAGCACAAAAACAATAGCAGGCCTAACAATAATCCCTAGTGGCACAACAACAACAACCTCAACAAAAAGGATTACTATCTCAACAATATTCCCAACAACAACAACAAGGTTCCTATTATAATCCTCAATTGAACATCGTCAATCCAAATGCATTAGGAACATATACATTGATGCCCCAATCACCATCACCAAATATTACACCACCAGATACCCCATACAACTCATCCATCTTCCCACCATATTTTCCTCCACCCAACCCACAAGATGATCTAGTGTCACAATTTAAAGCACTCTCACAAGAAATGCAATACCTTCACATGGGAAAGGAAAAGAAGCCCCATACACAGAACTTGTGTCCATATCCATTCGATTGAAACATTGTAATGGTATCATTCCCTCCTAATTTTGAAATCCCCAAATTTGACAAATACAAAGGGAGAGGAAGTCTTGTGGATCATATCAAAGAATTTAATGTCATGTGCATGGAGGTGGCCTATAATGATTCATATTTAATGTGCCTCTTCTCTCAAAGCTTAACAGGTCCTGTTATGGTTTGGTTTTCTCATCTTCCTCCTGGTATCAAAACTTTTCAAGAAATTACTAACAAATTCATCAATCACTTCTCCTTCAATCTAGACATGGACGTCAGTCTAGAGGAATTATACACTCTTAGAAAAAAGAAGAAGAATATTTCACTAATTTCTTACAATGGTGGAGAAAAAGAGCTAGTAAAAGCAAGTTGCCTCTTCCTGATGAACAACTAGTGGGAATCATCATAGCCAATCTAGACCCTGATCTATCTTTCCATTTGAAAATGAAGTGTATCACATCATATGACGAGCTTGTCCCTAGAGCCCTTAACATCAAGAGAGCTCTAATCTCATAGGGAAATACTGAAGCTTTGAAATATAATCACCCATCAACTAGTTTGAATGCGAAACCTCATGTCTGGGCAAAGAACAAAAATGTAACTAATGATGGTGTGGTAGATGCTCAGGTCATACTAAGTGCTCCTAGATGTAACAACAATCAAGTTTCCAACATCCAACCAATGGTACAACAAACAAAACCTCCTCAGAAAAATCAAATCAATAACATTTAAATGCAAAGATGAACCCTCAACAAGAACGACTATCCTAAAGGAAAGTATACACAACTATCTGAACCCATTGAGACTATCATGAAGAAGTTGGTAGAGTTAAATTTGATAACACCTCCCAACTTTGAAAACTACCAAGAACCACAAGAGAAACCATCCTGGTATAATGAGAAGAACCTGTGTGACTTTCATAAGATCAAATGACACAAAACAACAAAATGCATGAGGCTCAAAAAAATCATCCAAGATCTCATAGAACATGATACCATATCTGTTGAGGTACCAACTAGGAATTAGGATCTTAAAATATACAAGAACCCTATGCCATATCATAACAAAGCAAATAGAAATGACCAAGCTAAGGATTACACAAACGTGCAACATACCTATTCCAATGTAGTTTCCTCCTACGATAGCATCATTACTATTGTCACTATCAAAGGAGCTAGTATAGAATGTGGAGTCACCACATGATGTGGAAAAATAATCATTCAAATAGTCCCATCTCAATCTAGGACATAGCATACTTTGCCCACATCTAATCCTAGCAAGTATAATATTTTATACCCACTTAAGCAAACCCCCACGTAGATATCAATCTTAGAACTCTTAAGATTATCCCCCACACAAAAGGAAATATTGGAGAAAGCCTTTTCTGAGTCATTTGTCCCTGAGCATATTGGCACCGATCAATTTCAAGCTATGGTAGGGCATATCACCAATCATCTTCTCACCTTCTCAGAGCAAGACCTACCGTCAAAACCATCTCATAACCATTCTTTACACCTTGAGGTTGTCATTCATAAAAACAAGGTCAAGAGAGTCTTGGTAGATGGAGGTGTTGGTTTGAACATTTGTACCCTTCAGTTGATCAAACATCTAGACTATTCAAAAGAAACTATTGAGAGGACAAAGAGTACCACCATTAGGGCATATGAAAACCAAGAATGGCTATCACAAGGAATCATTGCACTTCCCATCCAATCGGGACCTCTTATTACAAAACTACATGCCAAGTTCCTGATCTTGATATTCCCTATAACATCTTGCTTGGTCGACCATTGATCCATGCTTTAAAATTTGTAGCCTCAAATTATCATCTCTACGTGAAGTTTCCTTTGAAAGGCAGATAAATCACCATCCATGGAGACCCTGAGCCTTTTTACTATTACAAAAGTATTGAAGCCAAGTTCTATAGAATCCCCCAAATACCTAAAAATGATGAAGGCCCTACAACTTCCACCTCATTTGTTGACCCATCATCCCTTGCATCCACCTCACAAGCGAAAATAAGTATTAGTTGGAATATACCCGATGTCAAGCAGTGATCCAAGATGATGGTTATGGGAACTACAAGCTATTCAAAGACACCTTTTTCTTAAGAGAGTTACCTATTTCTCCTCAGTCTCATGGGAAACCCACATCTAGCACCAAAGAACTTGAAATAATCAAGATGGCAGCTACTACCTTCACCAAGTGGGGGGATTTGAATCAAGAATATTTCAATGAGGAGGATATCTCTAAAATCCTCTATCAAGATGAATGACCTATCCCTGTACTTCCCATGGAAGATGACAACAAAGGATTGCAACTAATGAAGGGTATGGGATATAGCAAGAATGAGAAGCTAGGATAGAATGACAATGGTTTACTAGAACCCATCATTCCTGAGAAACTCTTAAAAAATATTGGCCTAGGTTGTACTACTAGCAAGGTCACACTTATTGGAAAAGGTATTTCCGCTAAACGAGTTGAGGCTTCCTCTTGGTCACCTACATCGCGTGATAGGACCTTAGATGACTTCTCCTAGGATGTTGCTGATTTATTTGAAAACAACTCCCTCTTCATGATATCCATTAAATCCTTTGCTCAAACCAATCAACCAACTAAAATACGCCTAGTCTACCCACAACTCATCGACATGGACCAACAAGGACCACCAATTCTGGATTTATTCAAAAATGATGAAGTGATCTTAGAATTCATAGGAATCTGTGATAACTTACCATGGATAGATCATAAAGAAAAATTTGATATAGAGCTAGATACAAAGGAATACTATGGGGAGATGATTAAATCCCTTAGTTGCAAAATAAATGAAATGCAACTAACGTGCAAATCTTTAAGTGAAAACGAAACTGTGGCCCTTTTTTAATCCTAAAAAAGTAAAAACAAAGGGCGCATCTGACAATGAAAACCTCTCTAAGGTGCCCAAGGATGAGGGATTCAATCTCTCCCTTAGTGCAATACATCTAGAGAAGTCAGTGGTACTAGTAGAAAAGGCCACTCCAGTCAATGTGGGAATAGAAGAAGCACCTAAGATCACTTTCTACATTGAATCCTTGTTGGATGAAGAGCAGAAGAACTTAGCAGTATTCCTCAAAGAGTGAAGAGCTAACTTTGCATGGTCATACACAGATATGCCAGGCCTTGATCCTGAAGTGGTTATGCATCACTTAGTATTTTATCCTAAAGCCAAGCCAGTCAAGAAAAAATTAAGGAAGATGCACCCTCAGACAACATTCTTGGTTAAATTTGAGTTACAAAAGCTTCTTGAAGTTGGATTCATCTAACCAATAGATTATCTTGAGTTGGTTTCAAACTTGGAACCAATCTCAAAACCCATTGGGGGAATTAGAATATGCACTAATTTTAGAGACCTAAATAAGGCATGTCTGAAGGATGATTTCCCTCTTTGGAATATTGATCTCATTGTGGAATTAAGAACTAGGCATGAAATGTTGTCACTTATGGATGGTTTTTTAGGCTACAATAAAATCATAATCGCCAAAGAGGAAAAAAACTGCGTTCACTTATCCATGGGGAACCTATTGTTGGAATGTGAAGCCATTTAGGCTGAAGAATGCAAGAGAAACCTATCAAAGGGAAATGACCCTCCTCTTCCACAACATGATCCACAAAATAGTTGAAGATTATGTGGATGATATTTTGGAAAAATCAAAGAAAAGAAGTGAGCACATACAAGTCTTAGGACCCATCTTTGACAAACTTGAAGAATATAAAGTAAGGCTAAATCCAAAAAAGTGTGTCTTTTGGGTCACATCAAGGAAAATTTTTGGGTTCATCATCTCACAAAGGGGTATAAATTGATCCAAAAAAGGTAAAAACCATCCTAGACATGGAACCACCACAAATGCTAAAGCAGATGAGAGGATTATAAGGAAGATTGCAATCTATTAGGAGGTTCATAGTGCAACTATGAGATAAAATCCACCCATTTTCGCATCTTCTCCATAAAGGGATAACCTATAAGTGGGATGAGAAGTGTGATAAAGCTTTCCAATAGATCAAAGATTATCTACTAACACCTCTAGTGCTCATACCACCAATATTGCACAAGTCACTAATCCTGTATATCTGGTGCAACCACGGTAGGAGTGTCCTCAAAGAGAACAATCTGAACCATGTAGCAAGAGTCACACAACAGAAGAAACATGAGATATGGAGGAAAATGAAGATTCAAACTTGCTTATTATCAGAAATCTCAATTACAATCGATCGACAACATCTAGGCTTACAGATTTGGCTCACAGGCCTGATACAACATGCTCAAAATACAAAATTCTTATATGCTCCTTAATGCGAGCTGAAATATTACATCTCAAATATATCTTTCTCCAATATTTCTTCCTAATGATCTATTACAATGATTTATATCACATCCAAAGATATACAATCATCTGCATCATCCAAAGATTGTTATAATCTTTAATGAAAGAAAATGTAACATGTGAATGAAATAGGTCAGCCTCAAATTTGAATTACTCCTCGGTGAATGCATAGTATGAAGTGTAGACCTATAATTAAGGTCGGGAACACTCCATAGAACAATTCAAATTACACTATCAAGATCTGCAAGTTACAGGAAAGATCCACAAGTGATCAAACTAGCCGTTAGGCTTGAAAATTATTCTGGTGTTGGTTAAAGAAACTACCACTAAATCCCGAAGTGATAACTTGACGAAAAAAGATCCAATCACACTCAAATCTTGGAATAAGGAAAATGAACATGTCCATGATGAAAACATAGATCCATAGGTTCTGGTGAGAAAATATGACGATACGTTGAATCTTCCAATGTGAACTGAACTGAACAAGAACAAAACTGAAATGAAAATATTTTTTTTGGCTGATGCAAGATTGCCAAGAACCAAGGATGGTCCTGCATGAATATCTTAGCAACACCAATAGCACTAGGAGCTCTTTTGGCACAACATGATGAAAACAAAATGGAAAGGTCCATTTACTACATCAGCAAAACCTTTGTGGGATACAAAATGAATTATTCACCTATTGAGAAAGCATTCCTAACAGTAGTTTTTGCTTCACAAAATTTTAGGCACTACATGCTATCACTTCAAATCAAGCTCATTGAAAAAATTGATCCATTGAAATACATGTTATCCAAAGAAACTTTCACGGGATGAATGGCCAAATGGGTTGCGATCTTAACATAATTCGACATAGAGTACATAGAGTGCAAGGCAATCTAAGGACAAGTGATCGTAGACCAACTAGCAGAAGAACCTATCTATATTGAGAACCCTATGATATTTGAGTTCCTTGATGAATCAGTGTTCCTTATCAATCTCACAGCCTAGTGGAAGATGTACTTTGATGGATCATTCACCCAACATGGATGCAGAGCAGGTATTCTTTTCATCACTCCCCAAGGTGATTGCATCCCAAAGTCCTACCTACTATCATTTCCCTATACTAACAAAAATTTTGAGTACAAAGCCCTAATCATAGGTCTAAGGATAGCAGTTCAGTGGTAGATACAAAAGATGAAAGTCTATGGAGACTCATAGTTGGTTATCAACCAAGTAAATGATAAGTATCAAACTAAGGATGACAAGCTCACTCCTTACAAGAAGATGGTGGAAGATCTCAAGGACACTTTTATAGACATAAATTTTGAGTAGATTCCTCACATAAATAATAGAGTAGCAGATGCCATGGCAATGATTGGATCACTACTAGACATGTCAAACAACATCCTCCAATGTGCATTCTTGGTAGAAAAACTTCTCATACCAATTTTTGAAATCCCTGAATTTGAATTCGTGTGTGTCATTGTTGGTCTTGGATCCCTGTGGTACCATGAAATATTCACTTACTTAAGCAAAGGAACCCTTCCTTTTGATATCACCTCAAACCTTAAAAAGACCTTTGTTAAAAAGGCATCCCGATTCGTGATCCTAGGTGATACCCTTTACTGTCGAAGCATTGAAGGGAAATTACTATGATGTCTTAACCAAGAGGAAGCCTTAACTACTTTAACAGAAGTACATGATGGCATATGTGGGTCCCATTTTAGTGGTATGACATTAGCTAAGAAATTTTTAAGGACAGGGTACTATTGGCCAACCATGGAAAAGGAAGCTCATCAATATGCGTAGAAGTGTGTCTAGAGTCAACAACATGGAGATTTGATTCATACCCCAGCTCAAGAGTTGCAACCCATGATCACATCATGTACTTTTTCATGGTGGGGACTTGACCTCATAGGTAAAATCACCCCAACCTCATCCAATGGCCACAAGTTTATCATAACTGCCACTGAGTACTTTACTAAGTGGGTAGAAGCCATTCCTATGACCTACATAACAGGGAAGTAGATTGCCAAATTTATCCTGAACTACCTAATCTATCATTATGGTGTCCCACAAACTCTCATCTTAGATAATGGGAAACCCTTTAAGAATCAAGATGTGAAAGAGTTGTTCCAAAGATTCAATATCCAACATCGATTCTATACCCCATATTATACCCAAGGCAATGGCCAGGCTGAGGCTACAAATAAAACTATCCTAAAAATCCTGATGGAAATAGTCAACAAAGTTGGTCGTGACTGGAATCTATAGCTAAATCTCACTCTTTGGGCTTATCAAACTAGTATCTGCACGTCAATAGGTGCAACCCATTTCTCCTTGGTCTATGGATTAGAAGCTATCCTGCCTATTGAGTTTGAGCTCCCATCATTTCAAGTGTCACTATAGAACCTAATAACCAAGGAAGAATATAGAGTATCTTAACTGAATGAGCTAGATTTTCTGGATGAGAGTCTTCTTGATGCCCTCAATTACTTGTAAGTATACCAAAATCAACTGAAACAAAGCTATAACAAGAGGATCAAATGTCAATCTTTCCAAGTAGGGGATCCTATCCTAAAATAGAATCACAAGAACCTTCAAGATCAAGATAGAAAATGGAAGTTTGAGCCTAACAGATTGGGCCCTTTTGTCATCACAACAAGCTACGAATTAGGAGTGTACCAACTATCAAACTATGAAGGTGAACCCTTACAGGAACCAACTAACAACTTGCATCTCAAAAAAATTTATGTCTAGTCTTGAAGGGTGTAAATCAAAAAATAAAAAAAATAAAAAAATGATCAAAATCCAAAAAAATGTGAAAAAAGATTGAAAATGGTAAAGAAAAAAATCGTCCTCTAGTGAAAACCACTTTGGTGGCACTTTGGGAAAGTACCTTGGTGTAAACCTGGAAAATAGGCACCTTGCATAAATAAAGAACCTTTGTCTATTATTTGACTCTTTGGTCCTATCATTCTTTGCATTTCCATTCATCCCTCATCTGCATCCTTATCATAGCTTGATGTCGTGAAGTATCATAAACCCTTTAGCACTACTTGGCATATTCCAAAGGTCAGTTTGTCTTGCCTATATCGAAGTAGTCTAACCTATCATGCTAGGGGCATTTATTTATGGATCATATCGGGTTCTTGTATATTTTGATGTCATAAAAACTCATCAAAAAATAACAAAAACATTCATAAAATCTCATCCAAAATCCCAAAAACATTCATAAAGCGATCATTAGAAAACCCAAAAACATTTGCAAAATCCTGTACAGCTAAAATCCAAAAACATTGAGAAAATTGTAAAGATAAAATCCAGAACATCCAGAAAACATCAAAAACCCTAATAAGGTCAAACATCAAAAATCCAAAATCAGAGTCCCCTTGTCGAACTACGTTATCTTTGAGCTTGAATGTAGGAAAGGCCATCATTGATGTACCCCCAAGACACCCTAGATTAGTCCTTTTGGAGTCTATCATAATAAACCAACATTTATCAACTGTTCATATCTCATTTTGTTAATAAGTCATGTCAATCAAATTACGTGGTCTCTGTGTGTATAACGTAGGCAAGGCTTATCTTTGATCAACCCCCAAGACCCCTAGGATAGCTCTTTAGGTTAGGTTCTTGGTCAAAACTCAAAAAATCCCAAAACATCCAGATAACTTTGAAAATCCCTAAACATTTGTAAAATATTTGAAAATCCAAAACATCCAAATATTCTGAAAAACTCAAAAACAACCTCAACTAACCAAAAATCTAAACATTCACATAAACTTTCAAAAAGACCAAAAATAGCCTTAAAACATTTCAAAATACCAAAAACATTAAAATATTCCATAAAATCCAAAACCCATCCATCCCATCTCGCTTACACCCACAATAAACCTTCAACCTTTGGCAAAACAAATAGAAAACAAGTATAGCAAGTCATAAAGTGAGAACCTAATTGTCAGAATCTAAAGTCTAGGTCATAGGTAAATGCGTCAGTGAAGTGTATATCAACAGCTCATCTTAGCATCATCATCCTAACATCAAACAACAATTTTTTCATGTTCTAGGATGTATCCTTCTTGCGATGGACATCAGCATCAGATATCACCGTAGCTAAACTTAAACAGGAAAGAGATATAGATAACACTGACTGTTTGTCTTTGATCTTTTCTTATGATTTATCTTAATGACCCATTCCAAGGACCTCTCGATGATGTCTATCAAAATGATTTAGAGAGAAATGAATGTGGCATCGATCATTATATTTTTTTTTGTGGTGCTTGTGGGTACTCTTGTAAAATAATCTTGGCACATACTTGCTTAGTTGTGTGTAGGAAGGTTGTTTGGAGTACATTGTTGATTATTGTGTATGCGTTGTCCCAATATATTATAAGCTTCGAAATTACATTCCAACAAGGTTTATGTATGTCAAGATGTGAATAGAAACTATCCTCTTTGTTTGTTGGGTCAAAGTCCATTACACTAGATACAACATCATCCTGGTTATTAATACCTTGATGCATCGTGTCTATGTGTTATATCAAATAATAAGGAACGATGAAAAATCCCAATCCCAAATTGTGAGAAACTCATCATCCTGCATTCATCCTCATTATGCATTGTCTTGTCACCATCTCTAATAAAGTCTTGATGGATCATAGAATTTTTGGATTTTTGAAGCAATCATCAAAATCAATGGTCATTATTTATTCTTCTATATTCTCTCCATGCTAACCTAGTATCATGACAGTAAAAAAAAACATCAATGCATTCTCCCTACATCCACAAACCATCAACATACCTGCATCTCATAATCATAGAATAATCATTGCATATCACATCATACATTCTACATTATCATTTTAGTTGTGATGAATAATATAGATTTTTTATTCTAATCCCCTTGAATTGTTGCATCACATATCATACACATGCATTAAATTCTCATTTGCATCCATACATTCATATGCATACATCATCCTCATAAAATTGTATAAAAAATATACAAAATGAAATTCATCCATATCATTTGCATCCATAACATTTTCATAGCATATCATGAAAAAGTACTAAAAAATACCATAACATTGCATCCATCCATCACATATCATCACATATCGCATAGGCATAAATAAGGTGAATCCATACATGATCAAATATAAGCATCTCATCCATCCATACATAATAAGCATGAAATAAAGTGAACATGTCACAACATAAATCATCCATCTTCGTATCATATATATATATATATATATATGAATGTCATGGTGCAAAATCTAGATCAGTGTATGTATGTCGATCATAAGTACAATATCCATGAGGCTATCAAAAAGGATTCCATGAATGTATATCTATGTCAAAGAATTGGGCAACAAAATCAAAAAGTGTCTATACATGAGAGCTAGCCCTTATGGTTGCTACCCTCTCTGATCGCTCCTCAGCTCTTAGTCGTGCATCACTATGCTATGAAAAATCAAGTTGTTTGAGTTCTTGTGGTACATCTCGGTGGTAATTCATCCTATAGTATGTGACCTCTGTCATGACCTCCCTATATAATCTCACTGAAACTATCCTACCCTGGGAGGTTGCTATCATGGCCTCTATTTGATGTCGCCGACTAATCTCCCGGTCTGCTTCTGTGGTCACAGCCTGCAACTACTATCGAGCATGGTCCCTCTCCACCATAATGGTGACCACCTGATGTCTCACCTAGTCTTGTTCAGGAATAATAGCCAAAACTTTTTGGTGGGCCTGATCCTACTCACAGGTCAAAATATGCATCTACTGCTACAGCTGGTGTATCTATGCATCTCTAACATTTGGTGGTGGTGATAACTTTGCCTACTACTATACAACCTATGGATGAACCTGAGGAGGTTGCTACCCAATTTGTGGGGCCCTCAGAACCTGACCATCCTAGCCACTATGTCCCTGTCCTTTGCCTCTAGCCTCCTACCTCTGGGTCTCCCACATGGAGGAGCACTCGCTAGATTTTTCAAGCACCAAGGAGGTGTGAACCAAGCATCATAAGCAGGTGTAGTCGCCACTACCGCTTGACCTTGGTCATAGGCCCATGGTTGAGTTGCTAACTATCTAAAGCTCTCAACTTCCTCTAACATTGAAATAGTAGGTCCCCAGGTGGGAAACTCACAAGTGGACCTCGCAAACATAGCCCTATAGGCATCATCTGGCTTGTCCTAAACCTCCCTGAACTGTCGTGCCACTCTATCTAGCAAATACCACTCGATGATGGTATGCTCACGACCCTGCATATATCGGTTCTATCTTGTAAAGTATAACTATTGCACATCATCATACAATGGTGGCATTTGTAGCCATGGACACCGCCTAAAAACTATCATATCATCCAAAACCCACCACCATTACAAGAGCCCAATCTTTCTAGTGTGTCGTAGGGTGATCACACCTCTTTACCTCCCAATGACGGGATCATTTGGCTCCACATCTGCCATCTACACTATTGGTTAGAGCATGATGATATGCTCCCATGCCCAAATTTGTAGCAGAGTCACGCCTACACCAATTTCTCTCCCATCACAATAAACGAATTCATGTATGTCATGATAAAGCGAGGCTAGCATCACTGGCCCCTATGAAAAAAGAGTCCTCCTATAGAACATTTGGTGCCATGCCAAGCCCCATCCTAAGCTGAACCCTCTGTTGCATCTATCAGGAGCCACCAAACCTGAAATGATGGCTGCGATGATCAATTTGAATGTAGGAATGTGACCTCTATACATCTTGTGGTTGATCTGTGATGTAACAAGAGCAATGCTCTCCAGCTCCATAACCTCGTGATAGGTGTCAAATCTAGAGTTGACATCGTATATCACCCACTTGCCATGTATCAACAAACATAGAATATGCCATACATCCTCCAAGGTCATTGTCACCTCGCCAATGGGAAGATGAAGGAATGAAGTCTCACTGTGTCATCTCTTGCACAAAGCAGTCATCATGGCTAAATGAGTCTGAATAACGGGTGCATATGCAACATACCAAAGCCCGATCTCACCAAGGTGCTCCAGGCGTAACTTTGACAAATCGGCCAGTCTCTCCAAAATGGTGGGCCTGTGCTCACATGACAACAGTGGTGCGATGACCTCCTCCACCCACGAAGCACATGACATCAAAAAATCAAAGAAATTTGACTCAATTTGAAATTTTAGTTCAAAAATCACGTCGCTATTTGCAATAGCATCACTATATTTTAATTTCAAATTGTGATGCCTGAAAGCATTTCAAATTGAAAATTACAAAGTTCATCGCCAAATACATTAGCATTGCTATTTAAGCTTTGGAAAACCCTAACCCTGCATCGCTATATAAGCATGTGTCGCAATTTAAAATTAGAAACCCTAATTTTAAATCACAAATAGCATCTCCATATACATATGCGTCGCTATAATTCATATTAGCGTCGTCGATTACAAAATGGGTGTCACTATATAGTGATGTCGCCAAATTTTAAATTTCAAAGAGCAATAAATATATCAAAAATTCAACTTTCAAATCAATTTTTGAGTTACATACCTGTGGTCCTGAGCTTGGAATCCACTGATACTCTCACACTCAATCAGAAATGTGCTTGGGAAGCTATCATCATGCCATTTCATCAAAGGGTCAAAGCTCAAATCGTAAGAATTTCTTAAGGTGTGAATGCATAAATGAATTGAAAGTGACCCTTCTTGGCTTATTTATGCTAGAAAATTAGGGTTTTTTTTCCTAATTTCACCTTCAAGCTAGGGTTTATCATCATTTTCACCAAATTTTCCAATTAGAACCTAATTTTGCATCATTTTTTGTATTTTTGGCATAATTCTTGCATCTTGGAACCTTTCTAGACCCTTGGGGCAGCTTTTAACCTTTATCCAAAAATCAACCCAAAATTCAAAATTTATGCCTAATTTTTTGAGGGGGTAGGGAATCGACTTAATCCTTTCGTTGGGTCATCTGAAAAATAAAAAATAAATTATTTTTGAACTTAAGTATCAGTTTTAATCGGAAAAGCGTTATTCATTCAACTGAAGCAGTAGGTACCTCGCTTCAAAGAGGGGCAAAATGTAGGCACTGAAAAATATCCTGAATGATATCATACACTCGAAACAGGCTTATTAACATCATTTCCTCTTTAAAACCATCCTCTTTTTGCTTAATTAATTAAATTAACCTAGTTAATTTAATTAATGGCATCATTTTCATCCATTAACCTAATTCATCAATTTAGGTTAATTCATTTCCCCTTCACACTAACACTTCATCTCATTCAATTAAATAAATCAAAATATTTAATTTAATTTCCTAAGTCATCTTATTTAATTAAATAACCCTAAGTTATTTAATTAAATATCATTTCATCTCCCCCCATTCATTGGGTTATTTAATTTAATGAATATCACCTTTAATTCTTCAAATTCCCTAATTGCATGATTAAACCTTGTTTAATTAGAAATTAAACCAATTTTCCTCTAAAAAGGGGAATATTCCCATGGAATATTCCTTATCCCCTTTTTGCACAATTAAAAATTTATTTTAATTTGCAAAATATCTTTTATCCTCACCCATGAGAATATTCTAAAGAATATTCTCTCTCCTCCAATCAACTCACATGGTTTCTTGAGCAAGATAAACCTGTAACCTTTTGAACAAGTCACTTTTGACCTATGTGAGCAGGTCAAAAGTGTGTTTTTTTGGAGCAAATGTGAGCCCTTGATTAAAACCCACCATGCATTCTTAGCCATTGATGAGAATCCATGATTCATGCCTCTTCTTCCTTCCATCCTTGACCATTGATTGATCTATTTGATCTCAACCCTCCATTTCTCATTTGCTTTCCTATAAATAGGTCACTATTTGGAGACAAATAGATCCATCTTTCAATTGAAAAGTCATGTTGTTGAATTCACTCACACTCACACTCTCAATTTACTCACTTTTAGCTTAATTTAGCTCATTTTAGTTGCATAATAGCTTAAGACATCCATTAATGGCTTCCATCCATCCATCTTAGTTTGTTTATAAATTAGGGTTTCCATCTTTTAGCTTAGAATTAGCTTAGATTGGCTTAGCAATTGCATAATTAGATCAATTTTAGCATATACTCATGTTAATTTATCTTGCATCATGTTTAATTTAGCATAAATCAGGTTTTCATCAATTTATCACAATGGTTTCATCGATTCTCTTCCATAGAATCAATGGAAACAGGCTCACTAACCATTAGATTGGGAAAGGGTTGTTATTCCACATCAACACAACACCAATTCCAAAATAGGATAAGTTTCAAATGGGTTAGAGTAGGAATTTAACTGTTTTCATACTTTTGTAACTTTCAGTTTTTGTAAATGCTTAGTTTAACTTTCAAATTGAATGATTTTTTTTGTGATTGAGGTGTGGTGGCTAAGTTATGCTTCAATTCATCATGGATCGAGCGTAATCGACCCACCCTAACAATCCTTGTCTCACAACTCCTTCTGATGCAAAGTAGGGTTTCAATTTGAGGTCATGGGGGATGTTACATAGCTTATATTGAAGTTTTCCAGCTAATTCCACTCTTGGAAACACCATGATAAAAAAACTGACATGCAAAACAACTTTTAATAGACCCACATATCTCTTTCTTCATAATTTTTACATATTTCAATCTTAGTTCTATTTCCAATCCTGAAATTGTATTTTCTCCTAAGATTGTATTTTCTTTAGATTTCCTTACCTCCTTAGTTTGTATAGTAGTATCTGTATCTTGGCTTTCTGTGTTTTGTACTCCTCCTTTTTCTTCCCTTAAATTTTCATGGCTGCCATCAACCAAGAAAATCTTATTTTCTTTGGATTCTTCTCATCCTCTTACTTTCTTGTTCAAAAGAATATAGGCATCATCCCCTGCTTGTTCCTGGAAATTAATGAAATTTGAGGCATTGTTGTCATCGAATTTAAACCAGGTATGAGAAGTGTTATCTAGGACTACAACCAGTTAGTGACAAGATGTCACAATGTTTCTATAATAAACCATCACAACACACAGTTCATACCTTGAATTTTCAATAGCTCCTTCTAATGCAATGTAGGGTTTCATGTCAAGGTCATTGGGGATGTTACACAACTTACATTGAAGTTTCCCAACTGATTATGCTCTTGCAAACACCATGATCAAAAAATTTGATGTGTAAAATAGCTTTGAACAGGCCCACATATCTCTTCTCCACAATTTCTACACATATTGATCTTAGTTCTATTTCCAATCCCAAAATTGTACTTTCTCATGAGATTATATTTTTTTTAGATTGCCTTACCTCCTTAGTTTGTTTAGTAGTATTTCTATCTTGATTTTTTGTGTTTTGTACTACTTTTTCTTCCTTTGAATCTTTATGTTTTCCATCAACCGAGCAACTCTCATTTTCTTTGGATTCTTCTCCTCCTCTTACTTTATTGTACAAAATCATATAGGCATCATCCACTGCTTCTTCCAGGAAATTAATCAAATTTGAGACATGGGTGTCATTGAATTTAAACCAGGTACGAGAAGTGTTATCTAAGAATGCGGCCATGTAGTGACTAGATGTCATAGTGTTTCCATAATGAGCCATCACAGTACACAATTCATACCTGGAATTTTCTAGAGCTCCTTCTGATACAATGTAGGGTTTCAAGTCGAGGTCATGCGGGATATTACACAACTTATATTGAAGTTTCCCAGTTGATTCTGCTCTTGGCAACACCATGATCAAAAAATATGATGTGCAAGACAAATTTGAATAGACCCACATATCTTTTTCTCCACAATTTTTACACATTTCGATCTTAGTTTTATTTCCAATCTCAAAATTGTATTTTCTCCTGAGATTGTATTTTCTTTAGATTTCCTAACCTCCTTAGTTTGTTTAGCAGTCTCTGTATCTTTATTTTTTGTGTTTTGTAGTCCTTTTTCTTGCTTTGAATCTTTATGTCTTCCATCAATCAATCAACTCTCCTTTTATTTGGATTCTTTTCCTCCTCTTACTTTCTTGTACAAAATAAAATAGGAATCATCCCTTGCTTCTTCTTGGATATTAATCAAATTTGAGACATGGGTTCCATCAAATTTAAACCAGCTATGATAAGTGTTATCTAAGACTACGGCCATGTAGTGACTAGATGTCATAGTGTTTGCATAATGATCCATCATAGCACACAGTTCATACCTAAAATTTTTAATAGCTCCTTCTGATGCAAATTTGGGTTTCAAGTCAAGGTCATGGGGGATGTTATGTAGCTTATATTGAATTTTTCTAGCTGATTCTGCTCTTTGAAACACCATGATCAAAAAATCCAACATGAAAAATAGCTTTGAATAGACCCACATATCTCCTTCTCCACAATTTTTACACATTTCGATCTTAGTTCCATTTCCAATCCCGAAATTATTTTCCTATAACTTGAGAAAATCATAGGAATAGTTTATAATTCCTGTCTACAGGTCAATTATCTATAAAGTATAGAGAGATTGAACATAATTTTCTCCATCCTTTGAGGGATTTTGTTTCAGACAGTTTTCTATTTGGATAATTTGAAAATTGAATTCAAAGGTGAGTTGTTGCCACTTTAGAAAATGATTAAAAATGAATTGCAAAAAATCTTGTGCACCGTGTTGTTGTGTACAAATGAAGTTGGTGCTATTGGGATCTAGGGTTTGAATCTAGGCACTTTAAATGATCTTGAAAGACTTTGGTTGGATCGGGCATCTCCCAAAATTGATGAAATTCCTTAACAACTTCGGTATCCTCTCTATTGTTAGCAACCTCCAATTTATCCACCTCAAGCCACTCACATCCTAAGGGGGGAAGTAGAAAATGAAAGGTCGCATTCATGTAACAAGTTGGCCCCATTTTTTTTATACCCATTGGCCTACTATTTGCAGAAACTACATTTTGAAGTCTATTGTTAGCTACATCTTCATCTCCCTCATACCCATCATCAACTATCTCTTCCTCATCCACATTCTCTTTGTCTCCATCATAACCATCAAATCTCTCTTCCTCATCCACATTAACTTTCTCTCCTTTATACCCTTCAAATATCTCTACCTCATCCTCATTAACTTTGTCTCCTTCATCCCCATGAACTTTCTCTCCCTCATACCCTCATACCCTTCAACTCTCTTTGTCTCATCCTCATTAACTCTATCTCTTTCATCTACATTAACTTTCTCTCCCTTATATCCTTCAACTCTATCACCCTCATACTCATTAACTCTATCTCCATTCCCATTAACTTTCTCTTCCTCATCCATATCAACTTTCTCTCCCTTATACCTTTCAACTCTCTTTGCCTCAACCTCATTAACCCTATCTCCTTTATCCCCATTAACTTTCTCTCCCTCATAACCTTCAACTCTCTCTTCCTCATACTCATTAACTCTTTCTCCATCCATATTGAATTTATCTCCCTTATACCCTTCAACTTTATCACCCTTGTCCTCATTAATTCTTTCTTCGTCATCCCCATTAACTTTCTCTTCCTTGTAGTTATTAAATTTCTCTCCCTCATACCCTTCAAATCTCTCTACCACATCCTCATTAACTCTCTCTTCTTCATCCTCATTAACTTTCTCTCCCTCATCCCTATCACCTTTTCCCACCTGGTGCTCATCAACTTCATATGGTTTACTTTTTTTTCCTTGCTTTTCCTTTTGTTTCATTTTCTTTATTTTATTCTTTAATTTTTTTGAATTGGAAATATTTTGTTGACTGCCCAAAAAAAAAATGGGTGCCTTAATTTTCACCTTCACACAGACATGCCCACCTCAAATAGTGAGAAAACCAAAGAAACATTCTTGTACCTTGCATTTTGAGCCTGCTCTTGTAAGTTCTCTTTAGTGTGGCGATTATCCCTTTCATTTTCATCTGCACATATTCATGCCTTAAAAATCAATTCATAAACCAACCAGTCATACTAAAATCCTGGAAAATATTTTAAGCAATCGTGATTCTCACCTTCTTTAGGAGGATCTAGATATGGTTCATCGACATTACAAGGTTGAACAAAAATGCCATACTCTCTATGTGCTCTACATTATCAAGTGTTGTGTATTGGTATCCTCCCTTTGCAAGCTTTCCTTCAACAATATCTCTAAAAACCTCAATCTAATTCTCATTCAACTCTTCATACTTAGATTTCAAAGACGAATGCCTCTTTGGGCAACCTAGACTCTCCATAGCCATTAAATTGATTTCAACACAAATTTTGAGATTAATTTTGAATTTTTGTGTTGGTTTCCCTTTCCTCTTATGTGTCTAAACTATAAAATGGAATGATAGAGCCCAAGAAAAGGCAACTGGTTTTCCTTGCTAATTCACTTCGTTAAAATATAGATCTAGCACCATATACACATTTTTGATGATGCTTGTAAGGTGTTTAAGCTATAAGGAACTGATCTAACATGGCAAGGCATGAAGCCCCTTAATCATACGAGGGACTAATCTCACATGGTATTGCATGAGAAATGTTAATCATGTGATGGAATGATCTCACATAGCCTATGGAGAAAAAACTATCACCCTTGTTCTTAATCTCAATTAAAATTCAAATTTCAATTGAATTTCAAAGCTATAAAATGGGAAGTTAGGAAAGACACTAACACAAGATAAACTTGAATTCAGACACATAGACTAGTACTTACATTAGGAGGTGTAATGGTTATGTCAATTGGAAATTATATGTAAGCTAACATGTTAGATAGTAAAATTTAATATGTGTATAAAAGATATATTAGTTAATAAGTAGGAGGTGTTTTCCACAACATGTCAAATTATGATATTGTTATCAGGATTCAACTGTGTAGTTGTAAGAGTCAAACTCATTGACCCATATTTCATGAGTAGTGGTTCACAAGAACCCATCTCTCATGATAATGAATGGTCCACTTAGCACTCATTGCATCTAGGTGCATGCTCATAGGGGTAAAGCACTGGTCCTTATTGGGAGGTCACCCATCCCAGTACTACTCCAACTCAAACACGCTTAACTACAAATTTTTCTCCAAGGTTAAGCCAACTTAGCTTGAAACCCCATTTTCAAAACCTTCGACAAGTGTTGTGCCTCATGAACCATTCATTATAAAGCCCCTTTAGCTCATCAATTGATAAGTAGGAGGTATTTTCCACAACGTGTCAAATTATGATATTGCTACCAGGATTCAACCGTGTAGTTTTAAGAGTCGAACTCATTGACCCATATTTCATGAGTAGTGGTTCACAAGAACCCATCTCTCATGATAATGAATGGTACACTTAGCACTCATTGCATCTAGGTTTTGCAAATGGGGTTGCAAGCTAAGTGGGCTTAACCTTGGAGAAAACTCTGTGGTTAAGTGCACTTGAGCTGGAGTAGTATTGGGATGGGTGACCTCCCAGGAAGGCCCAGTGCTTAAAAAATTAGGAAACTTTATTAGAGAATTCAAACAAGAAAGGATCAAAGAAATGATCATCGATGCAAATTAATATGCGGGCCTTACAACTCCAATAGAAACTTGAATTGCACAAACCAAACTCTTGTGGTAGCTTCTAATCTTCATTTGTATTTGTTCTTTCTTGGCACATGTTCCAATCCATGTGTTACAACACTGTCAATCCAAAAAAATTCCCACATTTGGAACAATAAAAAATGGAGAATAATAAAGGTATTTAAGGACAATGGTCATCCAGTTTTAACTTGTTTTCTCCTTCTCAAATTCCTAAATACAACATCGACAAAATCTGTTTTTTTGTTTTTTTGTTTTTGCAAAATCTATCATGTCTTTTGAAGGAACAAACTTTTTTGTTGCCTAACAATCTTTAAGTTTCAAAAACATGACTTCTATTTATACATGATTGCATATCTAATTCAATTTTACACTCCATTGACTCTGAAAAATAGAGAAGTGTAAGGAAACTTTTTCAAGGAATTGAACACCCATCAAGTAACTCAAGACTTCAATGATAGGTGCTTTATAAATTTCAAAAAACTATGTGAAGAAATTTTAGAAAATTATGTTCACTTTTCTTTCAACTTCACTCCCTCAAAGTTACTTGGGATAGCCCATCTGTAAGAGAAACAATTGAGAATTTTTTTAGTGCTTACTCATCAAGCATTAACCCTCCACTGTTGTATTCACTAGAGGGTTTCAAATAACCAAACAATGTAAGGTATGTAATCATTCCAAAGAGATTTGAATGCAAGTACATTGTCCCCTAAAATAACTATTTGCACCTCTTAAGGATACTTCCTTTGTTACCTCCTCCTAGCTCTTCAACCAACTTATATATTGAAACTTGTTTTCTACAATTTCTATCGCACATCAAACAACCTCATCCTCAAATAAAATTTCTTCTTAAATTTGTTTTATGTCATCAATTTCTTAAAATTAGTTTTGAAAAACAAATGTTGTATCATTTTGCTAAGATTTCGACATATTATGTTTCCTCCATTTAGTTTAGAATAAGAAATAAATCAGCACAATATTTTGTAAGTGACTATGAAAGTCAAGGGTCGACAATAAATATTCTGCTAATTTATTTCTTTAAATCACATACAAAATATTTTACTAATTTATTCCTCTTAAAATTATAAATGAGATCACTTTCACAAAACTAGTACTAATAACCATTAATATTATTCCTCTTCTACATTTTTATAAATTTCTCTAGAAAGAAAAAATAATGATCTAGTCCATGCTAAAATTCCCCCAAAACCTTGTTGGAAGAGAAAAATAGTACAAAAAATTAATTCTAATGATTGAACATTACAAATTTTAACTAGAAAATTATATATATATATATATATATAAGCAATATATTATTTTTGTTGGTAAAAGTCTGATACAAAAAGTTCAAGATTATGAACTCATTCCAAAAAAAATACTAGTTCAAAATATCTAAACCTAAAAATCCCTAGTAACTAAAACAGTTTATAAAATAGACTATACTTTTATTTTCAAAGTGTTACATTTCATACTACAAGATTTTAAATCATAAAAATTGTCTTCAAGTAGACAATATAACAAACCTAAGAGAAAGACTAGTTCCAACAAAACATATTTCTCTTAATATATAACCTTGTAATACTTAAAATAGTGTTTAGGACATTTGAAAAATGTATGCATCAGTATTTTCTTATAATTATTTCAAGGAATGATTTGTAACAACTTTTATGTTCTTTGGAGTGCAAGTCATGTAATTTCCTTTTCTTCTATCAAATGAGCCTAAAATGAATTTATTTCTTGTCTATTTTTTTGATTCCTACACTTTGAAACAAAAAGTTATTAAATTTTTTTTAACTTGCATGTGCACCCTCACAACATTGTCAATTTAATAACCTATCATATATGGCATGCCTTTCTTCCTTCACTACATTTTCTTTATTTAGTGGAAGATAAAAAAAATTCTAACAATGTAGAAAAATGGTCACACAAGGAGCATTGATGGTTGATGACTTTCGAAAGGGATAATGGATAACAATAGGATTGATTCCCTATTCCAAATTACTCTTGGTGTTAAAGAAATTTCAAAGATCAATTCTTGATGTAGGTTACTCCCCATTCAAATCTAAAATCTCACAACCACAACAAAAAATTTCACACATAAATGCAACAAGGAAACAATCAATTATATTATCTTCAATGATGAAATGACATTACAATATGCAAAAGCTCACAAGCTTCCCTTACAACATGGGATTTTGATTACAAAAATCTGCAACAATGGAATCTTCAATCCTATGCTCAATCTGACAACATTTGGTTATGTAAACCTGTAACACCTCCAAAGAAAACTTTTCACAATGACAAGGCTTTAATATATAGAATTTTGTGAATGAGAAAACCACTTTGGTTTCCCAAAACAACATGCAATTACCACCTTGGAAAAATCACAGCTCCTTTGAAGAAAAACCATAAAATAATAAAAATTCCTAAATGCTCACATAGCCTTCACATGGGCGTCTAAACCTAAACCAATCAAATTTGGTGAAACTAGATGTCCTTAATATTTGACGGCTCTAATGACTCCATGCGAGAACATGCACCAACATGCAAGCTTGGGCGCCCAACATACAAGAGCATGCAAATCAACATGCAAGGACATGCAATATAAAGTGGTCCCCACCTTGAAATAGACAACTAGGCTGGAATATTCCTCTGAGATGCTTTTGTAACCTTTACTGAAGTTAATTTTCCTCCAAAATTATGATTACAATTTTCCATATGGAAAAATTATAATATTTTGAAATTTGATTATTTAATTTCCCACACATTAGCTCACACTAGCCCTTATTGAAAATAACAAAAAAAGTAAGAAGCAATATTTTTGGTGATGCAAGATTGCCAATCTACCTAGATGCTCCTGCATCAACTCCTTTATAGTGTGAAGTCATTTGGAAGTTGTAAGTGAAATGCATATGGAATGGGAAGCAAAACCTATGTATGAAGGAAGCAAATCGACCAACCAGATTAATATGCATTTATTGTACATATTTTATAGATTTTATCTTTGAATACATTCATTTACCAACATATGACACTTTCTTTCTTACAGAGTTTACTAGTATGAGATAGGTGTGGTGGCATGAGACTTGTTTTGGCTAAAACCTCAGACTATGTATAGTCTATTAACTAATTAAAGACTCTTAGACCTGGCCAATACTTAGATCACATCCATCTTAAAAAAAATATTTATGTATTTTTTATTTAATTTTATGTTTAATTTGTGGAAAGGTATACACACACAAATGTTATAATTTTGTGTGATGTAATTTTCTCTTAGTCTTTAAATTTTCATATACACAAATTTCATCCTCTCCTACACAAGGAGACTCTTCATCCTTTCATAAGGGTCTATGGACTCCTATTGGATCACAACCCCTTAGAGAGTTCCCTCCTCTCTTTAGTGGGGGTAGGGTGTGGCCATGTGGCCCCCCCTCTCACTTACCTTTTATTAAAGAAATTAATTAAATGATTAAAAAAAATATATAACATTTCAAAAAAGTACCAAGCCATAAATTTGTAGCGGATCTATTATATTTGGTGAAATATTTGGCAAATCAACCAACATTAACATTTTTTTAGATTTAGTAGTTTTGCTAAAAATAACAGAGGTCTTAAGATCTAGTGAAGTTATAGATTTAGTTGGTGAAGCTCTACATTTGGAAACATCTCCAAATTTGGTAGAAATTCTGCCAAAATTAGCCATGATGCAATGTTTACATCAATAAATGACTTCTGATTCCCCCCTCCATTGTAATTTCATTTTTTTAGTTCAACTTTAGAAGTTGATATCTTGGGCTTCCAACCTCTTTTTTTGAGCAATTTTTTTTATTTGGGCTAATTTTTTGTGCTATACATATTGGTATAAACATTGTTTTAATTTTGATGCACATATTTTTTAGAAATTATAATTTATGACAAGTTTTGTTAAATTATTCTTGTTTTGTGAATTTTCAAGGCTCCATTCAAGCTCATATAGACTCCTTTTTCATTGTATTTTTTAAAGTGCATATTTTTCGTGTACTACATAGTGGTGCTATCATTTTATAAACATTGTGATTAAAAAAGTACTTTCAACATATAACCTTATTTTGGCAATTGTAATGCATTGAGATCAAAGACCACTTAGATTCCTCTTGTAAGTGGTAATTGTAATTGCACTAAGTATAAAATTCCAAATCATATTTTCTTGGGGGTTTCTTTGATTGATTAATTTTGAGGGGTTGTTTTGTGTGATTTTTCTTTGAGTTCTCTCTTGTGATATCAAAATATTAGTCATGGGTCATCCTAAGTTTCCCCAAGAACTTTAACTTCACATAACTATGCAAAATGGAAAATAGATGCTTGGATTGGACTAATGGGGAAAGGTTTAACTCGCTATATTGATGGAACCATTCTAGAACCAACAAATCCTAAAAAAAATGGATTAGATTTTTAAAAGTACTATGGATCTTAGAAATCTTTGCAAGTTTATTTCTAATGACCTCATCTTTCACATTGATGAGTATAAAAAATTAAGGAGGCTTGGGATAAACTTGCTCAATTATATGACTAAAATAATGATATAAGGGGATACAAAATTGATAATGATATCACTAATCTAGATCCAATTTTTTTTTACAATATCCAAGACTATGTAACTAAGGCTAATGAACCAAGATCACAACTCAGAATTTTATATTGATAAGAAGGATGTATAGTTAGCTTCAATTTTCTAGACAAGCTTCCTTTATAATATGTTTCTTTTATTTCTAGTTTCCAAACTCATTGGTTGACTATGGGAAATACCTATACTATTGCAGTGTAGGAAATTGTATACCCTTTGCAATTTCACACTTTGTTTGGATCCCTTAATTAATTGGACTTAATTAAGCTTCTAATTTTCCAAATTATGCATTCCAAAGCCTTATCTATCTCATTTTCTGAAAGGGAAACCAACATTTAATTAATGCAATTAATATTTTAATCACATTAGAGAATAAGTGTCCTGAATTTTTAGGCCAGGACCCATTTTCCCAAGGGGGAATGGGTCCCCTTCAATTCTTAGGACCCATTTTTGAATATGTTTTTGGTGGTATTTTTATGATTCAAATTTCATATGCAAATTGTTAGCTTTTGGAATCTAATTTTCAAGAAATTAGATAAACACCTATAAATACATAGTCATTTTATCATTTGAAATCATCTAGCAAGAGGTAAACATTCAAGCAAAAATATTAATTTTAAGAGAATATTTATCAGTCATTTGTTGTAGCATTCAAGATCCTATCATCATGTTCAAGCCTATATTTGTTCATGTCATCTCGTGAAGGATAATATGCATTGTTGATCCTAAAGCATCCAAGTATTTTCAAGTGTCCAAATACATCAATCAAAGAAAAATCAAGTTCCTTGGAGAGATTTGTTTGTCTTTAGTCCTCTAAGGGAATCCATTGAAGGGTGGTGAGTTGTAGAAAGCATTGTTTCATTCATCATTTCCTTCTCCACTTGTCATTATTTTCTATAAAGGTTTAATTACCAAACTGAGGTTTGACCAAGGTAAACCCCCATACAAACAAACAAAATATTTTTTCCTCTTTGTGTATGTGTAGGTTACAAGTTGAAGGAGTGGAAAGATCTCGAAGACGCAATTTTACATTGTTGAATTTGTTGTCATCATTGGTGTCAAGTCACAGAAGCTAGGTTGTAGAATTTATTTCCAACTTTCCAACAGTGAGACATGGGGAAAATGGAAGCTTGGATCTTGTACCAGAGGAACCAAAAAGTTGATCTAAACACTTGTAAAGAGACCCATTTTCCCAAGGGTGAATGAATCCTTGTAGGCACCTTGAAACCATTTTTTTTTAGCATATTTGTTCTTCTCTGCACTTCCGAGATCCATTGGTAAACTACTATTTCTAACTATCAACCTCTGGGATTTTGCAATTTTTAATATTAGGGCATATAGGATCATTAAGTTAATCATTTAAAAATATTTCTAATTCATTAAAATCCCCCTTAGGAGATAGATCCAGGTTTGGTTGACTCACCATTAAGGTTGATAGTCAAATAATTCACCTTGTTGATCTATATCCCAATGAAATTTATAAAAATGTGGAAATATCCCTAGGTTATGAACACAAATATTAGAGTCACCATACTTTTGTGTTTCATTTTTCTGAACCTAACATTATTACACTATAAAATTTCTAAAATTGGAAGTCCTTCAAACCCTAGGTTTAGATTTGCATTGCATTGTTTTGCATTTCTCATATAGGGTTCTATTTTTGCATTCTAAAAGCATCAAAAATCTTTAAAAAATTGCATTCATCTTGCATCATAACTTGCATTAGGGTTTTTTTTAGTCATATTTAGATCATATTTACATTCATATTGCATTCATTAAGTGGTTGAAATCTGAAATTGTTCATTGCATGTATATTGCATCGTTTAGTTTAGCTCAAAAACAAGTAAAAAATTATATAATTTTGTTTCAAATTGGCATAAAATCATTACTTTTAGAATTTTTCATCTTCAAATTAGATAGGTATTGTATTTTAGATCTGAAAATTGCATTCAAATGTGTCCTTTGTTGTGACATATTTACACTTAGATAACATTGTCTCAAATTGAAAAACATTGCATTGTTTGTTTTCAAGTTGCATCAAATCATCACTTTTAAGTTGTGGTATCTTAGGATTAGTAAAATATTTCATTTTACATCTAAAATTTGTGTTTAAAAATTATCAACACATTTTCACCTTTGTTTCACACTTGCATCTTGCATTACATTATCCTAAATTGAACAAAATCTAGAAAAATAACTATTGTTTAAACTGTTTGTAACTGGAGAAACAAACATCAAACAACATAAAACTTCAAATTTTCACTTTTCAGAACCCTGTCCTAATACAATTATCTCATAAAAATTTTGCACAATCTTTTGTCTCTGTATTATCAGTCTATTCTAGCTTGCAGAAGTCTGTTTTAAAATTATGAAAAAATGTTATTGCATGTGCAAGAAAAGTGTTATTTTGCTTGATTTGTTGCAAATTTGAGAATTTTTTTTGTATTTCAGTATTGAAAATCATCATATCTATAGGATAATTATTTGAATATTTTGAAGCATTGCATAATTTGGATAGTTAGTTTTCACTTTTGCATAACTTCATACATTGCATTGTAATCTAGTCATGTTAGATTTCTTTCCACAAGCACATTGTATACTTACCAAGCCCTTTAGTTGTGATGAATTTTACATACATTAAATGAATCCCTAGAGGAATTCATCTCACCTAGATCATCCACTAAAGCTTTGGTGCAAGAGGATGCAATCATAGATAATCATGAAAAATCTTAGTTCTTCTCTCGACACCTCTCCTACTTGTGACAAAGGTGATACTTGGTGTTAGAAGACCCAATTATTGAGGATAATGAGAATATTGTTTGTCCCTCTTCCAATGCTTTACCCATTTGGTAAGATATGGTATTAAAATAAGATGAAACCATTTATACATTCCACTTAGCAAATAGTAAGATGGATGGCATAGATGAAGATGTTGTGTTCACATTAGACCCCCCTTGAATATAAGCTCATCTAAGTATCTTAGTTGAGGCTATGAATGTGAAAGTACTAGTTAGATCTCCTTTAATTAGTGAGCCTCCTAAGTAACCTCCCATTATAGGACCTCCTAAACCTCTAGATGCTATCTTAAACTTTGCAAGGCAACTCTGTAGTAAACATGTGTTGTAGCAACCAAGTTGTCATACTGTAGCTCACCCATATAATATTCCTCAATGTAGTGGTAAAGAGTATGATATTGTTGAGAAACTTCATCATACTTTGGTAAACATATCCCTTTGGGATTTGATTCAAACATCACCTACATACAATAGGATGCTCCAAGAAGTTTTGTAGAAGAATGATATCTAATATTTTGTTAAATTAAATGATGTAGCAACCTCATTTGATTGTATGCAAGTGACAAAGTTGGATATTACATTCCCTCAACATGAATTACCTTCACTTGAGATCCAAAATAAATAGGGAGGCTTAATGATAAAGGTGATCATTAATGAAATTGTAGTTAGGTGCACTCTCATAGATAACAAAGTGGGTCTTAATGTTTGTAGCATTGATCTCCTAGATAAAATTGGTGTGGACAAGAAGCTTATTCAACCTAATGATGTTAATATTCATGGATTTGACAATGTTAATAAGCAATAATTGGGATTGATCATATTACCCATCGAGGTTGGACCTGTGGTTTTGTCTACCCCTATCTATATCATGCTAGGACCTCTTTCATACAACCTTCTCCTAGGTAGACCATGGATTCATGCCATAAAAATATTCTCATCTACTCTTCACCATGAGATGAAGTTAGAATATAACAACAAGATTCACATGGTTGAAGTAGATGAACAAAGTTATAATTCAAAATTTCAACATGATCATGACACTTCCAACTCTCTTAATACTTTGATTCCAACTTTAAAGGTAGAACCAAAAAGTTAGGGTTAGATAAAAAATATAAAATCAAAAAGTTGTTGTCAAAGATAAAAAAGGAACAGTCAAACACGTAATTACCTATAGAGGTAGTTCTATTTGCCTCAACAAATGTGATAGAATCCACAATTGTGGCAATTCATAGTTGATGGACACAAAAATATTTGCAAACGTAGTTCTGTTACTTAGGAAAATGCAAAAAAACCTATTGTAGACATGTAAATTTGACTTAACACCTATCACAACCTGAAACATCTTGGAACATCTCGGAATCAACCTGAAATGTCTCAAAACAACTCAAATTCAACTCAAAACATCTCAAAACATCTTAGAATCAACTCGGAATGTCTTAGAACAACTCAGAATCTCCCGAAACGTCTCGAAACATCTCGAAATAACCTTGGAATGTCTTGGAACAACTTGAAATCAACCTGAAACATATTGAAACATCTCATAATCAATTCAAAATGTCTCAAAACAACTCAGAATCATCTCAAAACATCTTAGAACATCTCCAAATCAACCCGAAACATCTCAAAATCAACTCAGAATGTCTCAAAACATCTTAGAATCATCTCAAAACATATTGAATCAACTTAGAACATCTCTGGAACATCTCAAATCATCCTGCGACATCCCATAATCATCCCACAACATCAAAAAACATATGAAACCCTAATTTCCTCTATTAATTGAATAAAACAACATTATTTAATTAATTCACTTTTTTATCATTCTCAAAAAATTAAATAAATAACGTTTATTTAATAAAGTCTTGGAAACCCTAATTCTACTATTAATTGAATAATACAACGTTATTTTATTAATTCATGTTTCATCATTTCGACTAATTAAATAAATTACATTTATTTAATAAAGTCCTAATCTAATATTATTTTGTCTTGATTAGTCAAACAACGCCAATTATTTGATTACGTCACTAAATTACCTTATTCCCCTAAATTGATTAAATTATTAAATCATAATAATTTGATTATGACACTTTCCCTCCAAAAATTTGAATGATCAAATCAAATTATTCAAATAATTGGTCAAAAATTAAATCAAACTAATGCAACTCTATTTGCAAAAGTTAAACTTGATTTGCATGTTAAACTCCAAAAATGAATGAATTAATTAAATCAATTAATACATATTCCTCACCCACTTTCTGATTGAGAAATCATGGGTTGTTGACTAAGCAATCTAATTTGCTAAATCAACCATCTAATTTTGCTAACTCAACCATCAATTTCTTAACTAAATCCTAACTGATCAATCTAAACCCTGACTAGCCAATCTATTCCTCAATCACCCAAATTGTGCAATCAACTTTGCACAATCTTCTCATGTCTAAATCCTCTCAACACATTTTGACCGTTTATCTAGATATTCTCCAACGTGATCCTGATCGTCGATTCAAAATCTCATTTCCTATATAAAAAACCTCTCTCCTCACAAATATGGATCAAAGAATAAACATATTTTTTGCAATGAAGTGTTTTCACAATCACCATTGATAGAGCTTCAACCTTTTTTGATCAACCAAGCATCATTCATCTAGATTTTGCACACGAACTTTGGAGGCTTCACATTGACAAGAACAATCTAACATCACATGAATACACTCTACTATGGGATCGTAATACTTTTTTTATTTCTTTCATTCATTTTGGTAATCATAGGTTTCTTAATGTATGTTCAATTAGCTTAGTTTCATTTTGTATGTGTAGGATAGGATTTTAGATTTTATGTATTTGATCTTAGCTTAGATCCTAATTTCAATTGTAGTTTGATCTCTTTTTTGTCTAACATCTACCCCCTCACACATTTTGGCATCCTCGATGGGACCTAGGTCCTTAGTACTAATGTTTTCATGAGCCAAATTGAAGTTACAGGGTTCCAAGAGCTTTCAAGAGAAGTTCCACGCATTGCCTAGCAACAACTCACATTTGACTGACAAAAATTTTGAGCATCTGCAACAAGAAGTGCACTTTTTCCATGGGAAGCCCACTTTTGCACTAAGAACCTCGATTTTTCTTTTTTTTTTAGCATTTGCAAATTTTCAGGTTAGCATTTGCATGGAGATTTGAGCATTTTCTTTTTGGAACTAAGCATTTGCATTTTTTTTTAGCATTTGTAATTTTTTTCTGAGAATTTGCATTTTTTCAAAGAATTTGCTCTAGAAGTCAAGTGTACGGATCCTACACTATTGTAATGAACCTCCTTGCTAATGTTTTCTTATTTTGCAAGTGCTAATGAGTTTTTTATGCAGGATTTGAAACAAGTTAACTCGTTTTGTGCAGGGAAGACGATCAGTCCAAGATTTTCAAAGTCACAATCATTTTTTTTAACTTAGGAAAACTTTCATTTGGTGCACTAAAATGAACAACACAAATCACATTTGATTTTGGTGTTGATAAAATGAACCAATTTTAAGCTTTCTAAGTTAGAAACTTTTGTTTGGTGCTCTAAAAATGAACAAAACAACAAACTCACATTTAGTTTTGGAGCTATTAAAATGAATCAATTTTAAAGCTTTCTAAGTTAGAAAAACTTTCATTTGGTGCACTAAAATGAACAACACAAACTCAAATTTGATTTTGGTGTTGTTAAAATGAACCAATTTTTAAATCTTTCTAAGTTAGGAACTTTTGTTTGGTGCTCATAAAAAGAACAAAAACACTTCAATTTTGGGTTCTAAAAATGAGCACATTTCATGTTTTCATAAATTAGGAACATAAATTTTTCTGCATAAAAAGAGTACAAATGATTTCCATTTTGTTGACGCACGTTCGATTTACTTTTGTTGACCAATTAAGACCAGGCCTAATTTTCTTAGAAACACTTCAATTTTGGAGCTTAAAATGAACAAATTGTTCTCGTTGTTTTCACACCATTGCTATCTTAGCTGCTTGAAGTCCTGAACACTTCAATTGGTGCAAAAATAAAAAAGAACATTTTGTTTATGTTATTCACATATTTTGGGGGATAACACCACTTGAGGTATTTAAAATGAATTAATTTTCTATGAATTGTATATCGTGTATTCATTGATTGGAAAAGCTAAATGTTTGTCTTCTCCCCTTGCACCTTTTGGCAATCTTGGGTAAGCGAGGACATTTTGAGATTTTCACTTTTTTCAAGCATACCTTTTTAGAGGGCTTGCCTACTTGAGGAATCTCCTATGTCGGAGGACTTGTGGGCAACCCAAGTGGCACTTTCGTTCTAGACCACTATATAAATATTTTCTGAGTGTGAGGAAAGTTCATCACTCACTGGGTGTGTATGTCCTATACCGATGTATTCCTCCTCAGTATCCTCGTGATGCGTAAAAACTTGCAAGGGCTAGAAGGTTCTTAATTGAACAAAATGCCACATGTGTAGGTGACTGAAAATAATATCCCCAGAACATGACTAAGATCCAATTGTTTTAGAAGCCACCCGATTATCCAAAACATTCTTTGAAAGTGGTGCATCATAATTTACTTTCGAGAAGTTACTTTCCAAGTCCGACTATAGCCCCGCCCCATAAATCACATGTAAAATCATCTCTTGGAGCATGAGGCAAGCTCACCTAAGAGGATGGTTTCTCTCCACTAGGGTTGTAATTGCTTGTTAATGTTAAACTTTTCCAATTACATTCAAAAAAAATTGTGACATAATTTTTTTTGTTTGATTTAAAGAAAAAGAACACATAAAAAACAAACAATGAACAAGATGGTCAAATAAAAAACCCTTTGATTTCATGTATACTTGTGAAAGAAGCCTCATGTTTTGCACTCCTTGAAAGGATTTATCCTTAAAGGTTTCCAAACATTTCGGCTTTTATTTCAAGTTACCTTGATCAAAGTAAACATTTGGTAAACTATGGCTTGGGTGTTGTGATTTCACAACTTAAGCTATAGACATTCAGGTCACATAAAATCCATGCTTTTGAGTTAGTCCAGTGCTATTATATCATTTCCCATACTCAAGAACAAAGAGGAAACAAACACACGGAGGTTACAAACTACCATTCCAGCTCATAGTATTTTTGCTAACACTTAGGGGAAAACAAACTGAAGTTGTTTATAAGATCATTGTTCAAAAAAAATATTTGAAAAATCAGATTGGTCACAAAGTCGCTCATCCATTATTCCCATACTACTTTTTTTAAATCAAAATCAAACAAAACATTAGGATCATCCCTTCGCTCAAAAATTCTATGATATCAACAATTACTTGGAACTCACAAATAGTTCAAGTATCTTTCCGACAACATATCCTCTAGACAAGGAAGTGGAGTATCGACCCTAGTTCTTCAGCATTTTGATTTCCAAAAAGTAGCCACATTCCAAAACAACACTGAAACCTTAGGGTCTTAATCTTCACAGCAACCATCCCAAAATACCATCACAACTTATGACCTTTTGTCAGCCTACCACTCCAATTCAACAACTAGACCTTGTAGCACCAATCTTTCAACCAAGTAACACATATATTGAAGTTGCCCAAACTGACATCATAAGCAGTTTGAAAACTTTCATATTTGAGAAAAAAAAAACACCCCACCAATTTCTCACCACATCCATCATCTTAGACGAAGAGGAAGAAAAGTTAGACCTAGCAATCGGAAGACCTATATTACCACCACCTACATGACAATATACATCCCTCATGCTTTTTGGCAAGCAAAAGATCCTTAGTTCTGGCAAGAGCAAGATCCTTAAGCAAAAATCTATACTTTGGCTCTCAAAGAATCACCCTACAAAAATATTTTCCAAAGGTTTCTTCTCAAGGAGATATCACAACCATCAAAACTAGCTAGATCACTTC
The DNA here is from genome assembly GCA_007258455.2 of Sequoia sempervirens. Lineage (NCBI taxonomy): Eukaryota > Viridiplantae > Streptophyta > Pinopsida > Cupressales > Cupressaceae > Sequoia > Sequoia sempervirens. The sequence continues at coordinate 277,017,309 of VDFB02058242.1, read as the reverse complement.
TATTATCGCTTTGCACCAATAGGCCATGCCTTTTCCAAAGAATAGGAGTCAGGGAAAACAATCACAAAATCTTGGTAGTTGTTTATGACAACCACGAGGTCACAACACAAAAAGAAAATGGAAGCAAACAAAACCAACACTAGCATCCCACCAAACAATTCCATGAACAATGAAAGCATCCCTTGGGGCTATAGGCCAAGTGATCTTGAAACACCATAGAAGATTCCTATGTATAGAAATACCTTTAGTCAAGAGGAACTAAATCATAAACAAAAGGAGGTAATTGAACAAAACAACAAAGACCCAAATAGAGTGGTTATAGAGGAGGTAGACACAGAGGAAGAAATAAATGAGGATGAATTATTTGAACATTCCAACAACCTCAAGGTTCTTAAACTAATGGATAGGTTGTTGCAAAAGGATCCAAAATCCTATTTCTTCAAGTTAGCACAAAGTGGTGCTAAATTACTGGTGGATTTCAATGTAGAAGCTCTCAAAGATGCCAACCGTATTCCCTTAGGGGATAACTCAGTTGTAAGATAGATAACCAAACCTCTAGAGATTCCAAACATGACACTCGTGTTCTCACAAAATGATGGTCAGGCCAAAGAGAACCCCTTATTCAGAAAACCAACTTAGGTTGAAGAAGTAGTAGTGGCACAATTGTATCAAGGAGGACCATCATAGTATGAACCACCAAACAACAATCCTCCTCCCATATAGTATGTACCTCAGAGTACCTCAAATATAGACCCATCTCAGAATAGTTGGTACCTTCAATAGGGTGGAACACAAGGTCCCCCTCAAAATAGTTAATACCTTCAACAGGGCGGAACACAAGGTCCCCCTCTGAACAATCAGTACCACTAACAAGGTGGACCACATGGTCCCCTTTTGAACCAGCAATACCAGTAGCAAGGTGTGCCATACAACACCCTTTTTCAATCAACCCATCAACAGGATAACCTTCAGTTTAGTCCTACCTAGTAGCAAGGTGTACCATAGAACACCCTTCTACAGTCAACACATCAGCAAGGTGTCCTGATAATGCATCAACAAGGTGTCCCGCTAATGCATCAGTAGGGTAACCTTCAGTTTAGTCCTACACAACAACAAGGTGTGCCACAAAGAACCCTTCTTCAATCATCCTACCAACAAGGTGTCCCACTAATGAATCAATAGGGACAACCTTCAGTACACTTCATCTCAGCAACAAGGAGCTAACCCTCCTTACACCCAACAAGGACCTAACCTATTCTACACCCAAAATAGTTACCAAGGTCTTATACCTTCACAATACCCAATATATGACCCAAACATGGTGAGACAACAAGGCTATTATACACATAAATCACAAAAAAAGTGCCAAAAATGGACATAGAAATGAAGTTGGAGGTTGTCACCCAATAGGTAGTAGGAATGCAAGGCAAAAAACAAAAGAAAAAAAAATACTATCCAAGAGATATTCCCATTCCCATTCGATCAATCTGTCACTACAATATCCTTTCCAAAGAATTTTGAAATACTCGGGTTTGACAACAAATACAATGGAAGAGGGGACCCAGTAGAGCATATATGTGATTTCTCTGTATCATGCATGGAATTACGACACAATGACTCATACCTCATGAGACTATTACGCAGCCTTATAGGCCATGCTATGGAGTGGTTCACTAATTTGACACCAACAGTCAAGACCTTCGAAGAACTGTCTAACAATTTCATAAGTCACTTCTCCTTCAACATTGAGAAAGATGTCACCATCACAAGCTTGTCCACAATAAAAAAAAATCAAGGAGAATATTTTACCTCCTACTTACAGCAATGGAGACACAAGGCTAGTAGATGTAAATGGCCCATTCTCGACAAGGAATTGGTAGACATATTCATTACCAACATCTTACCTAAGATCAATTATCAACTCACAATGTTATGTCCAACAAAATTTGAAGAAACCATTGAGAAGGGATTGAATATTGAGAGAGAACTCATTGCAAGAGGAGCCCTTAAATCAAACAGCTCAAAAGACAATTTGTCAAGTTCGAATGAGAAACCTAAATTCTAGGCTAAAAAACAAAAACATCACAAACATGGAGTGGTTGATGCTAGAACATTATGGCAGGCACATAACACAACTCAAAAAAAACCATGGGTAGCATAGACAAACTATTTTCCAAACAACCTGCAAAACAACCAAAATACCTATCCCAAGAACAATCAGGTTGTGAACCAACAAATGAATCAGGCAGGGCAATAGAGGTAGTACAACAAACCAAGAAGGCAATTCACAGTACTAGGTGAGTCACTAGAAACAGTCATGCAAAAACTAGTACAACAAAACTTCCTTAAAACTAATGATCGTCCAAACTATGAGGAACCTAGTTTTAAAACACCGTGGTATAACAAGAAGGACTTTTGCAGCTTCCATATGATCAAAGGATACACCACAAACAATTGCATGAGACTCAAGTACCTCATCCAAGATTTAATAGACAAAGGGGAGGTAGATGTCGAACATCATCCTGAGAATAAGGACCTGCAAATATACTCATACCCAATCCCAAACCATGCCAAAGGAAATGACACATATGGGGACACAGTTTTGGGAACCCTCTCACAAGTTGATGATAATAGGGCAAACGTAGTAACTCTACAAGGTGGAGACGACAACTGTAACGTAACTACCCATCAAGGAAAAGTTACAATTCAAGGAGTCCCACCCAAACTTGCAATCAAGTCACCAAATGACTATAGTATTGTAGAACAATTAAAGAAAACACCTGCCCTAATCTCAATCTTGGAGTAGTTAAAACTATCACCTGCCCATAGGGAAATACTTGAAAAGGCATTGGAAACAACAGTCCCTAATGACCTCAATCCTAGTCAATTCAAAGCCATGGTTGGAAAGATCACAAGTAATCATTTAATCTTTTCTAAGAAAGATCTACCCCAAAGAACATTCCATAACCAATCCCTCTACATAAAGGTTGGTGTTCATTAAACCATGGTCAAATGGGTCGTGAGCTTGACCTCAAACTCGAAATTTTTGGCCAACCTCTCGAGGGGGAAGCATAGAGTCCTACCGTCATTCCATGAAACACCAGGGCACAGTGGGGCATATTTTTTTCAAAAACTTGATCTTAAAAATAGAACCTTTGAAACAAAGCAACCAGTACTTTGTATCAAAGAGGGGCAAAATGTAGACATGTAAAATTGACTTAACACTTATCACAACCCGAAACATCTCAGAACATCTCAGAATCAACCCAGAATGTCTCGAAACAACTCAGAATCAACCTAAAACATCTCAAAACATCTTAGAATCAATTCATAATGTCTCAGAAGAACTCATAATCAACCCAAAACATCTCGAAACATCTTAGAATCAACTTAGAATGTCTCAGAATAACCCAGAATCAACCCAAAATGACTTGAAACATCTCAGAATCAATTCAGAATGTCTTGAAACAACTCATAATCAACTCAAAATGTCTTGGAACATCTCATAATCAACCCGAAACATGTCTGAACATCTCAAAATAAACTCAAAATGTCTTGAAACATCTCAAAATCGTCCCAGAACATCTTGAATCAACTCGAAACATCTCTAGAACATCTTGAAGCATCATGTGACATCCCACAATCATCCCACAGCATCAAACAACATCTGAAACCCTAATTTCCTCTATTAATTGAATAAAAAAATATTATTTAATTAATTCACTTTTTCATCATTCTCAACAAATTTAATAAATAATAAATATCGTTTATTTAATAAAGTCTTGAAAACCCTAATTCTACTATTAATTGAATAATATAACATTATTTGATTAATTTGTGTTTCATCATTTCAACCAATTAAATAAATTACATTTCTTTAATAAAGTCCTAATCTAATCTTATTTCATCCTGATTAGTCAAACAATGCCAATTATTTGATTACATCACTAAATTACCTTATTCCTCTAAATTGATTAAATTATTAAATCATAATAATTTGATTATAACACTTTCCCTCCAAAAATTTGAATAATTAAATCAAACTATTCAAATAATTTATCAAAAATCAAATCAAACTAATGCAACTCTATTTGCAAAAGTCAAAATTGATTTGCATGTTCAACTCCAAAAATGAAATAATTAATTAAATCAATTAATTCATATTCCTCACCCACTTTTTGATTGAGAAAATCATGGGTTGTTGACTAAGCAATCTAATTTGCTAACTCAACCATCTAATTTTTCTAACTCAACCATCAATTTCCTAACTAAACCTTGTCTGATCAGTCAAATCCTAATTGATCAATCTAAACCCTGAGTAGCCAATCTATTCCTCAATCACCCAAATTATGCAATCAACTTTGCACAATATTCTCATGTCTAAATCCTCTAAACACATTTTGACTATTGATCTAGATATTCTCCAATGCAATCTTGATCGTTGATTCAAAATATCATTTCCTATATAACAAACCTCTCTCCTAACAAATATGGATCAGAGAATCAACATACTTTTTGCAAAAAAGTGTTGTCACAATCATCATTGATAGAGCTTCAAACTTTTTCAATCAACCAAGCATCATTCATCTAGCTTTTGCACACGAACTTTGGAGGCTTTGCGTTGATAAGAACAATCCAACATCACATGAATACACTCCACTACAGGATGGTAATACTTTTTTTATTGCTTTCATTCATTTTGGTAATCATAGGTTTCTTAATGTATGTTCAATTAGCTTAGTTTCATTTCATATGTGTAGGATAGGATTTTAGATTTTCTATGTTTGATCTTAGCTTAGATCCTAATTTCAATTGTAGTTTGATCTCTTTTTCGTCTAACATCTTCCCCCTCACACACCTGCAAACATGGAAAAATGACCAGAAAAACCCTGCACAGTAAGAAAATGAATGCGAACAAATTATCAATCGCAACCAAATTAACAAATGCAATTGGTTCACGATTGTTAGAGAAAACCGTTCATTGTCGCTCACGAATCTATAACAGGCGATCACGCCAGAAACCTGTAAATCATAAAAAACACACAAGTTCATTAGATCAGGGACATGGGTCCCACTGGGCATGCCAATTTCTAAAGAGCGAGAAATGGAATGTGGAAATAAGATCAAACAACTTGGGTTAGTATCAACAAAACCCAAAACAAGAGAAGATCAAACCCTTACTTACAAATGGAATTAAGTGCATACATGGTTAGTATTCAACATAAACAATGAAGATCAATTCAAAACAAGAAATCAAGCTAGTGTGTAAACTTTACATTCTATTTTAATGGTGATGGTATGATGGAGTACTCATTCAAGAAGCTCCCATGATTGCAAAAGCATGAAGATTGATGACCTAAATGATGATAATTGCTCATATGCTCAATGATAATATTTTTCATGTTTGTGAACAATGTTTTTTTTATATATTTTCATGTTTGTGATCAATGGTTGAGATTAATCCTTAAAGAGCCATGAATCTAAGTTAATCAAGGAAGATGAGGGATCAAGATTGATTTGAACTCAAAATATCTCCATAATTTAAAGAAAATTGGTTGAGGATATTTGAAATGAAGGGTGAAGATTAGTTCAAGAAATGGAGGGATGAGAATGAATGAGAGGAATGAGATATTTTGAAAAAGAATATTCCATGGGAATATATACCTTTGAGAGGGAAAATTAGAATAATTAAATAATTCAAGATTATTTAATTATGGAGGATTAGGATATTCTTTTTTAAAAGGAATATTCCAAATGACTGGGATGTGAATTAGATAATTAAATAATAAAAATTATTTAATCATAGTGTTAGCTCTCAAAAACACAAGTAAAATACCTCAAGAGGTTGTCAATCTCTTGTTACGTTTTAGGGTAACATACAAGGCCAAATGGTTTAGACCTCTACTCTTCAAGTGCTACTAGACCTAGGCGGGTGTACCTATATGAATAAAGCAGACTTAAGGTTGTATGACTTGACTGAATTAATGGATCTATTATGATGGCACAAATGTAATAGATAAAAGCTTGTAGACTACTCATACTCCTAATATTAAACTTGAAATGTGAATGTTTTAATAAGATTTTATAAAATTCTAAAATGTGGATGGTGTGACTAGTGCCTACTTCTGTTGGGCTAATGGAGTCAAGAGGTCAATATTATTTGTGTCCTATTTCTAGATACAATTCAAATTGTTTGGCACTTTTATGTTTATAACTTGTATAAACAGGCAAGAGTGTAATTATCATATTCTTCTTAATAATCTAAATGTCCTTTTCCAAATTACTGTGATTAATTAGAAGGATTTAATCCTGTCTTGCAGGAACCAATTAACTGAACCACACAAGAGGACAACCTTGGAGACAACCAAATAATATTTTTCAAAGAAATCCAACAAACAACCAACACCATAATTGGATCACCAAATTTATGCATTCTTCTCCATTACATAATTTGAAAAGATTTTACAATGTACAGCATGATATTTATTTCAGCAACAGCTCACCCTATCCAACTACCTAACCTACTTCTTTCTCCTCCTAAAATCTAATATATTTTTTTACATGATTTTACTGTACATATATACAATACACATTTTAGGGTTATGACCCTTCATTTGTTCCAATGCAACTTTTCAACATTCTTTCGCGAAAATAAAATATTTAATTAATTGCCATTTTGGCAAATTAAATATTTTAGTTAATCTTCATCATCTCGGGTGAAATAATCAATTAACCTTCCATAAATGAAATAATTGACTTTAACTCCTCATCTTTGCATTCCCATGAAAATCAACTTTTAATAATTATTATAATCTTCACTGTGGTCACAGGTTTCACGTTTCACCAATTAAATAATTACCCATCTTCATAACTTCTTCAGTGAATATTGATTCATTTTCCCCTTTCACTTGAAAATATCCTTTAGGTAAAATAATTACCTAATTGGTTAACTCCATAAAAATAATTTACCTCCCAAAATACTTTTATATCTTTGGTAAAAAATATTTCTCCTTCAGTGCAAATATTTATAATTCTTACCCCTTATGATTTTTATGGGTGAAATAAATATCTTCCTTATAACTCCTTAGTAAAAACATGAAGTTTATATTCCTTAAAATAATATTTTCATCGGCGTGACATATTCACAAAACTTACTGTGACCTCCCTTCTCTTGCCAATAAATTTCTTCATTGCTTATTTATTTTCCAAATATTTTACAAAGTTTAAACTTTATAAAACACTGAAATATTTAGGGTTTTGAAAGCATCCATATTCATTTTAAAGCATACCCAATGTTTTAAAATATATGTCATTTGAACTTTAGAACTTAAGAAAGAATTTTTCAATTTCAGTTGGAGAGCAAATAAATTAATTTCACCATGGGCACACGGAGCATCCTGGAGCCATGAAAATTTGCAAGGGACTGTGATCAATTATTTTGGAAGTGGGTTTTCTATGGATTTTGAACAGCTCACCAAATCAAGGTACTTCCTTTGTAAACTAACATGTCGGGGCATGTAGCAAGAAAAATAAAATTTTAAATTACTAAACCAAATGAGCTCAGAATCTAACAAAATTGAAACTGGAGACATTTGAGGCCAAAAAACCAACTGGGTCGTTCTTAGAATTTTAAAATTTGCAAATTGTTTGGAGTGTCAAATCTAGCCCGGGGTAGTCCCAAAACAATTAAAAAACATACCAGAACTCCTCCGACGATCATAAAAATGCATACACATGTTGATTTTTGATAGGAGAGTATGCTCATCAAATGGTTTGGCATGAAACTTTCTAAATTTCAAACTATAAATTTCCAAAGTTGCTTAGTCAACATTTTCTAAAAATTACCACTGTCAAACTCAATTGAAACCTTCCATTTGCCTCTTTTAAAAAAATATCAAATGTGATCTTGGGAAGCTATAACTTTGGATATTAGGTCATTTAGGCATGGTGAATATGTGTGCAAGATATTTTTTCATCAATCATCTTCATTCATGAAATATCAAACATCAAAGTTGACTATTTTGCAGCTGTTCCAGAAATGCAATTTCCAAACTGTGTAAAATCCAATTGGATTTGATCTTGGAAAAATATCAAACGATGTTTTGAAGCCCTGAAAATTGACATGGAAGTAGATTTTGGTGTAGAGAATCAAATGAACTAATCATTTTGTTATGAAACTCTTTCAATTGTTTAATATTTACCCTCAAAGTTGGCCACTTTAACAGATTTCATTGTGCTGACAGCAGATTTTCTCGAAAACCCTTCAACTTGGCCTTCTGTAACTTTGTCAAAACTGATTGTATGAAGCTGAAAACTAGCGTGCATACTCCCATACGTTAAACAAACATGTCTACAAAGGGATTTTTCTTGAAATTGTACTAACTTCATTTTGTGATTTTTCAAAGTGAGTCACTTGAGCAGATTTTTCAACTGTACTCTTGAGTGTTAAAATTAACTTTTTGAATATGGGGACTTAAAATTTGTATGAAATTTTAAGTCCCAACACATAGGACCTTAGAAGAAAATCAGATTTATGGCTAATTAAATAATTAAAATTATCCAATTAGGAGAGATAGGATGAAAATTAGTGAAATAGGATGAATTAATTAAATAATTTAATATTATTTAAGTAATAGAGGAAATAGGTGAAAATGATGAGAAAAGGGTAATTAGTAATGCAAGTGATGAAAATGATGCAATTATGTAGGATTGAGGATGAATATGACAAAAAGGAAATATTAATGATGTGTGATACGGATTAGGCAATTATGCATGTCTACAATTGCATTCATTGTTCAACTAGCATTGCTTCTTAGACATCAGTGAGCACTATCTAAGATCAAGTATACCACTTCTTGACATTACACCTTTAACATTAATGACAACTTATATTCAACAGTTTAGGCCTTTTGCACAGTAATGTTATATATGTTCTTAATAGCTACAACTAGCACTTGCACCCCAATGAGGTGCAATACTTATGCCGATAGGCTGATATACTTTGGTATTATATTATGAGAATGCAGAAAAAGTGCATGTTTCTTTTTTGGTAGCGAGCTTTTATGATCATTGTGATTTGTCTTCAAGACCTATACAATGAAAGCAATGGGGTGGTAAGGTGGGTAGATTAGGTGTTGGTGCAATCAACTTATAGTAGCAATTTGAAGCTTTGAAGTTTGAACTATGTTATGATTTATAAGCAATCGAAGGAGAGTTTTGGAAGAGAGAAATTTGTAACAATGGAATTGATGCACCATGGAAATTTGGGATAGATATCAAATAGACAAGAATTAGAGTTGCGTACCTTAATTTAGAGGAGACATAGCTGTTGTAAGCGAGCCTCGATTGCGTATGGATTGGTTTGCATTTTGGAGTATCTTTCAAAAGAGAATGGTGGTTGAACGTGAAGGTCATTTAACGATTTAACTCTAGATATGGCTGTAAATGTTAGTCCATGCCTATCTATTTTACCAATATCAATTGTTGTTTTTTGCAGTGTTAGGCCTTGAGCTTTGTGTATGGTAATAGCCCATGCCATCGTGAGTGGTATCTGCCTTCTATTGCCCAGGGAAACATGTATTATCAGTATACTCTTCGGGTCATGCACATTCCATGGTGGCCCACTATAGTTGTCGAACCTTGTTACAACATACATGGGAACATCTGGCGGTTTGGAACCGAGGCTGTAAATGATCTCAACAACTTCGCCAAGAGCTCCATTCACTAGTCCTGCTTGTGTCCATATGTTGGACGTGAGCATAATGCATTGCCCTTTACAAAGCGAAACTTCCTTTTCAAGTTGTTCATCGTTAGCTGCATTATCTATTCCATACCTAGTGCTTGTCGCAACACTTATTGCAATTGGATGGTTCAATGATTTTAACATTTTTCTGTTGTGTAGTCTAACTAAATCATTAGTAGCAAACAAGTGCATTGAATTGTTGAACTCTTCTTTTTCTCTTGATGTGAGTTGTTTGTTTGTGCATGTCATTAAAAGTTGCCAATCTTCTTTTGTTGCTTCTACATTCTGAATGTTTTGCAATAGTCGACGGAATTTTTGCTGTATTGGAGTCTCACCTTGTTGACGAAATACTATTTGCAAGGTGACCACGGTTGTAAATTCGCTCCATAGTGTTTTTGCAGCTGAGTGTGATGTGTACAAAGGTTTGTCCATCATGGGTGGCAGCTGGGCGAGGTCACCGATCAAAATAATTGACACTCCACCAAAGTGTAGATGTTGTCGGTGTGGGAAAGCCTCACGTAGTCTTGTGTCTATTATTAGTAGCAACTTTGGACCTATGAAGCTCATCTCATCAATCAAAATGTATCTTATATGTTTCATATCTTCTTGAAATGTTGTTAATGTTTGTCCTTGTAGTGGGTGCATCTCTTTAATAGGGATCCAAAGTGTTGAATGTATAGTTGATGCATGAATGTTAAATGCAGCAACCCCTGTAGGAGCTAATGTGAGCAGTTGGCTTTTTTGTTGTGGGCTCTTACTTGTGAGTGCTTTTCTTATGCGGGCAATTAGGTATGATTTTCCTGTGCCTGCAGTTCCTTGAACAATCATATGTAATGGTTTTTCTAAGGGGCGTTCACTATGGTCAGCGATAATTGTGAGTGCTAGTTTTTGTTGCGATGATAGTGTATAGTCAGGGACATCCAAGTTGCCTGCCATAGTCTCTTCTTGGCTACATGACTTTTTCATGGGTATGAACTGGGTGGCAATCTCATGAATATCTTGGGGTATTGCTAGCTAATCCCATCTATTGTTGTTATCAAACTCATGCCTACCAAGCATATCAAGTTCATTTAGGCTAACATTGTTTGAGGGGCCCATTTGTGAAAATAATTCCCATTCGTTAAGTTTTGTTGTGTCCCTCCTAGCCATCTCTGTATCACTCTCATCTTCTTCTTCAGTGGTTGCTTCCATTTCAATTGTGCGATGGACATGCAATACATCATATTTGGTTGCATACATTTTCTTCCAATTTGCAATTAGTGTATCCTTAGTAAGACCTATCTCGCTTTCTATGCTACAAAAATGTTTGTATAGTAGTAGCTCACTCTAGCAAAAAGTTTCAAAGTTGACTGAGTCCTCCTTTGGGATGGTATAGAACTTTGGGAAAACATTAACAATTGCTTTTACCTCCCTCCCTTTCCATTTGCATCCTTTGCGCCTTGCAGAATAGGAGAAAATCTTATAGATTCGAGTAGCGTTATTGTTTCCATTTCTTGAGGCCGATTAATGTAGGCATGTAGGTAGCTCATATGGAGGTGCATTTCATCTATTTTTCTTGTTATTCGTTGGAACACTTTTTGGCCAACATTCAAAGATGTGAATGGTCGATTACAAACAACGAGTGGCAATTTTTGGAGCATATGACATGTTTCCTGTGCTCCTATATCACGCTCTGCAACAAGTGAGCTGTCATGAATTTTCAGAATGCTGTGATAGCCAGGTCATCTGTTCTCTGGCATGCAGATATTCTTGTTAACATATCAGTACAAGACTCAGATGCTCTCTCTGCTTTTGATGCATACTTGGCAATTTATTTTAGTACAAGTGCTCGTGAGATAACTGGTTGGCAATCTATGTTGGCTCTCCATATCAAAAGCATTTTTGGATTGTGTATGTTTAACCTATCATCATTCCTTGCAGGTGCATATTCTTTCTTCCCATTATCGTCACATGATAAGGTAGATACAATTTGTTCTTTCCACAGAGACTTGTATCGACACTGTAGTTGTTTCCCCTTTTTGCGTAAGCATGCTCCCTCTTTGCATTTTGTGTGCCTCTGGACACGATTGATTAGCTCCTCATAGTCATCAGAGGGATCTATAGCCAATATTTGAGCTGTATTTAGCAAGCATGGGTCATCGTGCTGGGGATGGTAGATTGTGTTGTTTCTATGTGAAGCGGGACGAGGGTTCCAAGCACTTACATACTTGTCGAAGAATTTCCTTGCTTGGTCGACTTCTGTGTTATTCTCCCAATCAAGTTTATCCATGTTCGGTGCATTTTCGAGCCAAAGGAATCCATGCACATGTGTAGTTCCTCGATGTTGCCATTCATATCTATACCAATAATCTTTTGCACCAAGAAGTTTTTGAATGACCTCTTCACGGAATATTGTGAATCGGTGGTGTAGATATAATGATGTGGTGTGGGGGTTATTGATTACATTGTCCAAGCATTGTTTATTTGTTTTCATTTCCACTATTGTGTCATTTGAAAGCAATCGTTCTAGGTCTGGCCACTTTGTGTCTGCTACACTCAATGTGAAAAATAGAGTGGGAGACCCTATTTGGTTTATCATATTTGTTAGCTCATAACGACACTTGTTCCAATATGGTCTTGTGCCTCGAATTGAAGATCCAAAATGCATGAGTTCTTCAGCTAATTGTGTGTCAGGGAGGCTTTTTAAGTGTGCACGAAGGTTTTCAATAGTTGTTGGCATGTTTTCTTCTGCATTTTTTTTAATGAAGACTACTGCAAGCCCTTGGCTATGATGCCGCAACATAAGATTGAACATAAATTAGCAAAACCTTGGATGTCTTCCAAACCTCTGGTCATGGAACCTCATCAAGTGTAGTGCATACTCATGCATTTGCACTTCCCTAATCCGTGGTTGTATTTGTAATGCAACTCCATTGGGGAAGAGCGTTGGAAATGCCATATCAAGCAATCCTTCAGTATTGTATTCATTTATTGGTGACGAGTTCATCTCAGGCCAATCTATAGTGTTATTTGTGTTGTACTCAAGCTCTAATGCTTGCTTAATAATTTCTAACTCACGACGTTTATTTGGAAACTTAGCCATAAATGATGTTGTGTGTACTATGCTCTCCTCAATGTCATCTTCATCAATGGTGTTCCCATTATTTGGTAGCCTTGTACATTCTCTAGTTTCAATGGTGTGCAACATGCTTGAAATATCTGTGCTAACTTCGGGAATTTGAGCCAAGCCATCAACACTTATGACAACATCATTATAGTATGGGTCATATTTCACTTTGTATTGCAATGCATCTCTGATATGACTTCTACTTACATAACAATCATAGAAATGGCCTTTTGTGTGTAGTCTTTGAACTATGAGCACATCCAAGTCTTCTATCCTTCGAGGGAGGACTTTTGCAATGCTTTTGATATCTTGTGGGAAGCTAATTGTGTGACCACTATATTTATACTACCCTCCAGGAGCATGGGTTACTTGAAGTACTGGGTTCACTCTAGCAATAAGCATTTCCTCCACTTGGGTCATTCTTTTCAACACAACAGGTTGTTCTCCTAGGTCCATGTTGTTGAGTGAGGAGAATCGATGTATTCCTCTCTCATTGAAACATCTTTTGCAAGTAGCATCAGTGCCTGATGAATGAAGAAGCATCCCTGGGTAGTTTTCCTTGCATATTATGCATATTTTCCTATTGGAAAGTGCATCTATCTTTTGTCAAAATCTTTTCATTGTTTTTATGAAGCTAGTAGTTTTGCTAAATGATGTTTGATCTTCCATGCTTTGTTGTGTTTGCATATGTTGAGCTTTCCATGTTCGTTTCTCTAAATTTTTAATGTGTTTCTTTGTAGTTATCTCCTCTCTATGATGAGCATAATAAGCACGACTTCTCTCAGAATTTTGTAGCCTTTGTGCTTCTATTTGGTGGGGGTTGATTTGGCTGTGGTGCAACTTTTTTATCCGCCTTTGAGCGGCTATTGCTTCTTTATGCCGAGCATAGTAATCTCAATTTCTTTTTTGGGTTTGTTGTCTTCTAGTCTCTAGTTGTTGCAAGCGAGCTTGGCTTGTTTCAGGGCAAGGATATGCCATCTGTATTATGGGAATGTAAGGATGAATTAGTAATAAGAGAATCATAAACACACTTCAACTACTATACATATGCAAAGCTTACAGTGTTGAAAGGAGTACATTAAGGATATTTATACATCGAAACAAAAGCACACACACATACATATATATAATGGAAAATTATCCTAATTTAATGATTTTCACATAATTCAATAAAATTGTAGGAAGGTATATTAACGTAAAAGAATAAAATTTCTTAGTTAAGCAACCCAATAGCATTGGGGAAAAATAATTAAAATTCATATATATGTTTCAAAGCAAAAAACAAAAAATAAATAATGACATTCAAATCATAGTTTTTAGAACTAATATCTATTACAGTGTAGTTTTAAGATAGTTGGAGACTACATCATGTCAAAATAAGTGAGTCTTGCAATGCTAGAAGAAGTAGATTCCACATGTGTATAGACATAAGCAAACACACACACATTTTTAAATTTGTTTTACTGAGATATCACATCGCACATGTGGTTGGAGATTTGAATACATTTTGTCGTTTGGACAAAACCATCAACTATAATTTTATAAGGGTCATATACATGACATGGGTTGGAAAATGTATACTTAGCAACTTACATATTTCTATTTGTAGGTAGGAATGATACATGTGTTTGGAGATTTGCATACATTTTTTTTGACTGAAAAAAACCATCAACTATACTACTGTCTTATAATATAATCTATTGATCCTATGGTTGGTCATTCTTGTGACTGCACATTTCTTTGATCTTGGAAAGTAAGATGTTGCTCTCAGCACTGAAGTTAACTTGCTCAACCTGTGTGATAGTTGCCTTCAAACGTTCTTCATTATTGTATGTTTCGTTTCTACATGTCAAAGTGAACAAGTATTTTTTGTTCAACACATCTCTAATTACCTATTGAGTATCCCTTTCTATGGCATCCTCAAACTGTAGAGAGTATAGCTTTTCCGCAGACATTTCCATGAGTTTTGTTCCTCCTTCATTGAATGCAACTACCCATAGAATACCTGTGTGGTCCTATAATCTTATTTGTAGTACGTACCTATAATTACAAGAGGCACATTCTATGTGACACTTTGAGCAAAACCACTTTTCATCTTTAGTCTGCACCAATCTTTTCTTGCACTGTTTTCCCCCCGTTTCATTAGGGCATGCTGGATAGCAAAATGATTCATATTGGATGAACAACAATGTTGCATTTATTGTACATTGGAGATGGTGAACACTGTGAAGAATTTGTTCTTGAACATCCATAACTGTTGTTCTTGTGCCAGGCACAGGTGTATCCCTAAAATTTGTTGAAGGTGATAAAATATTAACCCCACTTTGTTTGAACTAAGTTTGTAGTTGTTCTGTTTCTTCTATGTCAAGGTCTATAAATAAATTTGTATTGCTTGATGTGCTCAACACCCTACCGTTGTACTCGCAGACTCGTCCATTTTTAATAGCAAGAAAAGTTGTTTCTTGTAGGTGATACTTTTGTTGAAGACAACCACCTTCCTTCTCTACTATCGTGCCCCATAGAGTGATATCTATAGTTGCCTCAGACATGTCCAACAAGGATACCGTGTGCCTTAGGACCTCTATCCCATCTCTTCTCCTAATTGTGGAGCTTGGACTGACACAAGTGACAACTCCAATAACATCGACGATTGAATTGCTACTCTTCTTTGCAAGTTCATTGATAGGTGTAAATGAGAAATGGTATTTTGGAATAGAATGGTCATCTTCACAAAGAGTCACCTTTGACTCAACTGCCAAGGCAATTTCTAGCCCACTATTTAACTTGTTGTAAAGCTTATTAGCAGCCTTTAATGCACCACCAAATAATGTATAGGTTTTTCCAATATTTATATTTTGATAATGAAGATCAACAACTTCATTGAAACAAGTGACACGTGTTTCAGTCCCTTCTGTGTCAATGATGTAAAAGGTAAAGAGTTGGCCAGTACCTTTTTGGGTATTATATTGGTGAATATCCTTTTTGGTAGTCACACGACCTTTG
Organism: Sequoia sempervirens; assembly: GCA_007258455.2. Lineage (NCBI taxonomy): Eukaryota > Viridiplantae > Streptophyta > Pinopsida > Cupressales > Cupressaceae > Sequoia > Sequoia sempervirens. The sequence continues at coordinate 277,001,458 of VDFB02058242.1, read as the reverse complement.
ATAGTCCATCTTGGTTGAAAAGGGTTCAAACTTTTAATAGGCGTAATTGTGACTGGTGCTTCCATTTTACTCCTAGAAGGATTTACACCAAATAATGTCCTCTTAGGAGTTGACACTCTAGCAGTGCTAATTGTCCCAGGCTCTGCATGTGGATCTACGGAATTATCCATCACCTATTCTATATGGTTCTCTTGATCCATATAAAGTGAAGTAGGCTCACCAATTATATCCTGGTTTGTAGAAACAATCTCAAGGTTTAAAATGACAATCCACCTATACATTTGCAACACAAGAATAAGAATTAGTAATATAAGGAACAAGCTAAAAAACTAATAATGATTTTATTTTGGAAAATTTTGGATTCCTTTACTCACCGAGACCCACTCGAGCTGGGACAATTATATTTTTTCATTCGTATTATTGATCCAACTATAATTTCACCAGAGGCTATGTAATGATTGTATTTTTGAGGCAAAGATGCTTTTTGTTTGTAGGCCCCATCAGATATTTCTACCTTGTAGCGGTTGTTGCATTCATGGCCATGCCTAAAGTTTGAAATAGACAAAAATTGCACGTTAGGTTCGATCCCTTGATTCCCATTATGGATAAGTTTAATCACATCTATAGTCAATATTGTAGCCATAGTCTATGGAAGTTGACTAACCCTGCAAAATTAGTTTAGGTGTAAGATAGTGTTTGCATCAAACTACCTCTTGCACCAATTCAACTCCATGATCGTGCACATTGCGTACATCTTGGCTTATTCGCGTAGCTTTTCCAAAAATTTGAACATTGAGTACAATAGGATGATATATCAAAGTGTTTGAAAGAAATATGCATATGACTACGATACTTTACATAGGCAAATGTTGTGAGAGTGGATATGGACAATGATGATCAATTATATTATCATATTTGTTTCAATAAGAAGAAAGTTCAAGATAATATTGTAAGACATGTATACATGACCACAATGTTTGACATAGCTAAATGTCAAGCAAGAGTAATTTTTTACAACAATGATCTAATATATCATAATTTTGAGCAATGTAGCAATATATATTTGTTAGACTTAAGGTTATAGTTCAAGATAATATTGGAAATTAAGGGACAAAAGTACTACAATAAGTTCTATTCATTCAAATTAGAACTACAAAGATCAATATGTACAATGACATTACAGTGTAAACATGATATATAACAAGGTTCCAAATATAGGGTTGACCACTAAATCCATTTCGCTTGACACATAACTATTCTACCATCTTCATTTGGTTGCACAAAAACATCCAATATGTATAACTTCCACTAAATCCATTTCGCTCCACATATAACTATTTTGGCATTTTCATTTGGTTCCACAAAAACATGTAATTTGTATCATGCTAGTAATCTCCATCAACATCACAAAAAAGTAACTAACTTCCAAGAGTTAGTTGAACTTTTTGGACCATATATCACTCAATAAAGCTTGGAATTCATGTTTCAGTTCAAATGCATTCGCCACTCCATAATATTGACAGTACTTTAATTCACGCATGAAACCATAGTATAGTTCAAGAGCTTCATAGGTTGCATGAAATTTCCGAACAACTTCTTGCACCAATTGAACTTCATGGTCTTGCACATCGCATACATTGTGGCTTGTTTCCATAGCTTCTTCAAAAATTTCCCGGCAACATGTCAAGACATTGTTAGAAAAAGCTTCAATATTATTCTGAGGGAAACCCAACCAATCCACAGATGTTGAGTCAGTTGATGATAGAGGTCTCTCATGGGTTTGTGGTGAGGTTGCATTGGACTCAGAATCACTGCTTGAAATAGTAATAACATCCAAAGGTGCTCGTGCATTGGCCATAACCTGTAACTATCATTCAAAATAGCAATACTAATATTAAAAATAGTTGTCATTAACAAGGGCATAGGTATTCACTAAGACCCAAACTACAATCATATTACACACACAATTACTTTCTATTTTGCTTTTCATAATCGACCCTATGAGGTGTGCCAAATAGTTTGAGATCAATAGTTTCTTGCAAGTGAAATCTATCAAATTTTTATTACATTAATGAATATTATAATTGGTAGGGATGATGTTGGTGTCAAGTTTGATTCTTATAGAGAATATAAAATAAATTAAATTAAATATTATAAATACAATGAAAATAATTCTCATATAATTTAAAAGTAAATTAGAGTAACTATTAGTTAAATAAAATAATTTAAAAGTAAAAATCAGGCATTTAAATAATATAAATAAATTTTAAATAATTCTAAAAAAAAGTAAAACAAGACATCTATTTTCTTTTAAAACTATTTAAAATATATAGTTTTAAAGCAAAAAAAAGAAGAAGAAGAGAAAATATCTATTTTTAAAAGACTATTGAAAACATGTAGTTATAAAATAAAATAAAATAACTATTAAATGAATAAAATATCTAAAAAATATTTCTTAAGCTCTTCAAATAATAATGTTTTTTTAGATTTATTAAAGCTCTTCAAATAATAATGTGTTTTTAGATTTATTAGCCGATAACTATTTATTTATTTTAAAATCATTTTTAATATACATATTCTTCTCAAAACTCTTTTTTTCAATATGCCAAAATGTTTTAAAAAGGTCATCTCTAAGATTTTTTCTATCACCACGATGGGTATACTTGGTAATTTAGAACCAAAATAAAGCATGGCTTTGAAATTCCATTATGACCTCTCTTCACACTATTCTAATCCACACATAGTCTCGCAAGTGGACTCAATATGTCTTGGACAATTGTCTCTAAGACCTATAAAGTGGTTATCAAATTCAATTGGAAAATTAAATGCATGGTTGTACTTTCTTAATCCTTTCATTCTCTTGAAGTTGAAATGCAACTAATCTATTCTAACCCATCCTTTTAGATGACCAATTTCTCAACAATCATGTAGGAATACCTAAAGGCCAAGAAGGAGCTAAAAACACATGTTGATTGTTTACATGAACAACTCAAGGTATTAGAAGGCAAAAGAGAAGATATAACTCTAAAGATCAACAAAAATGTCAAACTTAAATACTCTATCCTACATTACCAACATCCTCCATGATGAAGTATGTATCAATAATCCCAGCTGCTTCTAATTAAAAAATTTCAAGTTAGTGTAAACCTCATTACCAACTTAATTGGATTGGACATCAAATAGTCAATTGTAGAAGAATTTAATCTCAAATTTATGCTCATTCTTATTGAATCTCAAATATTTCTTAATATTTGATCTATATTATTTGTCACTATCTAAATGAATTCTCGTTATATATGTCAGTCAGACTCAGCACCATGTATTCTCCCTCAAACTCCACTGATGTACTCTAATCTTAAATCAGCCAGAAATATTCAAGTTCCCCAAAGGAAATTACTTTAACCGTATAACTTCACCAATCCAGAGAGGCTAATTAAATATATTAGTGTAAAACGAGGTGTGTAAATTGACTAACCCTATTCACAAGATACATAAAGTCAGACATCTACTTGTTCATATCGAGGTAAATAAACAATGAAAGACCTAATCTGCCATCAAAAGCGCCTATTTATTCAAATTTTATTTTAACAATGAAAAGATCTAATCTGCATAAGAAGTGCCTAATTATTCAAATTTCAAAGCACTTGGTTACAATACATTCACTAATGGGGTAATTCTTGTAAATGCAAATCCATGCCAAATGATTAATTTGAGATCCTCAATGAAACACTTAAAAATAACAAAGATAATGAGATATCCTTTTACATCTCATTAATAATGACATATAATATGTTACATGTCCAGCATATTGTCGCAGTTAGGTGATATACTGAAAAGAAAAGAAAAGAAACACCAAACAAAAACACTATAGTATGTGCCACAACAGAGGCATGTAACTCTGGATACCCGTAAATATGAGTGTCAGCTTAATCAATAGATCTTATTAGAGACTTGTAAGGAAATCAAAAAGAAAATAGTTGTAAATAAACAAGCCAGCATAAAAAAGTTGATGCTCTTAAATCAATAGATGCAAAACATTAGAATGACCAAAATGCAAATTCTGCCTAAACTGCAAAAATGAGATGGGCTGATGAAGCTGTAGCATGTGACATTCATCTTTATTTCCTCTGACTGACAAGTTAAAAGTACTGCGTAGCTTAATGAAATAAACAAATCCAAACTATCATTACAGTAGCCCAAATAAAGCAAACATTGTGTACAAACAAGCTTAATGTATTATCAGTAATATAAATTGTTCTGGTTGTGACATATAGGTTTCTTGTATAAGGTATAGTTTCAGTTTCGGCTGGGACTGTAGTCCTCCAGTCGGTAGCAAATGAGGTAGACATATGGATTGAGATCCCTAGTGAGGGATATTCCCCTAAAATAAGAGTGATTGAATATTTGAATTGTGTGCTGAAAATGTATTATGCATCTGTATTTTTCTTTTTCGCACAACTACTCTTTGCTGATATGTTTTGGAAGCACACAGCTATTAGTAGCAACTAACTTCACTTTACCAGATTTTGTTTTTAAATATTATTTACATTATTCTACAGTACCTTGTGTCCTTGAGATTTCTACATTTCTCTGCAATTATCTTTTGGAGTTGCATCAAATCTTCCTATTTGAAGCACACAGCTGTTAGTAGCTGGTATGGGTAAGTACCTATTTGCAAGCCAACCTGATATCAGAGAGTAAACTATTAACAAACTTATTTGTTACCTTCTAAGGTTTAAATGAACTTCTAAATTAACTTTAAGCGAGGCAAACGGATTTGTTATTGCCTCTATGAGATTTCCTTGACTAAAAACACACAGACTAATTTTTGTCCTCTAGCAAAATGCAACTTCTAAGGCTAGCATGACATACACCCGAGGGAAGTTAAAAAAGCAACACATAAAATGTAGCAAGCGATCACCTCAAGACTCTGTATCGGGTTGGTGGAGCCTTTCTTTGCCAATGCTCTGGTAGACTTGTATTCAAAAACGGAAAATGTAGACAAGGAATGTGAACTGTTTTCCAGAATTCTGCCTGCTTCTTCGCCATTTAAAGTTGCTTCACATTTATTTCACACAGTGAAGGTTTGGTGGCCTATTAAATTGCAAGCCAAACACAAAGCCCACAAGAAATCTGCGTTCCATGTACTTTATCTACGCTATTACTATATATAATTCCATTTCCACACGAAAACGGAAATGTGAGTAATTCCATTTCCACACGAAAATGGAAAGGTGAGTAATTTTGCCAGCTGGACGGGAGTAAGTAATTGTATTTATTCGTGCGGAACAATTTGCAGATTGCTTTATAGTTTGAATGCTAGAAACTTCTTTGAAGTTGTCGGGTTTGATGGACTATCATTTCAAAGCTGCATTTGCTTATGATGATTCTGTGAATTGTGTAGCCGTGAAGTGCACAACTTAGCTTCCCTAAAGCTTCGAAAACAATTTCTCTTAATTAGCGACGAAGGAAAATTCGCAGCAGAGATGCACAGATAGGATGTCAGCAAATATGTTAAAGAAAGCTTGCATTCATAAACTTTCGAGAATGTCTAGCTTGTGAAAGTGTAAACTTTCTGCAATCTGTTTACTCCGTAAAGATGTTAGGTTAAAAATTTAAGGATGTTAGGTTAAAAATTTAAGTCTTCCCGGAATAGTTCGTGGGTTCCCACCGGCTTCTGACTGTAGGAAATGCCGGTGGGATTCCCCCACATAAAATAGCCTATCGGCTAATTATGTATATATGTAATCTAATCTATAAATGTCTAAAAGGCTATGTATTTCTTGATAATTAACTATATTTTTTTGTAATATGTTATGTAACAACAATATTAGATGTAGATAAGTCATAGTCAAGAAAGTCAAGTTAGTCTAGATCTCAAATAGGATGGCCTATGACCCTATGCGGTCTTCATATAGAGTAGTCTTTTTTATTCCATGAATTGATATGAAGCTTTCACTTTGATGTACTTAAATGGTTAATTTACTATCCTTAACTTAAAAAAACAACTATCTAATATCATTAAATAATAATTTACAACTTAAAAAATTGTGATAAAAACTATACATTGAAATTATCAAATTATAGATTATTATCATTTACACTTAGAAAGTTAGTATCAACTATTCACTAGTCTAGTCAAAAATTCTATTTTTTTGCCTATAGCATATCAATTACTCTTTGAATAGGTAGTCATGAAGATAATTTGATATATAATCTACTTTGATGATGTGGTATATTAGTTTTTTGCCATACGGTTGGCCATCTCAGATGGAGTTTTTGGCCTTTTTTTTACAAGCTTACTACTAGTACTATAATTATGGAATTTTTGTAATTTTTTTGTAACTATTAATATAAAATAATTAGGCCTATTCCTTTTACCAAGAAAAAAAAACTATTCACTAGTCTATACCTTGAAAATGCTCGTAACCCTACTAATTTCTTCATCATGTAGCTTGCAATGATACAAAACAACCAACAATACTACTAGATGATAACCTAGAATGTAGAAAGATAATATCATATCCAAACCATAACTGAGATTATTTCAAATGATAATAGTTGAATATACAAGATCACTAAAACTACTTGATAATATGCCAAAATAATGAACAAGATCAAAATTATGCTTTCTATAGTATGAATTCCTAATGAAAAACTACTTCTAAAAAATGATGATCATGTAATACTAAAAGTCAAACGACTTTGACATTGTAGCATGTAATGATAATCCTATACTATCAATACATATCAAATTAATTACTATTTAACATGATTTGTTAAATGATAATCAATAAGTCCTAACTAATTTAATATGCTCCTTTATAAGAGTAGAACATTATATTATTCTAATAAAAGAAGACCTATGGAATAATCTACTATAAAATTTAACCTATGGCTTAGTCATAATATTAAAATAGTCAATCATTACAAAGAATAAAAGACACAAGTCCTATTATCTCATCAATACATGTTCAGAACAAAATATCTTATATTATTTACATAAAATCTTATAAATTTTCATAAATCTTGACCAAAATAACTAGGTTAAATGTTTCATAACTTCATTATTCCTATGTTAAGGAAATAAGAGGACACGATGCAAAGGATGTGAGCTCAAACCCAAGTGGACTCCTCTCATGGGTGCAACCGTGGATTTGTATATGATGGCACTATAGATGGATAACTTGCTAGGGAGGAGGATGATAGAGAGGATGAAGATGGTTTGGATGAAGATGCTTCTTATGGTGAAGATTAGGTTACCAACTATGGTGGCTTTGATGTGTGAGCTGAAGAGATCGATTTCCATGCTCAGGAGGGTTGGGATATGGAAGATTCTAATATTTCTAACAAAGATCTACATGCCCTCAAGGATTTTTTTTCCCCTTTCTCCTATGAAAGATCTAGATTAGATCTCTTTGGTTTTGAGTATGATCTGGTTGTTGAGGAATATGAGTTCCTTCTTGATATTCTTTTAGAGGCTCATAGGAAGTCACAAGGGTGTAAGGCTATTGGGAAGAATGTGAAGAAGACTCATTCTCCTCTTTTTGGGTTGTGTAAGGGCTTCCTTATTCAATAGTCTCCCATTCAACAAGATTGCTTCCTGCAAAGTATTAATGGAGTGTAGGATGCTTCCACTTGTGTTGCTCCTAATTCCCCTAATCTATGTGGGGAGGTAGTTATTAGTTTTATTTGTGATGGTAGCGATGCTCTTGGGGCAGTGGTTGCTTCTTCAGACTATGAGGTGTAAATGGCTAAGCATCTTGTGGCTTCTGCTCTCACCTACGGTGGTTTTTCCTACTCCCAAACCTACGATTTTGGAGGATCTTTGTGCTAAGGAGACTAAAATAGATGTTTGGTGATCCCACAATAGTGGTTTACACTTTTTGGCCATACTAGACATTCAACTAGTTTTTTTTAACTAAATCTTCACTATCAGGCACCTATAGATGCTAAACCATGAGGAATTTGAAGATGACACAAACTAGTGATTTGTGAAATTTTGTCTATAGATTCTAAATATATATTTTTTAAAAAAATTGGAATAAAATTGCATTTATTTTTCCATCTCCTTTGAAAACTAGTTTTTAATAGTAAACACCATTTTTAAATAGTGATGTGTACTTGCTAACACAAAAGTTTTTTTTCTATGAAGGATAATTTTTATTTTTTTTAATTTAGACTTGTAACTACAATATCTAGTGCATGCAATTATTTTCATAGTGTTTTATTGAATATTTTTTTCTTAACTAAGTTTTGAAGTCAAACTAATTACAATTTAGACATAGGTTTACTTGCTAACACATATCTTTTTTTGTATGTATCGAAACTCATTTTTTTGTTCGATCAAGGACATCAATATATAGTGCATAGATATTTTTCAAAAATTTTTTTGATAATCTGCTATTTCTCCACATGTGCAAAACAAAGAGCTTTATTTTCAAATGGTGAAAAACCTATGTTCAATTAAACTAAAAATAATACAAATAAAACTAAAATATATTAAACTATATTTGATGGATAGCTTGTTCCGAGGAATACCATAATCCAGTTGGGTCTGTGAAGTTGCCTCCATTTTCATCCTCAACTTGAGCCTAGAAACAAAAAAATCTATAGTAAATTGAGAAAGGAGGGGGAGAAGGGGAAAAAAGGGGGTTTGAGTGAACCCCCCCTTGACCCCTTCGAGCGAAGGGGGGTTTGCTCGAAGGGATGGTTCACTCGAACCCCCCTTTTGAATTTTCCTTTGTTTTCATTAAAAAATCGTGCCAAAAGGGGATGACATCACAAAGGGGTTCGCTCAAAGGGGGTTCGAGCAAACCCCTTTTTGGGTTCAGGCGAACCCCCCTCTGAGTGAACCCCTAAAAACCTAAAAAAAAAATCATCAGAGTGTTTTTGCAATTTTTCTTCATGAAGGGAATTGTAAACCAGTATTGTGGGATCACCCTATTTCTCATTCTATGCTTGTCAAGTCATTAGATTATCTCTCTAGATCGCTAGTTGGGAGATTTAATGGTAGTCGTCCCAATATTGACTCTATCAAAAGATGGGCTCTTAGGGTTTAACTTCTAAGAGGTCAGGTTAAGGTAACTACTATGTAGAACAATTGTTTTCTTTTTTTATTTTTTGATATAGAGGATTTCATAAGGATTCTTAGTGAAGGCCCTTGGTTAATGGGTATGAACGCCCTTTTTCTAAATAAGTGATCTCTTGGTTTCAAGCCACAAGATTTTAAGTTTCTTGTTTGGGTTTTTCCACAGGATTTCCTTTGGAATTCTAGAATGAAAAGGTTTTCATGATCATTCCCAATTCTTTTGGGAAATTTTTGTGCTAGTAACTTTATTACTAAATCAAATAATTGTTTGGTGTTTGCCAGATTGTGTGTGCTTGTGAAGAGGAACAAGGTGCTTCCCACTCAATGTACCTTATCTTCCAAGTATGGTACCTGGGTTCAAAAAATGGAATTTGAAAGCTCTCCTATTATTTGTGATGCTTGTTAGAAAGTGGGACATGTTGCTTCTACTTGTTTGGTTAATAAGTATCAATAGTTTGTATGGAGGAAAAAGGAACATTTGCCCCCTATTTTAGAGCAGTCTTCTTCTTCTTGCATGGAGGTGCAAAGGGAAGATTGTAAGGGAAAATTTTCTTCTAATTTTTGCACTCCTACAAAATATTTGAGGTTGCATGATGGTTTTGAAGGTGTCTTTTTAGATTCTCCTAGTAATAAGAAAATGAGATTGGAAGAGAAGGATCCTGGGTCAAAGTTTAACCAACAATATTTTGACCATTTCTTTAAATCACCTTGAGCATTTTGATGTCATGTTGTCGGTCCGTTGTTTTTGTTTTTTTGTTTCTACATTGTAGACCTTATTGTTTCTAACTAGTTTTTGTTTCCTAGTCTGTCTATTTGGGTTGTTTTTCCTTGATGTAATGCTTTGTATGGGATCGGGGCCCTTCATTGCTTATCTCATCAAGAACTTCATTATTCCTATTCCATTCTATTTTAAGGTGACAACATTCACTAGATCAATAATCTATATACCTTAACATTGATAAATAGGGGCTTTCAATTGATCTCCACATCATTTTACCAATTAAATAAAAATACAAGTAAATTTTGATCCTTTCTAATATTTAGAAAGATTACGCAATATATGATTGATTGTACTCAACTAAATACCCAACAAAAATAAACATTATGGGAAGATCATATCAATGAGCACAACTTGAACAATATTATTAACTTTGTCAACTTCAAAATCATTCATCTTTCCATGACTCTATACAAAATAAATGAATATCAATTAATAGATAAGAAATTTAACAACAATAAAATTATAACTCAATAACTATGATTAGAAAAATTTGAATATAATTCATGGATCATAAAAAACCATGAGGATAAATCTTTACCAACCAACTTCTACTCTAAAATTCAACTAGATTTGAAGATATACATATAATAATTACCTTGAATATATATATATATATATATATATATATATATATATTGTAGACACTTAAAAAATTCCTAAATGGTATTACACACTTGAATTTATATAACATCATTTCATCCTAAATTTCATCCTCTTTTTGCTTGTTTAATTAAATAAGCCTAATTATTTAATTAAATGCTTCATTTTCATCTATTAACCTAATTGACCTAATTAGGTTAATTCACACCCTATTGCACTAACCTTTTGTCCTATTAAATTGGATAAATCAACTTATCTAATTTAAATCCCTAAGTCCTCTTATTTAATTAAATAACCCTAAGCTATTTAATTAAATATCATATCACATCCCCCTTTTCATTAAATCATTTTATTTAATGAATATTATCTAATTCCCCTAATTTGCATAATTCAAACTTTTATTGTATAATTATCAAATTACTAATTAAATCTAATTCTCCCACTTGCAAGGGAATATTCCTCCAAAAAGGGAATATTCTCATAGAATATTCCTTCCCCTCTTCATTAAAATTTTATTTTAATTAACTAAATGCTGATTTTCCTCCAAAAGGGAATATTCTCATGGAATATTCTTTCCCTTCACTCATTTAAAAAAAGGAATATTCTTCCTTGTAACAAACTTTCAACGAAGCTTCATAAATACCGAGTTTTGCCGGGGTGTGTTTGTTTGGTTATTCTGGCCTTGATTAAACTCATAATGCCCATTCTCGTAGCCGGGTGAGTCGCGATCTATCTCCGGCACCCATTCCATGGCGATGATGATGGATTCTTTCAATCTTGACCATGGAGTTTCATTTTTCCTATTCTATAAATAGAGCTTGCATCTATTGAATAGGGATCCACCTTTTCAAAGCAAACTTATGCTTTTGAAAATCACATCCATTTGCACTCACATTTTATGTTTTAGAAGAATTATAGGTTATTTTATATGCATTATTAGCTTAGTGCATCCATTAATGGCTTCCATGATAACTTAGTTGCATCCATTTAGTATATTTTGAAATTAGGGTTTTAATCTTTTGAATCTTGCATACATTTAGAATAGCTTTGCGTACACTTACATTGATCATCATAGCATTGATAATGTTAAAATAGCTTTCATCATATTTTACAACACATATTTCATTGATTGAAACAAGTTCATTATCCAAGGGATTGGGAAAGGGTCACCATTCCACATCAATGCAACACCACTCCCCCAATAGGATAAGTTTCAAGGTCTTAGAGAAGATGTTTATCAAACTTTCGTGCTTTAGAATGATAGTTTTGATGGATTCTTTGTCTTTGTTAAATTGAATGATCTTATTGGGATTGATGCTTAGTGGCTTAAGTATGCTTCGAATCTATATGGATCAAGTGTATTTAACCTATACTATGTCATCAAAACATTGAGTTGTTTCCACAACCATATCAAGAACAACATCCTCAATATCAAGAAGCTGGATATCAAAATCAACAACCTCAATAAGATCAATCACCATGTCTCCAAGATGAATCACAACTAGATGAATCTCAACAAGCACAAATCTCACAAAATGAAAAACGTGAATACACTCCTTTAAGGGATCCAATCAAATAAGCATTAAACACATTAGTCCATGTTAAACTTATCAATTTTCCAGAATCATTAAATGGGGGTGAACCTAGCGTCAATTTCTCATGGTATGATGATAATACTTATTGTGAATACCATAGCACAAAATGTCATGACACGTCAGATTATATTCAACTCAAAGATCTCATCCAAGACCTTCTTGATCAAGGAAAGATAACTGTTGAGGACAATGATCAAGATTCAACCACTAATGATAGCAGTGACAATCTCTCCACCACAATTGTTGAAAACAATGATCAAGATTTATCCCTCAATGAGCACTTTGAAGATGTTTCTACCACATCCAATGATGAAATAAACATACATCAAGACTCACTTTTTAATCATGATCAAAATTCAGCAACAATATCCAACAATGATCCATTTCAAGAAACATTAACATCATTTGATCCTATGATTAAAAACATTGACAATATTCCCACCACCATTTTTGAGGATAAAATTCAAGATCCATTCACCAATGATCATGTCAAAAATATCTCTAGATCACATAATGAGTTAGAAGACATATCTCAAGAATCTATTCCAAATAATGATCAACATCTTTCACCAAAGTCTAGCAATGGTCCTTTCCAAGACATGTTGGCATCCTTTGACCTCATGGTTGCAGATATTGAAGTAATCCTCAACTCAACACTTGTTCCAAATCCACTCAAAGATCAAGATGATATTGAGCCACTTCTCATGCCTAATGAAGATATCCAAGAACCCTTTATAAGCAATCCATCCTTTGAAATTTACCCATATCAAGAACTTGATCCAAAGAATATCGAAAGCAATTCTAAAATTAATCAAGATCAAGAATCTGCATCTCCAAGATACTACCATGATCTAATGGGTAATCTCCAATCCCTATAAGATGTTACAAATAATGATCATATCCATACATCACACACTCCTCCATCTACCCATGAGATGCTAAATCCTAATGGACATGTAGATGATCTTCATCCAAAAAAAGAGTCTCATACTCTTGATATGATTACCAAGGAACAAGAGTCTCCTACTCTTATTATCTTTACACATGATCAAGGCATAGCAGAATCCATAGAAATATCAAAAATTGATCATGAAGAAGAACTCTATATGGATGGTGAATCAAAAACATCCTTTGAAGAGAAAGCAAAAATGGATTATGAGGAAGATTCCTATATGGATTTTAAAGCATCAACACCTTTTGAAGAAGAATCAAAATCAGACACATCCTCCATATAGATTGAAGAAAGTGAGTATGAGTATATCAAGTATGATAAACTAAACAATCTTGAATAGAAAGGGAATGGTTTGTTAGTAGAAAAATCAAAGCATGTTAGTAATACTCCCATAATATTGGGAGCAACTTTATCTAGTGCAAACACCAACATGGGGAGCACGAAGAGTCCTTATGATGAAATGGCTATCAAAACTCCAACCATTCATATTATGAATCATTTTCCTTGCATCATTCCACCCACTAATTGGGACCAACCATAAGAAAGAGGTCTCTATCAAATAAAAGAGAAAATTATTGAAGAAAAATAATTGACAAAGAAAAATGGACAAGAAAACTTCAAATGGATACCAAAACAAAATAAAGAAAGTCATCCCTATCACACTCCAGTAGTCAAAGAAACTATGGGGAAAATTCAAAAAGAAAAATGTATCCATCAAAGTTTTCCATCGATACAAAAGAAAGCTTCAAGAGAAACCTACAAGGTATATCAAGAAGATGGTCCGAATCGAATCTCCATATCCACCCATCATTTCTCATCATCCCAAGTTTGGAGAATCAAATATTCGAAACTATTGACCAATCCATCTGCATCTCTTATCCCTCAACACATTCCACCATCCACTTTGACATCCATGGTATCCAAATCTCATATTGACCATGTGTTGGCAACAATTCTTTATCATAAGTATTCTAAGGGAACTCTATTGTGATGTGCCCATCTAGGTAAGGTTAACTCCATTATTGATAAAGAAGATGAAACAATCCATGGGTTACATTTAACCACCCATATCTTAGAAAAACAACTCCTCCAAGCAGGATATCATTGGCACATCATGATAGGAACAACATCTATATAAGCACTAGAAACATCTACATCAACACCACTAGGTGGTTCAACATGAGCATAAACTTTCAAAAAAAACAAAAAAAAACAAAAAATCAAGAAAATAGTCAAGAGAAAATCATCCTCTAGTGAAAACACTTCGGTCGCACTTTGGACAAGTAACATGATGAAAACCTGGAAAATAGGCATCATGAGTAGAATCGAGCATCTATGTGCACCATTTCAGGTAGAAGCATCTCATCCCATCCATAATAAATCCTACAGTCCATCCATCTTATCCATAATAAATCCTGGAACCCTTCATTATCCAATTCATTTTCATCACATCTAACTTATCTTGATCTTGGAAAAGGTTTGGTATGTACTTCACACTTGCTTATGGTAAACATCTTGACATGGGTCATTATCATTGATCATATCCTACCCAACCTTATTTGAGATATGAAGTATTATCCAAATGAGGATTATTTATTCAAACACCTTATCTATAAAAGTTTGCATTTTTCTCCTCTCAAGGTTAGTGTATGAAGTTGTTCTACTACCTTAGCTTCCTTACACCAACATCCTACTTACCAAAATTGGTTTCCATGCATTCATAATGGATTTTTATTATTTTTCCAAAACATTCATATCTTGATAAATTTTAGATTATTTTACCTCTATAATTCTATGTTTTGATGTTAGTCTTGAGATAATAAATGCAAGTTGAAAAATGACCATAAACTAAGAAAAACTAGATTGTTTATATGATTTCTCATGAATTATAAGAAAACTATAATAATAAATACACATGTTTCAAAATTTAATTATCCAGTCTATGAGTAGATTAAAATAGCCAACCTTCTATTTAAAATACATTATTCTATAAAATAGAAAAGAAAAGCAACCCACTACATATAGCCTTCTATGAAAATTAG
>VDFB02058242.1:276941436-276986297 GCA_007258455.2 Sequoia sempervirens | reverse complement strand
TTTTTTTTTTTAATCCTATAGTATACTAAGTATAGAATGTGACGCATGTTTTGGATTCAAAAAATGTGATACCGTTTGAAAGCTATAGATTTTTTTCAATCAGTTTATCAATCAGGACTTTAGTTGTAATTCAAATAGAAAATGAATAATAATTATTTATTAAATTCAAAGTTTTAAAGCATAATTTATATTGGTGGAAATTTGAGAATATATTTTAAAAACCCTTTTCATTTCATCAATTTTGGGTAAACAAAAATTCGTCAGCCACATACCCTACAAATACCCATCTTATCGCCACTTTTTTGCCCATCATGATCTTGCACATACTCGGTGCCTAGGGTTGAATTTGGGCACCCAATTGCAAGCCCTATTCTTATGCAATTTATTTTAGTAAGATAAAGCTAAAAATAGAATAGAATATATTGCCTAAGGTCTATTAGTTGAAGTTATGATTGAACTAGAGATCTATTTCTTTCCTTGTTAAAGCTATTAACCATATTGACTCAATTCATCTCTTTGGTGGCTATCATTCCATACCCATGATTTCTTAGGACAAGAAGTATTAAAATCATCGCTAAACTAAGTAGCTTATTTTACAAGTTAGTTGATGAATTCCCTACAACTAGTCATCCATCTATTTTTATTAGTATTTCTCTTGTTTTAAAAGTATACATATCTAAGGCTATGCCTAGATTATTTGGTTGGATTAGTATGGCCTTGCCACTCACCAATATAAATGTAACTAATAACTTCATAGACCTATTTTATATTTATGAAAGAATAAGAATATATGGGAAATAAAGAAGAAGATAATTTTTATCTTCTTATTATATAACTATATTTATATGATTTACAAGAAATCCTATTAGTAGAAATTAAATTCTAGTATGAAGTTGATAATGGTACACGTTTCCTACCCTTGTGCTCCATCCCTCAAATGTGGAGAGTACTATTTCCATTGTGATAGCTCCAAAGAACACCCATATCATGCTAGTACTTTATTGTGCAATCACTCTTAGTTAGCTATTATGTACATGATAACCCATGGATTAGAGGAAGAAGGGAAATAAGAAATAAAAATGATTTCACTAAGTGATGTAAATGATATTATGCCCTATCATGCCAAATCACTCTAGAAGAAATCATGAGTGAATGGTGAGCTAGAAGAAGAGGTTTATATAGAACAATCAGAAGGATTTTAGTTGTCAGAGAAACCAAATATGGTGTGCAAATTGAAGAAAGCTTTATATGGATTGAAGCAAACTCTTGAAGCTTGTTATGCAAGGTTAGATGGGTATTTGATTCAAAAAGGTTTCAACAAAGGTACGATGGATATTAATCTATATTTTAAGATTGAAAAATGATAAAATGTTGATTGTAGTTGTGTATGTTGATGATATTATCTTTGGAGGAAATAAAAATATGTGCAAGATGTTTGTGGAAGGGACGCAGAAAGAATTTGAAATGTCTATGTAATAGAGAGATGAATTTATTTCTTAGGCTACACATTAATCAAACAAGGAAAGGAATCTTTATTACATAGTTGAAGTATGTGAGAGAGATGTTGAAGAAGTTTGGGATGGATGGTTCCAAAACAATAAGTACTCCTATGGTGATTGGTTGCAAAGTGGGTAAAAATGATGATTCACTTAAGGCTGATCAGAGCAAGTATAGATCTATGGTTGGTGGACTACTGTATTTGACTGGTACTAGACCAGATATTATGCATGCAATTTGTCTTGTGGCTAGATTTCAAGAAGATCCTAAGGAAACACATGTTGATGTTGTTAAGAGAATTTTTAGATATTTGAATGGCACTTTGGATTGTGGATTATGGTATCCTAAAGATATTGAATTTACTTTAAGTGCTTATACAGATGCAAATTGGGCTGGATGTGTAGATAATAGAAAGAGTAAAAGTGGTGGTACATTCTTTCTTGGATGCAAACTAGTGGAATGGTTGAGTAAAAATAAATATTTGGTCTCCTTGTCTATTGCTAAAGATGAGTATATTTCCACTGCATCTTGTTGTACACAAGTTCTATGGATGAAACATGCAGTGAAAGACATCACAATGGTGTATGATGATCCTATATCTATTTTTTGTGATAATACAAGCACAATTAACATTTTGAAGAATCCTACGATGCACTAGAGGATGAAGCATATATCTATCAGATATCATTTTTTGAGAGAGGTCATGGAGAATGAAGTAAAGATTGTGTATGTTCCGATGAAGGATCAAGTGGCTGAAATATTCATGAAGGTTCTTCTTAAAGATGCTTTTGAGTATCTTTGAGAGAAGTTAGGGGTAATTTTCCCTCCATTCTTGAACTATATGCATATGGAGATGCATCAGTCTGGTGGATCTATGGATCTATCTTTCTTTTGGACTAATGTTTTGGTGGCTACCTCTTAGGGGGAGCAAGTAGTAGTAGGTGTTGTCATTGTATGTATTATGTTTTCTATGTCAAAGGGGAAATCAATGTAAAATATATTTTTCCTTTTCCATTGATGTCAAAGAGGGAGAGGAAGTATGTGAAAAAAAAGAGGAAAAAGAGGAAGAGGAATCATGTGAAGAAAAAGAGGAAGAATATAAAAGATTATCTACTAAGGGGGAGAAATAGAAAGAAAAATCTTGAGAAGTGTATTCTGAGTTGTATGTTGTCTTTGATGTTTTTTCACATCATGTGTTTCCATCAATGATTGAGGGGGATATTTTTGCAAGAATGGAAAGATTGAAGTTGTTGTCATTGATGCCAACTAGTTAACTAGTTATCTACTAGTTGTTGTTGGTTGTATATTTCAAGGATATTGATAAAATTGTAATGGAGATATGTTGCATATGTTCTATAGTTTCTCCATTTTTTCTCTAGATTTTCCCCTATATTTATATGGTTCAAATATGTTGGTTTTGGTTGTTAGAAGATTCTATATCTAGTTTTTTGTTTGTTGATTCATTGTACAGTGCAAGTTATGTTCTCTAGTTGTGAATCGTGGTTTTCTATGTATCTAGTTGAGGTTCAAAAGAAATTTTGTTGGTCTGTATTTCTCTTTTATGAAGTCTTACGACTTACAGCTCTAGAGTTGAGTTAGCTTTATTGTATTGAAGATAATTTTGGCATCTAGAAATTTCATGCTTAATGGTTCTATGTGTTTTGTAACACTAGTTCGACCGACCTTGTGTGAAATACTACTATCAAAGTTGATGAATTGTGTTGGATATATTTGGGTCCCTATGAAGGGTGTTTTTGGGTCACCCTCATTCCAATTCCACCATAGAATACTTTGCTGTAGACCTAATTTGAATTTGAATTTGGATGGCTCAATTTGGATATGTTTCAAAGTAGAAGATGGTATAAATACAAGATGAGCTAGTGGTGAAAAATATACAAGAGCAAAGAAGAGAGATAAATGGAAAAGAAAAAGAGCATATTAGTGTGACATTGTTGCTATCTAGTGAGTGTGTGTAATGCAAGTGTGTCAGATTAGTGCAAAGTCTTAATGTTGAGTTTTCAGAAGCAGTGAGCTAAAGGTGAATTTTATCATTCATGCATGTCTGTGAGTGATTATGGTGGAATCCTTTGTTGCATTGAGATTGTCTTCTCTATGTAATAAGTCTTCTTTTTCTTCTGTGTATCTCTATTGCATTGATCCCTCTGAGTTGTTAGCCCTGTTGGATAATGAGTCCTTATTTTTGTAGTGAGCCTTGTTTCACAGGAAATGAGCCTTTTGTTTCTCTATAGTGTGAGTTAATTCTCACCATGCTTTTTCCCTTATTGGGTTTTCCACTTAAATCTGGTGTTATTGTGTTTATGTGTTGGATTTAAGTTTTTGCATTGGCTTTTGATGATTAATCATTTAAGTAGTGTTAAGAATTAGTTCTTGTGATTGAACTAAAAGATTAAATATGTGACAATTGATTCAACATCATTGTAAGCCTTGATTGTAATTAGTTCATTATTAATAATAAATTTTATACAACAATGTAAGGTAGAGGTTAGAACTCTCAAAGAATGAATCCAAGGTCTTGCCAAGAGAATATTGTAAGGTAAATCCTAACCAAACATTACATAGACCAAGGTGGGTATGGTAATGGGTCCTACCCTCAAAGATAAGATTATAGTTCCTAGGGCTTGATGAACAGTGTTATCAAATCCATGAATATACATGAAAGAATCAACTAAAGAAGAAGAATCATTAGAGGATCCACTTTCTTATGTACCTCTAGGGGTAGGAGTTATTGCAAATAGAGCATAATATTCAATGAGTCTATAGGAATATGAGCTATCAATGCATTAGCATGCACCAACCTAGTAGAAGAAGTCAAGATGATCTTTTGAAAGGCTTCTTGAAGCATACCTTGATAAGTTGGAGTAGACTATCAAAAATCCCATAGTGAAATATTGGCTAGAGTAACATCAAGTTGCTTGACAAGATCATAATTACCAAGTGCTTTAGGTATAGGTTTAGGTGTTGAAGAAAGAATTGGATGAGAAAATCTAGTGGAGAAGTAGAAATAGAACATGGTTGATTCACATTCTACTGAATTCTTCTAGTATTATATGTATTTCCTATGGTCCATTATAAGAAGAAGAGTTCATAGCTCTTAAGAATACTGCATAGAGGTCTGAAGAGTCATTAGAGACTAGAACCCCATGAATAGAATGTGTCCTATTAGGAGAAGGGCTAGCAAAATTCAAGTAAATGATGAGTCTCTTAGGCCTTTGAGGGGACATGGAGATAGTCACTACATTCAGAGACTCTTAAAACTATGAAGAGGAAGTATACAATTGTGACAAAGAAGTTTGTTTAGGAGATCTATAGATAGGAGAAGATTCCTCTAAGAAATTGTCTAGGGAATCATCTAGCATATCAAAATCCTCCATAGAAAAAGCATTATCATCAACATTAAAACACTGTAGAAAAATATTCAACATGATTTATGGGTTCACGTCGAGTTCACCAAATTATGAAAGAGGGGATTCACTCCTCCCAAGTCCCAAGACAAATAGGGTCTAAATGGTTTGAATTTTCAATGGTTGCCTCAAGACTACCTCAAGACTAACCAAAAGGATCAAGATGAAAGAGACTACAAAAATTTGTTAAAATTGGAGTTTCTAGAATGATCACATATAAACAACTTCAATGAAAAAAGAGAAAATTGTAGAGATTTCATTAGACAAGAGGAGAAGTTCTTAGCCAAAGGATGTTTACACATGAATGAGATGACATTATAACATGCTATCATCATAGGGATGCATTGGTGTCTCATACAAAAAAATAACTCAACCTTAACATAGAACTCAAAGAATCCACTTAATTGTTCAGAATTTGAGGTCTGTTTGATCTACTAATTTAACAAAATATAAGAATGCAAATAAATGAAAAGGAGAGTAAGGTATCAACTTACAAGTGGTCCTATGCTTTGAAGCCTCTTGAAAAGCTCCACATGAGCAACCTACACATAAGGCAGAGAAGGAAAAATGTTGAGGATGTTTTAGGGCTTGCCTCAGTCAAACCCCCATTTTGGTGTTCCCATTTTCATAGACAAACAGATAGATAGAGAGAGTAAAATACATAAGGTAAAGTAGACACAAGAGTGATAAAAGGAAACCCCATGGTAGAGGAGAAACCATATTATGTAATAGACACCAAAGTGATAAAATCAAAACTCATAATGGAAGAGAACCTGTATCATGAAATATAGACACAATAGATATTACGCTAGTAAAGTGTCAAGAAAGCAAGAGAGCATTACCAACTATTCTTGGCTCCCTCTTGGCTTGATAAACATGATGTTGAGCACTTCCAAGAGATATTTGGTTGTTGGTGAGACTTCAATTCAACAAAGCTTCATCATAGAGATGTGATGTAGAAAAGGAGAGCAAGAAGAGAGAAAGTTTGAGCAAATTTGAATTAGCAGTGTTACAAATGAGAGTGAAAAGGAGAGTTTAGTATAGCTGCATGAGCAAGAAGAGCTGCTACACTTGTAATCCTACCACAAAAACACATGTCATGGGGAAAGACTTCCAAGAATCCTCATTTAAACTCAAAAAGTACAAGGACACTAGCATGTCATGTGAACATTCATGTGTCATACAAGCATCAAACTCATAATTTTGTGACAAACATGGTGGTGAACTACTACCACTTTTTCATTGGCCCTTATGGAGTTGAAATCATGAAATTTAAATTGATAAGGTTCTTTTCATAAACATGACTAGGTGCTATAAATATGGGGGAGGAAAATATGCAAATGTGAAATTGCCACAAGGTGCAATTCTACAATATTACAATAATTATGCAACCTTTGAATCAAAACCTGATGGAGGGGAGGGAAGGCCCCTTTTTCCTTGTATTGATGTGATGATGTAAGTAGAAAATAGGTAATTTTAATTTTCTCATTTATCCTTATTTCATTTAAAAAAGGAAAGTGATAACCATGCACTATGTGTTAGTGTAGGTTTTTTAATATTATTTTTCCTACACATTATTAAGCATACCTTAGGTTATAGGAGATGTGGTTCATCTAAGGACATGTGGCATAATCCATCGATTACATGTGTTGCTCCCACTCACACTTGGGTGGTTGAGTTTCACACCCTCTTTTGGCCTTATATGCCACCTCACAAAACCACTCATCTATCTCTTTCTGAGTAGGTTATGCCACATGTTTGGCATTTTCCAAGTAGGCATAACTCCCACCTAATTTGGTTATTTGAGAGTTATTGCCCCTCTTGGAATTATTTTCCCATATTCAACTATATATTCTACACTCACCTCTCCTCCTATCTAGTCTAGTCAAGTCCAGATGAGTTCATATTAACTCAGTCAATTGAAGGGAGAGTTGAGGCATATTGTATCATTTAGTGTGTGATAATAACATCATTTTGTTATTGCACTATATTCCAACATTTTATCTCTTGCTGGTCTCATGTGGAAGGTTTATCATGATTTTGCAGGTGATCCTGGGTTCTCGAGTTCATCAATAACTCTTACATGGTATCAGAGCGTCAAATCTGCAAGCCCCTTCACAAATTTGAGAGATTTGTGAGTGTTTTAACCAGTATTGTAGGTTGTAGCATGCCTTTTTTTGTCTTAAGTAGCTGATTCTACCTTTTCATGTCATTTTTTGGTTGTTGGGGTCGTTTTATGTTGCTAAAGGCATTTGTTTTACACTAGATCCACATTTTATGTATATTTTAAAGAAAATCCGCCATCTGGGTTTTATTCAAAACAGAAAAAAACCATCTAGGTGGGTGCTAGTTTCTAGATACAGGTTACATATTTTGTAGAAACTAAATCAGAAAATTTCAGCAGACTCCCTCTCCAATTGCATTTTTGATTTTGTAGTCAATCTTTGGAGGGCCATAATTCAATCATATGAGCTCTTTTTTCAAATATTTTTTTTTATTTGGGGTAGAATTTCACAGGATTTGCAGTGGTGTGATCCATTTTTTGTCAAGTGATCCAAATTTTCCATAAAATCAGTTTTATCAGTAGATCTGAAGGACGATTCTCATTTTTGGAACTTCAAATGGCTATAACTTTCACATATGACCTCGGATTGAGGTGATTCTTGTTTTGAAAGTTGATATTTTTTTTATTGCTATACATTGGTACTATTTTGAGGTTCTTATTTTGTGATTTGATTGTACTTTCAGTATTTGGGTCCAATTTTGGACATTGTAAAACTCTAGAAAACAACTCCAGCATTGTAAATGCACTAATTTATAAAGTTCCAAATCATTTTTTGTTGGGGGGGATTCTTTATTGAGTGAAAATTGGGGGTAATATTGTAGTTGATTCTTTTGTGTTGACCATTTGAGGAGGTATCATGGGTTTTTCTATTCATCCTTCTGTGGTAATGTTGAATAAGGATAATTATGAGTCTTGGAAGAATGGCATCCTGACACATCTCAGGTGGCTTAAGCTCTTGCCATACCTTTATGGGCTCATACCTGAACTAGACACACCTTGGAAGCAATCAATTTGGGGTAATAATAATGATCACATTATAGAATTAATTGGTACATATATTGGTGTTGATATTTATGTGGAGATCTCACATATTTAGTGCCCACACACACTTTGGACCAAGATTTGGGAGATTTTTGGAGACCATCATATCTCTCCATTCCTAGATGATTCTATTGTAGATTGTTTAATTCCCCTTGATGATGCTGATAATATACCCTATGATGATGATACTTTAGAGGAGCTTGAGTATAATGAATGTCTAGTTGAAAAAGAGACTTCTCTTCTTGCTTCTGCTCCTCCTATTGAGATCACATCCTCATCTATTGTTGCATCTTAAGATACTTGTGTTGCTACATTCACGGCTTCTTGTGATTCAGTACAATAGGATACACATTGTCTTCCTAATATAGCTACTTCAAATGACTACTTGATAGACATTGCAGGTTTATTTATGGAGTCTCATATTTCAGACTTGGGAGACACTATTCATGACATCCATCTCCTCTTTGATGAAGTTGATTCTTCTTCAGTTGTTTTGGAGGAACCTTTGGATCCTCTTGTTCATTCTGCACATGATCATTCATCACAGTTTGGAGTGATTGTGGATACTTCTGAGCAACATTTGGAGGAGGCACACTTGTCTTCATAGGAGATATATTTTTCTTCATATTTTGTTCTACATCCATCTCCACTAGGTTCTAGATTGTCATCTTCTGTAGTGTGACCTAGAACACCTGATTTGATGGTGAAATCTTTCAGCGTCGACATGGGAACACCTGAACAAAATTTAGAGACATCATACATTCTTCCTTCATATTCCTTTTAGAAATGGGAAGATATCTTGCATACATCCTTGGTTTTCTTTCTTCCTAAGGGGAGAAATAGTGTTCAATGATCTTGGATCATCTTCAGCTTCTTGTGTCGAGCATTCACCAACAATGAAGGAGATTCGACATTGGGGGACTATATGGTCTCTCTTCTTCTCTCTTGGGGGAGAGCTTTGTCCTATGATTTTTATCTTTCTCATCTTTTGATAGGTTTCATCATTTTACATGGGTACCTTACATGGCATTGTAGCCAATACCCATCTTTGCATTATTTCATCCTTTCACCCACCTAAGCTATGCTTAAGGGGGGGTGTTAGTGTAGGTTTTTTAATATTATTTTTCCTACACATTATTAAGCATACCTTAGGTTATAGGAGATGTGGTTCATGTGAGGACACGTGGCATAATCCATCTATTACATGTGTTGCTCCCACTCACACTTGGGTGGTTGAGTTTCACACCCTCTTTTGGCCTTATATGCCACCTCACAAAACCACTCATCTGTCTCTTTTTGAGTAGGTTGTGCCACATGTTTGGCATTTTACAAGTAGGCATAACTCCCACCTAATTTGGTTATTTGAGAGTTATTGCCCCTCTTGGAATTATTTTCCCATATTCTACTATATATTCTACACTCACCTCTCCCTCCTATCTAGCCCAGATCAAGTCCAGATGAGTTCATATTAACTCAGTCAATTCAAGGGAGAGTTGAGGAATATTGTATCATTTAGTGTGTGATAATAATATCATTTTTTTATTGCACTATATTCCAACATTTTATCTCTTATTGCTCTCGTGTGGAAGGTTTATCATGGTTTTGTAGGTGATCCTGGGTGCTCAAGTTCATCAACAACTCTTACACTATGGTATATCAACCTTCTAACCTAAATTATTTTCATGATATGGATTCTTACCAATCCATAAGGATCTAAAAGTTTCTCCCCATCATAACCATTTTGGCATCTTTGAACAACTGGTCTTCTCCTTCCAAATAACTATTGATAAAACACTGATAGTTTCCATTGCTAACTTTGGGAACTTTGAGCCCCTAACACTCCAAACCTATGCTTTATTAATAAGCTTAGGGTGACAACAAATATAATACCACCAATCTTGACTTTATTCTATTTCAATGAATTGAAAAATTTAGAAGTCAAGTCATTGTTGTATCCTTTCATCTCTAGGAAGAAAGATGAAATTCCCACCTCATTGAACAATTTCTAGAAGTCCACATTCTACCAAGTAAAGGGACGCACAACAATGGCTCTAATTTATTTTGGGTCCCCCCATATCCACCCTACAACCTTGTTTTTATAATTCAGTTGCAACAACCTCAACCACACTCTTTTAGATGCAGCTACCCAAATAGAAATCATGGCCTTTCCTTTTTTTTTGCAAAAAGTATGAAGATAAGAAAACCCTCACCTCCCAAATTAAAAATGATAGAAAACAGTCTTCCTTATTCTAGAAGGGTCATTGCTTCATAATTTGGACATCAAGATTCAAGATTTGATTAATCTTAGGCTAGGTCATTTTGATTTTTAGACATGATCCATAGCTTGTGTAAACTAACCATCCCCCAATCCAATAAAATAAAAAAATAGGTTAGACTTTCCAATTTGCAGCTTAAGGATATGATGCGAATCTATATTTTTCACTTAAATCATGTGGAAGGCCTCCTTATAATTATTCCAATAATTGGTGTGGGTAAAATAATTAGTACAAAAAAAAAAACTTATAATTACTATTAAGTTTGGTCAAATATGCCAATAAGGGTGTGGTTTGGTGGTCAAGTCGCTTGGTTGTAGTGACGGCTACTAGGGTTCAAACCCTCACTGGGCCAAAGCGCTCATAGACCTTGTACCTTCACTAGGATAATGTGCTCATGGGTTTGGTAGTTTCTTGTACTCAGTTCATAGCTCCGGTCAAAAGCTCATTTACCCCTCATAATATGGGTGCATTACACCATTGTTTTTTTAAAGTTTAGTTAAATCAAAGCCCTCACGACCTTTAATATACACAAAATTTGAATAACTATTCTTGGAGATATTATCTTTTATGTCCTTTATCTTTTTGAAGCAATCCTTTTCATTATTAATATCTTCCATAGAATTATTATTAACAACCTTAGTCTTTTTAGGCTTATCCTTGTTGCCTAGCAAATAAATTTGTTGCGAATAGCATGTGAGGAAAAAAAGGACCACATGGACTAAGATCTTACACAAGCTAATTTGTGGGGTCATCAACTTGAGTCCCATTCCCATTCTTCATTTGAAACATTTTCATTAAGTTAGAGGATTCAAAATTCAAAAAAGGCCATCAAATAAAAGCCTTTCTGAAAAAGGCAACCAAAGCCAAAGCCTCCAAAAATTGTCTAGCTATTACCTTCATTACTATTTTGAAAATTGAACTTCTCATTGCCTATTCAAAGTCAACCATTAGATATATTAGCTTTAGTTTGATGAGGAAGGCTCTCAAAGATCCAAATATTTCACTAGGTATAGGATAATTCGACAATAGAAGTAGCATCCACTACCTTATTCCCCTCTCTTAAAGTATGTTGCACCAAGAATTAGTCTAGAGAATTTATTATCCTCTTTGAGTCCTCAATCATATTATTAGTCTTCTAGGGGGTTTAACATTATCCTTAAGGGATTCAATAATCAACTTTGAATCCCCTTCAATTATCAAAATTTTAAACCCTAATTCTTTGGCCCTTTTTAAGCCCCACTACACTATAGTGCCTTCAGTCTCATTGCTATTAGCATTCCCCAAACCTTTTTCATATCCTTCTATTAATCTACTTTTATAGTACCTAAACAATCCTCCTATGGTAGCAGCTCTCAGATTTCCCTTTGAGCAGCCGTCAAAGTTTAACATAATCCAACCTTCAGGGGGAGGCATCCATATAGTCAACCTTCTTAAAATATTTATCCAGTTAATTCAAGTTAGATCATGTTTAATTCCCCATATCTATTTTAATGTTAGATCTTTATATGTTGGTGTTACCTTAGATATGGAAAATATTATGGAATAAATATTTTCCTAAATTTTTTGTTTCATACAACTAAAAACTTCCATTCTACTTCTTTGTTGCTCCCTAAAAACCATGTTTTTTCTTTCTTTCTATAGATTCTAGGCTATAAAGGGATGGATTTTCTTTCAATGCTCCACAATAGTGGGATGTGTAAAAGTGAAAAAACTCCATTGATCAGGGTAAAAGCAAGAAGTTGAGTACACGAAGAGGGGAAATTTCGGGCAACAAAAAAAATCTCATAGTAAACACGTACACATTTTTAAAACATGCGTATGCATTACAGAACGGGTACCCGAACCTAAATCCAAACGTGTACGTGCTCAACAACGAGTACGCGAGCCTAAAACGCGTACGCGTTATGAAACACATACGCGTTTTAAACGCGTACGCGTTATTGAAAAGTATTTATTTTTTTAAATAAACTGCTGGCTTTTCATTTTATCCACTGTTTTTGGCGAACCAAGAGAGGTCAACCAAGAGCGCGTACGCATTTAGAGGTTGTTGCTCGCTCCTCCCATCAACACACTTGACCTTTGAGACCTACAGGTTAGTTGATTTCTGCCCTTTTTTGCTTTGTATCTTGTTTTTTTGTTTTTAAATTAGTATTTAAGTTTTTTTTTGTTTAATGCATTTTATTTCAATTTTTAATAGTTTTAAATTGTATTTAAAAAATAAATAACGTTAAATTATAAATTGAAAACTATATTTTATCTAAACCTAAATTGGACATAACTTAGAAATCTAAACCCTAAAACGTAAAACTAGAAACCTCTTAGAAACCTCTCTCCCCTTAGGTGAGCTAAAATTAGAAACCCTAATACAATTTTATCTCTAACCTTAACCCTAACCATAATTTTAACCCTAGCTCTAACCTTAACCATAACCCTAACCCCAAAACTAACTCTAGTTCTTACTCTTACCCTAACCTGAACCCTATCCTCAACCCTAACTCATGTTTTAACCTTAACCCCAATCGTAACTCTAATTTTTACCCTTTTCCTAACCATAACCCTAAACCTATGCCCAAAAAATAACTCTAATTTTAACCCAAACCTAACCCTAATTCTAACTCTAACCCTAACCTTAACCCCAATATTAAGCCTAACCCTCACCTTATCCCTAACCCTAACCCTAACCCTAATTATCTATAACCCTAACCCTAACTCCAATCTTAAGCCTAACCCTAAACTTATCCCTAACCCTAACCCCAACCCTAACTCTAATTTGTACATGAATTACAAACCATAGGTTCCAAGAGAGACACTTAAAACTTATAAAAAATAGGTATTGTAGGAGTCACTTGGATAATAATTCAATGTATCTTAATTACTATCCCTATATGGAATTTCTCATGATTGATTTATGAATTGTCTTCAATGATTTTCAATATTTTTCATCACTTGTTCTACTAACCTTCTGTTTTTATTCAACTCTCATTTATAGTTCTTAAGTGACTATCGGTTTCTATTCAACTCTCATTTATAATATGAATTTTTAATGCTATGATTTTTTAATGTTATAAATTGAATTTTAATGTTATAAATGAAAAATATTTTCAATTTGTGCATGTTCAATGTGATTTTTAAATAACTTTGAAATTGTGTGCATTATTTAATTAGTTTGTTGATATATATTTTTTAATTGTTTAACATGCAGTTGCCATATCATTTCTCGTCCATGGATCCACTTTTCACTTTAGAGGATTTCATGCCTAATCCAGAAATTCCTATAGATCTTGGTGCACACCCACCCCACCACATGAGGATATGCCTCACTCACCTCCGCATTCTCCACCACCTGAACCCCCACCCCCTCCTCCATTTGACCAAAATCAACTAAGAGACAATATTTGAGCCAACTTAGTTGTGATTCAAGGGAACATAGATCTCATAAAAAATGAGACTAGAATCCCTCCACATCTCGCACGGTTTGCATCTACAATGCAAACTATTGTCGATTCTGTTCGATCTATCGATGCGGACCTAGATAGGTTCCATCAATGGAGAGAAGAGAGGAGACAATTCTATGTAGATGGGCTATCATATAAAGAAATCAATGACCTAAAAATCACTAAACAAGCTATGTGCCAATATTTTGTGAACCCCCAAACAAACAGAACCAATACCACCCACAAAAAAAAGAATTTCAATTTTATGGTGTAGGCACCTGCAGATAGCTGCAAATTTTTGGGAGAGATGGTGGATGGTGTTTGATACTCCACCACATGGCAACAGTGAGGTGCCCTTATATTTTTTGAGAAAGTTATGGGCTGAGTTTGAGTTGGGTAAAAAACCCAACTATTTTGATATGAGGTCATTTCAGGGAGCTGGGCGTGGCATGCCCCAACATAGACTAGGAGCACGTGTCGATCCTCAGCGACGTGCTCCAGTTGCGCCTCTTGTTCCTCCTCCTTCTCCTGGTATTCCCGCTGCATTTCAGCAGCAAACCATGTTATCTACACTAGGAGCATTGAGTTCACTTTCAGGACATCTCACTCAGCAGACTACACACGCGGCCACTGAAGTGGCCAATACAGAGCATGGAGGCTCGGGCTATAGGGATACTCAGACATCCACTTCAAGTGAGGCACATGCATCTGGGGCGAGATCATACCTAAATTTACTATATTCTGAGGATCGTCCCACACAGGTATGTTCATCTTTTGAACTTAAATTTAATTCAAGTTTGAAATGTAAAAAATTCATGTAAATAATAACATCAAACTATATATATAATATAATATTAATTCAATAATTTTGTGTTTGGTGTATAGACACATGATGACGTGATGCCCGAAACTCAATATCATCATCGTGTGTATATGTCGAGTGCTGTAGATTTGGGCTCACCTTTTCAACAGGTACTTGAACCAAAATATATTAAATAATTTGTGTGTCCATATATATATATATTTAATTTGAATTTGTACACATGTGTGAATTGATATATTATATCTAGATGCAGGGAAGTCATACTATTCCTAGTATTGACGAGCCACAAGTTACAGTGGTGAGCGCTCCTGAGACATCATCAGCTCAGGTGCGTGCTTTCAAAAGTTTGTTAAGTTTAAATTAAATACACATCATAGATCTAATTTAATTTTTACATTTACATACACATGTGTGAATGATCTATATGAACTGTTGTACATCTATATGTAGGGATTTGATGAGATAACCATGGCGGGCCGCACACCTAAGACATCATTGACATCTATTCATGGGAAATCTCAGGTGCATGATCATGAGGTCATATCATTTGAGGTTGTAAACTTTACTTTAAATCTCCTATACAATTTTTACGAATATTTTTTTTTTATATATATATATATATATATATTCAAGGTTTTCACATATTGTTTGCTTTATATGAATATGCAGGATATAGTGGATCATGCATTTGCATCTTCTCAATAGACAGTTATGTTACCTAGTGAAGAAAATGTGCCAGTTGATTCACATGACCATATGGTAATTTATGCATACTAGAAATCATTTTTACTATATTTAGTCGATATTTAATTAGTTTTTTTTATCTAAAAGTTTATATTTTCAATTTTAAATATGTTTAATTATATCAAAATTTCTAAATAAATTTAAATCTAATTTCGAGTTTCTTGAACTCTTTTACAGCATGATGCAGGTACATCTAGTCAACGTGGAACAAAGAGGAGACTTGATTTGACCGATCAGCCTGAGAGTTAGATAGTTTTATATTTTATGGACTACAAACCTCTAGTTTCATTTCAATATATGTGTTGGACTTGACATATAAATTTTATGGACTATGTAGATCTCTAGTTTTATTTTGAACATGTTATTATCATATATGTGTGTTTATTTATATCAGTTGACTTTAATATGATGATTATATATGCAGTCAATTATGAGATCATGTTATGTTCATTTTCATAATTATATGCATTTATATACATATCTATATATTTATATTTTATCAAATTTTCAAGTAATACATGCACTATATAATAATTCTTATCTAGAATCAAATTTCATATATATATAACTTATCAGATGGTTAGGTGACAAATTAAAACATTCCTTAAATAGTTTCTTAAATCATATTCATAATAAATTAAGGGCAAGTAATTCTAACTATTTTCCAATTACATAGCAAATATCTGAATCAATAAACAAAAAACCATCTCCTTGTATGTATATTTAATGTATAATCTATACAATTGAATAATTATATAAAATGTGGTAAATAGAAGACACATGAAATATGTATAATCTATACAATTTGAATAAGATATTTAAAAAGTGACATCGAACAAACATATATAATGTACATCAAGAAGTTTAATGTACAACTATATAACATGATGAAACATATATGTGCATGTAGATACAATTAAAGCTTATCAACTTTTAGGTGAATACCAAAAATTGATATTTACATAGTCTCCAGATAAAATAGTTTTTCAGTTCAACAATCACATTGTAGACCAACTTGATGAGAACTTGCAAAAATAATTAATGTAAGTAACTACAATTTTTACGAGTCATTTAAGTAAAAAATTCATGCAAGAAAAGAATTGCATATAGTAAATTCCATACAAATTCAAATGATGTTAGCCATAGGATGGATTAAGGGGACCTAAGAGGTTGGATTAGGGGGATGAAAGAGGGTGGATTAAGGGGAGTTGATAAAATGAGTTAAAGTGATGTAAGAGGGTGGATTAAGGGGGAGTTGAGAGAATGAGTTGAAAGGATGTAAGAGAGTGGATTAAGGGGATGCAAGAGGGTAGATTAAGGGGAGTGATAGAATGAGTTGAAGGGATGCAAGAGGGTGGATTAAGGGGAGTTCATAAAATGAGTTAAAGGGAGTAAGAGAGTGGATTAAGGGGAGTTGATAAAATGAGTTAAAGTGATGTAAGAGGGTGGATTAAGGGGGAGTTGAGAGATGAGTTGAAAGGATGTAAGAGAGTGGATTAAGGGGATGCAAGAGGGTAGATTAAGGGGAGCTAATAGAATGAGTTGAAGGGATGCAAAAGGGTGGATTAAGGGGAGTTCATAAAATGAGTTAAAGCGACGTAAGAGAGGTGGATTAAGGGGAGTTGATAAAATGAGTTAAAGTGATGTAAGAGGGTGGATTAAGGGGGAGTTGAGAGAATGAGTTGAAAGGATGTAAGAGAGTGGATTAAGGGGATGCAAGAGGGTGGATTAAGGAGTGATAGAATGAGTTGAGAAGGGATGCAAAGGGGTGGATTAAGGGGTTCATAAAATTAGTTAGTAAAAGAGTGGATTAAGGGAGTTGATAAAATGAGTTAAAGTGATGTAAGAGGGTGGATTAAGGGGGAGTTGAGAGAATGAGTTGAAAATATGTAAGAGAGTGGATTAAGGGGATGCAAGAGGGTAGATTAAGGGGAGCCAATAGAATGAGTTGAAGGGATGCAAGAGGGTGGATTAAGGGGAGTTCATAAAATGAGTTAAAGTGACGTAAGAGAGTGGATTAAGGGGATGATAAAATGAGTTAAAGTGATGTAAGAGGGTGGATTAAGGGGAGTTGATAATACGAGTTAAAGTGATGTAAGAGGGTGGATTAAGGGGAGTTGATAATAGAGAGTTAAGAAGAGTGATGTAAGAGGGTGGATTAAGGGGAGTTAGAGAATGAGTTAAAAGTGATGCAAGAGAGGGTGGATTAAGGGGAGTTGATAAGATAAGGTTAAAGAGTGATGCAAGAGAGAGATTGGATTAAGGGGATGCAAGAGGGTGGATTAAGGGGAGTTGATAGAATGAGTTAAACCCTAAACCCTAAATAGAGTTAAAGTGATGTAAGAGGGTGGATTAAGGGGGAGTTGATAGAATGAGTTAAACCCTAAACCCTAAACCCTAAAATGAGTTAAACTTACATAAGAGGGTGGATTAAGGGGATGCAAGAGGGTGGATTAAGGTGAGTTGATAGAATGAGTTAAACCCTAAACCCTAAACCCTAAAATGAGTTAAAGTGATATAAGAGGGTGGATTAAGGGGAGTTGAGAGAATAAGTTAAAGTGATGCAAGAGGGTGGATTAAGGGGAGTTGATAGAATGAGTTAAACCATAAACCCTAAACCCTAAAATGAGTTAAAGTGGATTAAGAGGTGTTGAGAGAGTGACTTAAGGGGATGCAAGTGGATGGATTAAGGGTAGATATATGAGGATATTGATTGAGGGGTCCTAAGAGGATGAATTAAGGGGTGTTGAGAGAGTGACTTAAGTGGATGCAAGTGGACAAATTAAGGGTAGATATATGAGGGTATGGATTACAGGGTCCTAAGAGGATGGATTAATGGTAGTTGGTAGAATGACTTAAGGGGCTGCAAAAGGATGGATTAATGGTACATAAGAGGATGACTTAAGGGGTTTTAAGAGAATGGCTTAAGGGGATATGAAATCAATTATAAAGTATCAATTAAATGTATCTAGAACTATATATAGTTACCTGTCTCTAGATTGAAATTCCATTGTAATATATGTGCATCTCCTCTCTTTTTTGTAAAGCATCTAATTTTGGGAGACCTGAAACAAAAAATGATATAAAACTTTAATTAGGAAATGATTAAAGACAAATATATATATATATCAATTAAATATATATACGACTAGATATGCTTACCAATATTTATTTACTCTATTGTACCATCTGCATCCTCTCTTTTTTTTAATGCATCTATGATTGTCTCGTGATCATCCATTGAAATTGTCCATAAAACTTTATTAGCAGGCCTCCCTTGATATCTAACTAGTTTTATATTGGTTGCCAAAATCAAATGTGAATAATGCATAATTTTCTTGTGTCTTTCATAATCTTCAAATGCAGGCAAGCCATTCTTTCTCATCAAATATTTTCGAAGCCAGGTGCCAACAACAACCACTGAACCAGTTGGATACTCAAAGTTGTCATCATCTACTCTAGTATGTACCAACTTATGTTTTCTCTCAACACATCTAGCCAACCAGTACTCTGTCTGCTCTTCATTCCCTTGAGGTGCAACAACAGCATACACATGTCCTACAAAAATAAATACAAAATTCAATAAAAATTGACTTATATTTAACTCATATAAACATGCATACATACAAAATTCAACTCAATAAATAATGTACCTTCTTGTACAAGATCTGAAACACGATCATAATCATCTGATGCGAACACTTGATTATCTTCAATTGTCATTTCATGTTGAACATGTGTCAATGTAGGCGTTAAAGCTCTTTGTTGCCATTGTTCGACCCATTCCATATTTTCACATGCCTGCCAATCACCTACAATACAAAATTGACAATAGCATGCCAACTCCCTTGTCCATATTGTCCATGTGTTTGCATTCGAACTCTTAAATGAATGTCATTTTGCACTTCCATTAATTGTTTCACAATCCTGTCGAGAAAAAATATCATTTTCTTCAACTAACCAAAAGAAGCGTTGAATTATTGATTTCTCACTTGTTCTTG
The DNA here is from genome assembly GCA_007258455.2 of Sequoia sempervirens. Lineage (NCBI taxonomy): Eukaryota > Viridiplantae > Streptophyta > Pinopsida > Cupressales > Cupressaceae > Sequoia > Sequoia sempervirens. The sequence goes on along the minus strand of VDFB02058242.1, from coordinate 276,966,994 downwards.
TAGATAATTTGGTATTGCACCAATCTACAATTGCACTGCATTTCTAAATTTTGTAGCATCCTCAAATTTTAGTTGCTCTCTAGCAAGAGCTCTTTTACACATGCACCTGCTCCATCGTGTTCTCCCTTACCATGACCAGCTTCAAAAAAACTCCATATGTGTTGGATATTATTTTCCTTATGAACTCTACATAGCCAATAAAACATTCTAGCATTTTTGAATTGACCCGTGCAATTATCTAACCATATGAGATGTTCTAGCATTTGAATTCCTCTCTCTTTTAAATTTTTATTAAATATATCAAAACAATATTGTACAAACTCATATGAATGTAATCGATTATCACTTACATAAAAATGGTACTCTTTCAAAAAAATTCTATTATCTTCTGTACTATCTTCAGCATGTCTATAAACAATGTGAACAAATATAGCTACTTGCACTGAATTATAATATTGTGATTGGATTTCTTCTTGTGGAGCAAGAGTATAATTTTCAGCAAAATCAACAATTGACAATATAGTTCCAATTGGAAATGTGTTTTTACATAAACGAAATTGATTATCAAGCCAATGAGCATTCTGAGAGTGTTGAACATATTTAGGTACAAACTTATCTTTAAATTCAGTAATAAAAGTATGCACACTAACTTTTTCCACAATTAGCTCAACACGTCTTCCAATTTTACCATCTTTTAAAGAATACTCAATATTTTTAAATTTTTTTACATCCACTAATTGTTTTCCAAATTCATCTAAACTACTTTCATGCATACATTCTCCTAATAATGAAAAGTTACCACATCTATCGCATTCTCCAGAAATGCATCCTTTTAAAAAAAATGAGTTTCCATTTAAAGAGGGATTACAAAACAAACCTGCTATAAAATCTTTGATTCTTTCAGGTGGCATAGTAATACCACAAATGTCCTGCATAATTTGGTTAGCATGCAAAGTGCATCGTATATATCGAAATATATCATAATAATAATGAAATTGTACATGAGTCTTACAACAACAAGAGATTCATTGCTTATTAATTCTAACATACCAAGGTTTACACTTTTTGAATGATCTTTGACTTATGCTAATATTCAATGGTAAGATTGAAGCATCTAAATTTTTTTTATATAATTCAGTTTGAGTCATATCTAAGAGATGCTTTGGATGAGGTTCACAATTTTTTGGAACCCACCCTTAATTTTTAAGACATCTCTAATGTTAGGTGATACTCTTGTATTATCATACCAAAATTTTTCGATTAAAGATTTAATTTCATTAGTTAATTTCATGTCTGATCTTGGGAGTCTACCACTAAAACTCCAACCTTGATTAATAGGATCTTTTTCAATACTTTCTCTTCTTTTAGCAGCTCTTATCAAAGTTCTAGGATTTAAGTTTATACATTTACTAATCTTACTTAACATTCTTTTATTTGAAGCTGTTTTATCAACTAGAGCAGTTGTTATTGCACAACGAGCCACATTCCTATCTTTTGATCAACTTTTCTTACCAATAACATCAATAACATTAGCAACACTAGATATGACTTGTTCTAATGAATCATCTTTCTTTTTTGGTTTTACAAAAACACCTAATTTTTTCATCACTTTTCTCATTTTAAACATTCTCATCAATTGCACCATGAGTTGACATTGGAATCCTAATTTCTTTCTATAAAAAAATATTTTATATATTTTATTTCCATAATTTCTAATTTGTCTTGAAGAAACTTTACCACGAAAGTTATTTAACACATTTGTTTCAATTGTTAAAAAAACATTTTCACCTTCATCCATAGATGGAGTTTCATTTTCATTCACACAAGGGGTTTCATTTTCATTTTCAAATGTGAAAGGGATTTCATTCTCATTTACATTCTCATAAAATATAATTTCATCATTTTCTTGTTTCTGTATTGTTTCAACCCTAGTATTATTAATCTCATCAATTGTGTATCCAGCTTCTTCTAAACAAGCAATATCAATATTATAAGAACTTGGGTTTGAAGACATACCTAGATAGATTGTTTGAATAGGCACATTTTCCATATCATTGGGAGGTGGATTTGAAGACACACCCGAAGTTATTTGCATATCATTCAAAGTTGAAGTTGAAGGCACATTTGGGTTTGTCTCCATAGTTGCATTTTCTTCCATATTCACCATCTCCACATTTGCAGCATCTACATTGATTTCATCATTCATGGCTTCCTCTTCGACATTCTTAGAACTAGATGCTTCCAAATCTTTCATTTGATGAATCCTTTGTCTCCTTTCCCTTTGTCTTTTTGCCTCCTTATCTTTATTTGCTTGAATTTCTTCGGGTGTCATTACCTTCCTACATCTTTTTCTTTGTCTTTTCTTATCACCCATGGTTACCAAACCCTCTTTGATGACAAAAACAATAATTCAAGAAACCTATTTTAAAATTGCCACCTCCTTCAAATATTCAAATAAAACTATGTACTATGAAGATTATTTTTTCTATAAACTCTGAAGTACAAAATCATCATGAGTACATCCAAAAATTCACTTTTTCCAAATCTTCTTGTAAAAAGTTCTTGCACTTGATTCCACTTCAGAAAATTTAACTTGCACTTTTACTCTTCCAACAATTTGAATAGAATATGCCCTGCACAAGACAAATTTGCAATAAAAAACGCAGAAAATGACACTTTCGGTCCGTACTGCAGAAAAAGAATGTTGCAGGAAAATCGTGTTTTAACAGTATTTTTCAAATTAGGAAAAAATGGCTATTATACAAACGCGTACGCATTATATTTTTAAAACGCGTACGCGTTGCTTTCTGCCAAGGGCAAAACATAACGCGTATGCGTTATGAAACGCGTACGCGTTTTATTTAAATAACGCGTACGCGTTTCTATAACGCATACGCGTTATTTAAAAGTTGATCTCCCAAACCAAATCTAGCCCCGGTTTTAGGCTTGGGAAAGGCTTGGCAATCCGAGCCTTAGCTTTTGACCTGCAACTAAAAAACTAAGGCAAACTGAAAAAAAATGTCCAACTTTGACAACATAGATGATGAACTTTTTTTCTGAATTAGTCTATACAATTAAAACCCATTACAGAACACAATGTCTACTTTCTAGATATATAATTTTTGTTAAAATTGGATTAAGTTTGTTATTTTTTAATTAATTTCTAAGCAAACTAGGCCTTAAACTTGAAAGATTAGGTTTTTTTGGTTTTTTAATAACTTTGTATTGGTTGAGTTTCTTGTAAAAAAAATTATATGGTCCCAAACTTCAGACAATTCTCTACACAATGAAAAAAAAAAGAGTCAAAAAATGTTTTTTTTAGGTCCAATTATGTTGTCCGTACACGTTGATTTGAAAAAACATCAATTAAGGCCAATAAAAAAATAATTAAAAAAAATATATTCAACCAAAAATTACAAAAAAAAATCCAGCCCAAATTTCATGTTGTTAGCTCTCTTTTCCTAAAAGGAATTAGTAAAATAATTTTATTTGGGTCAAAAAGTGTTGTCCGTACACCTGCTTGGTATGGTTAAAAAAACAAGGACTTTTAAAAAGTGGTTTTTATAGATATTTATCAAAATTTAATTTCTGTAAACTGGGTATTTTAATAATTTACATATTTGGAAACTAGATTCAAAATTCAAACTTTCATAATACTGAATTTTTTTAAGATTCATTGTGGAAGTGCCTCAAATTTTCAGTCCAAGTGTGACAAATTCTAAAAAACAGCAAAAACATTTCCACTTTTTGAGTTTTTTGTGTACCCAACTTCTTGCATCAACCCATCAATAAGATCCTTTATATATTAGGAAACACCCAACCAATTAATAGGGTGTCAAGGAACCATGACCAAACCTCCCTTGAAAAGGAACATTATAATAGCATATGGATTATAATTTCAACATATTTAGAATAAAGAGGACACTTATTCACAAATCAAAATCCCCTCCTATTAAGGACGCTAATGGTTAGGATTTTACTATGAACTGTTTCCCACCAAAATTAATTGATCTTTGGGATTGACCTGATATTCCATACATTACTCCAACTAAAAATACTAAAGACTAAGAAAAGGACATTCCAAAAACTTATAAGATACTTTCACCGAGAAAACACTAGATTGGTTATCACACAAAACTTAGAAATCTTCTTGATCCTAGTAAAATAGCTCACAATCTCCAAAAAGTGAGTCCATCATGGAAAATGAATTTGAAATGGTTGATAGAGAATCTCCCTAATAGCCCTCCCTCAGGAAGTCATTGTTTTCAAAATATTTTCATTTATGTGTTCCTCATCCCCAATCAACATTGTCATATAAAAAGATCACATAGAGCCTAATAAGGTATAAATTAATTTGGTTCATCCAAAAATCTTACCCACCTTCAATTCCATACTCTTATCCTATTACCCTATCTTAAGTTGTCCCTTGCTTTCACCAAATTATTCCACATAGCAGAAACTTTCAAAAACTCTTGTGAATAGAGCAAACAATACGTATTTTTCACTACCTATATACTTAGCTTTTAAGATATTAACCCAGTCCTTTTTTCCTCTAGTAGAAAATCAATCTATTTTTGAGAGGAAGGATTTGTTAAACAAATTTAACTCTCTTATCCCCAAGCCTCTATCTAACTTAGGAGACCATAATTTCTCCCAATTAACTAGAGTAATTCTTCCCTTTTCATTAGTTCATGTCCAAAGGGAGGTCCTTTGAATTTTCTCAATTTTACTATTCATAAAGGTTGGCATTTTAAAAAGGGAGAGGAAGTAGAAATTGGAATTCCAAAGGGAGGACATAAGGAAATGAACCTTCCTAGCTTGACTCAACATTTTTTCTTTCCAACCAACCTTTTTTTTTGGATTCTCTCAATCATGCTATTCAAGTAGGAATTTAGGGTATTTTTAGTACACAACAGAAGCCCAAGGTAAGAATTAGGGAGAGTTGCTTCCTTTCATTCATGTATTCTCAAAAATTTACTTTTCAATAGTTGATTAGAATTAAAGAAGTACAACTGACTTTTATTATAATTAATGTGTTGTCAAGATGCTTTAGTATGTTTCTACAAGATAGATTTCCAATTGGTACCTTCAACCATCAAAGTAGGCCAAAAGAGAATTGTATCATCAACAAACTATTGATGAGAGGAAGGGGGCAGAGAAGAAGCAACTTTGATTCCATTCAATATCCCTCTATCCAAATTTCTCTGAAGGTTTGGACCCAAGACTTCAATAATGATTAAGACTAAATAGGATGGGAGAGGGTTACCTTGCCTTAGACCTCTCCCATAGGAAAAGGGGCCTTCAGGAATATGATTGATTAGAATAGAAAAGATGAGAGTAGAAATAAATTATTTTATTAATTTTAAGATTTTTCCATAAAAGCCAAAATTTTCAAGAACAATAAATAGAAAGCCCTAGTCTACTCTATCATAAGCCTTTGAAATATCTAACTTCAAAACCATACCCAATTTCTTGGATTATTCCATCGAGTGTATGTACTCATGGGAAACAATAGTAGCATCTAAGATCTATCTTCTAGGGTTGAATCATTTTTGATTGATTGAGATCATCCTATCAAGCACTACTTTTAGCCTATTGACAATGATCTTAGAGAATATTTTATATTAAATATTACATAGAATTATTGGTCGATAATCCATTATGGAAACAACATCTTTCTTTGGAACTAGGAAAAAGAAGGTAGCATTATTTTGATGAAGAAGACTCCTTGATCTAAGAAATATCTAACGATGTTGAGAATATTAGAGGATAGGATATTCCAAAAATATTGAAAAAATGCAAGAAGGAATCAATCCATGCCAAGCACTTTATAGGGTCCAAAAGAGAAAAAAATAGATTTGACATCTTGAATCAACACCATATTTCCTAATTCCTACAAATCCCCTTCAAAAATCACCTTTGAGATGACATCTAAGAAAGAGTCAAGATCATGAGGAGGATTCTGAGGTCCTCCTATATTTTTGAAAAAAGATATAGCACCATTAGCAATATCTTCATCTTTAGTTAGTAACTCACAATTCTTATTAACAAGGAGATTTATTGTATTCCTTCTTTTGTGTTTTAGAGTCGATTGGTGGAAAAATATGGTATTCTTGTCTCCTTCTTGAAGCCATTACACCCTGGATTTCTATTTCCAGAAGATTTCCTCCTTTTTAGCATTGTGGAACCATTCTTCCCTTAGCTCCCTTTCACTTCTAGAAGTGTTTTCATCTACTACACCCTTTTCCATCTTCTCTTGAATAACTTTAAGATTACATTGACGATATTCTCTTTCATATGGAAGATGTTTCCAAATGAGATTTTATTCCATCCTTGAACATTAATCTTGGTTCTTTTGAGTTTTTGAGCTAAAAAGAATATTGGTGTAACTTGACAAGATAGATTCCACCAAAGTCAAATGAGGTCCTTCAATTTTAGATTAAAATTCCACATATTCTCATATATGAAAGGATAGGAGACCCTACATTTCTTATCCTCCCAATTCAGAACCAGAGCACTCTGACAAGAGGTCAACCTAGTAAGAGAAGAAAAATTCAGCTTAGCAAGGATGTTCCAATTGCTAGAGGGTAGCACTTTGTCTAGCTTAATTGAATATGGTCTTGACAATGACATCTATTTGACCAAGTAAACTTGGAGCCTATGAGATACACATCCAAAAGACCATTGACTAAAATAAAATTAGTAGAGCCTAGCATGTTATTCGAGAAGTCCTCCACTTCACTAGTTTTTTAGAAGGGTAGAGGGCGGTGTTAAAATCCCCTACAAGCATCCATCTCAGCCTCTTATCCAAAGACAACCATATAGGAAGAGATTTCAAAAGCTAGTTTTTGGAAAACCTTGTGTTTGGGGCATATACATTAAGAAGGTTCCACATCATATTAGTCCGTCTAACTTTCATAATTGTTTCCCAATAATTTTTCTTGCATTGTCCTTTGGATCTAGAGATTTTTTAGGATTCCACATAATTTCTAAACCTCCTAAAGCACCATTAGCATTATTGAGTCAAAAATTTTCCTTAGGTCAAATATGTTTAACTACTTTTATGATTGTCTCCTACTACATTTTAGTTTCTTATTGAACCAAAGTAAATGAGGTGTCCACCTTTTAGGAGATGGAACTTTGGGACCTATTTCACATTGTAGCTCATTAGGAACCTATATTCCTCAACCAAGTGACTTGATTAAGGAAGGGGCTTGATGGTTCCAGTTGTGATTAGATGGAGTTTTACCATTAAATTAAGCTTCAAAAGGAGAAATACAAACACTTATGCAAATTCACTATGAAACCTAGAAACTTGAAAGCATGAAATCAATTGTAAACTAAAAGAATAAATAATGTACCTAGAGGAATGGAGAGGCCAAAACAAGGCCTGTAAAACCTAGAAATTGTTGTTTAAAATTGCATCAGGACTAATACACCAAGTTGGGTGATTTAGTTCCACTCTAGGGTTTTCAAGGCACGAACTAGGATTCTCAAAGAGTTGATCAGTATCTGCTAAATGGTGGTCAAAAATTTTAACACGACTAATACACTAGTTTGGATGTATGAGTCTTTCTATAGAATTTCTTAGGATCTTTTCAAATCTTACAAACTAAGATCTGTCACTACTGAATGTTTTCAAAAGGGATTATCAAGGACTAATATGCCAAGTTGGGAACGAATGAGTCCTATTCACCTGAGTCTACAAAAAATACATCACAAGAGAGGGAAAGAATGTTTTTTTGTTAGTGGATGGGGTCTACGTCAGTTAAACCTCCCATTTGTGTAATTAAACTTTAAAATGAATTAAAATAACATGAAGGAATGATGAATGAAAAAATGAATGTAACAACTCGCCAAACCTTGTTCAATCCTTGGAGTTTAGATTTGCAATTTGTATGAACTAGCTTCAATCGAAGTAGATCTTGATCATGAAACTTTTTTAGAGTAGATTACATTTACCTACTTAAGTTTACCTAGGAATATTTATTCATTATTTTTGCATTTAATCTTTTGGGTGGTTTTTCCCATGTGGGTATTTTTTCCACCCGTCACCTATTTCACGACATTAAAATCCTATATCATATGTATTTTTATTCATCTATTTTATTCACTCCTTTTTTATGGTGAAAGAGCCTGTGCACTTCTCTCTATTTGGTGAGGTTATTTTCTATAGTTGATGATCTTGGTCTCACACCATCATGCTATCAGAGCCACCTAGTCTACATGCCTTCCCATGAGATTTTTCATCAGAGTGCTTGCCTTCTTTCAATTTTCTTAATTGTTGGAAATTTTCAATCTTGTGGTTGCTAATTTCCTCTAGAGGGCTCAATCTCCTCTATCCTAGGTGTGATTTTCTTTGGAAGCCATGATCTTGCTAGAGGATACATTTTAATTTCTTTTGAAGGAAAAATTTCTATTCCTCCTAGGCAAGCATGATTTCCATTTGAAGGGCATCAATTTAATAGAAGACATTTGTTTTTTCTTCACTGGTGTGAATTCCTTTGGAGGGTTGCAATCCAAGTTTGGAGGTTTCTTCTTCCTCTTTTTCAATTTGAAAAGAGGCTCTTCATATCCACATCATTTTTGGTGGGTGCATAGGGTTTCCTTGTATTTTTCAATTCACTACTGGACGATTTGTATTGTGTTTGAGACCGAGTAATTTTTTGAGGTGGATAAGAGGTGTCATTATTCTATAGTTTGTGGACATGATTTCCTTCATCTGGAGTGACTACAATCTTCCCATAGTCAACAGAAAACCATTCAATAAGCAAAGAACCCAAATTGTGTCTAGTCCCTCTACCACTAGCATTGAAGATTAGTGACATTATGTGAGGGGCATGAGAACCCACTGTCCATGTAGGTAAAATATTCAGTGCTTGGAGTGTACAATATTTCATGCAGTGCCTTATCTCATATAAAGGGCTAAAGAAGCCTGTGGAATAGAATCATGGAAATAACATTTCAAAGATACATTAACTTTTGTGATCAGACTTTAACATTTATAAAGTTTGCATCAAATATTTTGGCTTTGAACCTCATGGCAAGGGGCTCACAAACTAGTGCAACATAATAGGGAGCAAACTTCAGCATTTCAAATTTTTTTCCAATAAATATCGGCCATAGTTGTTGTGGTAGGCCCAATTAGAGCCCAGCTAAACAACATTATTGGCAAGTTTAGTCCCATATTCTTCCTATGGCATGGTTCTTATCTATTGAAATATCCTCTTATTTCCCTTCTTCGATGTGAGAAAGTTTGACATGACTATGACTTGTTCTTGTCTCGTGTGAGGACTTGGTGATTTGTGAGTGGTGACTTGCATATTACTTGCTGATTGGCCACATGGTGGCCCGATTGATTGTCTTACTTGGCGATTTGGAGTCCACTTGTCCCGACAGGCTCATTTTTTAGCCCCTATCAATTTTGTGCTTCTATGGTGTGACCAAGAGCTCGAGAAGATTTTGAAAGAGCCTCTATAGGCCCTTTTTTTAGTTTTGCATATCTTTTGCAAATAGAGGTTGATTTTCACAAACTAGATATCAATGAAAAGGTATTTTAGTCACCTTTGCAGTAGTTGAGGAATTTCTCTCATATTTTGTTGTTTGGTGGTGCTTTTAATATATTGAAGTTCAATATTGGTGTTGTTGTGCTCTTTGGAATTGCTTGATTCTCAACCCTATTTTGCATTATTACTTTATGAAGAATTTTGTGAAGGCTTCATTTGCAGTATTTGGGAGTTTCTAATTGTTGTTTAAGGTTATTGCCTTTGTATTTTTGAGGATTTTTCATAATTCATTATGGGATTTTAATTGCATCCTGCTATGATTATGTTGGAATGGGGAAACTATAAACAATGAAGAGATGGTATCATAAAACATCTCATATGTCTTCATTTGTTTCTACATCTATATAATTTGGTTCCCCTTCCTAGTACTAAGATTAAGAAATTTTCATGGAATTGCAAAAGGGATCATGTCCTAGGAGTTATTGCAATGCATATTGAAGATGACACTTTGAATGCTATTGATCATTTTTAGTTTCCTTGTATTCTTTGGACTAAAATCTGGGAAATACATGGAGATCTTGATACTCAACCATTCCTAGATGATCCTATTTCAGATTATCTTGTGCCTTTTCATTTTCCAAACATGATACCCTATGATCATGCTACTATTTAGGAGTTTGAAGTGTTGGAATACTTTGAGGACCTTCAGATGAGGATGACGAGGGTTCTTCTAATGCTTCTTCTTCTCCATGAGGGGCAGTTGATATACCGTCATCTTTAGTCATTGATTGAGGCTCCTATCATTCTTGTTGAGAAGGATCATTCATTTTTTGTTGATGATTCATTGAGCACATCTAGTGATTCATTACAACCATTATTTCATTGTCTTCCTGATTGGGATTCTTATTTGTCAAACATTGGTTCATTGTTCATGGAATCTCACATTTATGACTTGTAAGACACATTTTAGGGTATATCCCTCCTATTTAATGATAGTCATGGTACAATTGTTGTCACTCCATCTCAGTCTCTAGAGAGTGTTCAGGATCAATTTCTAGTGGTACCTTTTTTTTCTCCTTCTGTTGTGATTGGGCATATTCATGATTGGTTTGTGGCATAATTTTCCAAGGTCTTGGTGACACATGAGCATATTTCAAAGAAACCATCATACATTTCATTCTTCTTTCTTTCAAATCCTATTTGGAATGGGAAGCATACATGTATTTGTATTAGGTTTTGTTTCTTCTGAAAGGGAGACAAATTGTTTGTCAACGTTGGATCATGTTTTATCTTCAAGAACTTACCATTTTTGTAGGTAATTACACATTGTGGGGGGGCTATATAGTCTCTCTCTTTCCCTCTTCTAGGGGGGCTATTTATTGTATATACATGATGGATGTAGTCCTTGGGGGGTGTGATTGATTCCTTCATCCATGCATTATTTTTGTTTTATTCTCTCTTTTGGAGAGGGGTTTTCCCCATAGGGTTTTTCTCCTTTTCTTTGGTTGTGAGAGATTTATGTTTTGCATTGTAGTTGTAAATGGGTACCTAACATGGTTTTGTAGTTGAGACCCATGCTGCATCTTCATATTTTTATTTTCATTCTCCCTAAGTTGCATTTAAGGGGGGTGTTAGAGTAAATTAAATTTACCTCCTTAAGTTTACTTAGGTAGATTCATTTACTATTTTTGCATTTGATCTTATAGGTGGTTTTCCCTATGTGGGTAGTTTTTCCACCTGTCACTTATTTCACAACTTTGAAAGCCTATATCATATGTATTTTTATTCACTCATTTTTATGGTGAAAGAGCCTGTGTACTTCTCTCTATTTGGTGAAGGTTATTTTTTTGTAGTTGGTGATCTTGGGCTCACACGATCAAACTTGATATGGCCTTGAATTCTTGAACTTGGATTAGAAATGCTACATCAACATTTTAGGTCACAAACACACATGATGCATGAAGACCTTGAAATGATGCCTTACTCTTGAATTGATGCTCTAAAATTATTGATAATATGCTCTTAAATGCTATTGAATGTTTTTGAATGAATACTTAAAGGTTCTAATCTTGGAATAATGATTATAGCTATTAGGTGCTTGCTCTTAGATCTTCTTAGATGAAACATAATGAAATGACCTTGAATTTATACTTGTTTATCCTTAATTTCCTAAAATTACAACACTACAAGTTGACATCATATCTAGGATAATAAAATCCTACCAAGAATTTGAATTAAAATACGTCCAGGTTAAAGAAGGACTCATACGCTAGGTTGGGTGTATGAGTCCCAATGGCTAAAACCTAGGACACAAATTTCAATAAGTGCCTTGTTCAATGTAACATTTAAAATCAAGTCTTGATACCTAGGTGGGACCCATATTCCTAGAGGGGCATATGAGTCCCAAATCCCTAGATCTAGAACATAGCTAAAAATGTTAAATTATGACTTATGCTTTGTTAAATGTCAGGATTATCCTCAAAATAATACATTTAATTAGGCTCGTGGATGAAAAATAGGACCAATTAAGGCATAAATGAGCCACATTTTAATAGGGAGGGCCCAAAGAAGTGTGAAAATGTAACAGGATACATTTTTCTACACTACATTTAGCCCCCACTTTAGTGAGATGATGACCTTGCATCAAAATCACACTAAAGTAGACAAATTTGCATCAAGAGGGGTCCAAGTGTACTAATACTAGTGAGATAGGATGACAATGATCAATAGGGTTACACAAGCCCCTAGGATCAAGATCCTATGGTAAACCAACATAGGCACAAAAGAACATGCATGTGAATTATGTATGAAGTAACAAGATACAAGCATAAACTACCAAAGACATAAAGAAGAAATAAAAGGAAAAATAGGTTCAATCAATTGTTGACTACTTATCTAACTCGATGTGGATCAAGCCTAAAATGTTTTTACAAAAATATGCTTACAAGTGGAATAGGATGTCCACTATGCAAACAAAATGCATGCCTACATGGCTAATGGAATCAAGTATCCACTAGGTGATGCCCTAGAAAAGTGGGACACATACTCATGTGGCTGGTATGAATCCACCTAGACAAGCAAGTGGCTATGGGAAAGTCATGCCTAAGATTGGTTCCATACATGAACTAACCATACCAAAGCTATACCTTTGATAACTTCAATAAGGAACTGCTAAATAAAACTTCAATCTTTTAAACATGCAAATAAAGATTTTTTCAAAGGGACTTTGCTTAGTTTGTGTAATATATCTTCTTAGGGAACAATGTGCCTAGTGTCTCCAAGAAAGGAAAAATCAAAGAAATATCACACTCTCAGAGCAAATCAAACCCAATGACACCACTGAGAAAAGGATGTATTGCAAGAAGAAAGAAAATCACACAATGAAACATGAGAAATGTTGAAAGATAATGCCAATATATGCCTCCACTTTAAAGAGATTGCTAACACCATTGCTGTAAGAAATCTACTTTAAAGTAGCCAATGAAGAAGACATGAGAGATTATTCAAAAATCCCTGTGCCAAGTCATATGTTCCCAAATGAAACTACGTCATGCATAAAGGGTTGCCCCCAAAATGTAATGCTAAACATAGAAAGAAAAAGTATGTTACATGCAAGCCAACTTAAGGCATGTTGTCCACATCCCAAGCTTGCTCTTATATATACATGGAAGGTGGTCAACTAGTAGAAAGAGAATGAAAAGTTCCATATGAGGACAAGAATATCTAACCCCTTTCCCCCACTTAGTGCAAGACAAGGATGATCAAAGACGATTGATGAAAAAGATGGAAATAAGTATCAATTAGAGGAACAAGGTGCTTCAACAAAAGGAAGAGCACCACAATCCTTAAGATGTTGAATTTTATCACCTAAAGCTTTACATTCATTAGTAGAATTACCATGAACTCTATCATATGCATAAAATGAACTCTTGTAGTAAAATTTCTTTTTTGTTCTTGGAGGGAGGGATATCAAATGATCTTGAAGGAGTCTCGACAAGATACTTTCTTGATCAAAAGTAGAATATGTTCCTTTATTTTGTGACAAAGATATCTATTACTTAGTAAAATGTGTCATACTTACAAAAGACTCTTTAGATTGTGAGATGATGTGCTCTCCTTTATAGGAGGGTGTAAAATCTAATAAATTCTAGTCATTAGTTTTTTGTGCGATGAAATTGATATTGAGCCAGTATTTCTTTGATTCTCTCATTTCTTTCAAAGGACAATAACCATGACCACTAGTGGTTTCTTGTGTGTTAGGCTGTATGGGGACATAGATACCTTGTTCTCTATTACCACATCCTTTTCCACTATAACCAAATTATGTCATAAGTTCATAACCTCTTCTATAACTTATCATTTTAATTTCTTTAGGATTCAATGGTTTCTCATAGTCAACTTCATCAAAGTTTGTTGTGTAATTTTCTTCTTCTTCTAAAGTGGTTGAGGTGGATGCTTTCAAAGGTTCTTCCAAATTTTATGTTGAAATTACTGCTTTTTCTTTTTCCATTTTAGACTCTTTTATTGTGATCTTATATTGTCCCATGAATATTGGTGTGAATTCTAAGGAACTCAAATAATCTTCCAATAACTATAATTGTTCAATACGTTTTTCTTTATCTTTCACTTCCATGAGTTCCACTTGTGTAGTTGGTGTCAATGTTTTCAGAGGATTTTCCTTGCCTTTCTCAATGTTCAAACAACTATTTGGTTTAGGGTTGGCTTTTATTCCATACACTTTGTTATTATAGACATACTTCATTATATGATGGAGAGTTCAAGGCACCACATCCATCTCAGAATCCATGGTATTCCTAAAAGAAGATTGTGTGAAAAATCATGAGGCATAACATGAATAGGAGTTTGTAACATAACCATGTCAACTATAATAGGTAATGTGATCACTCCAAGTGAATATTTTCCTATGTTGTCGAATCCTCGAATTGATAAGGAATCGGCTTCAATTCTTGATTTAACTACGCCAAGCTTATCCAAAAGGGTTACACTACACACATTAAGAGTTAAGCCATTGTCAACAAGGATTTGTTTTATCCCTATCCTATTGAAAATAGCTATTATCATGAAATATTCATTTTGTTTTTGGACTTCTAGAAAAGGTAACTCATCTTGATGGAAAGTAATGTCTAAGTTGACTAGAGTTATAGCTTGAATTTGGGTTGCCACATCATTTGATTGCACATTACGGGGGTAGGATTTTTTTGTAAGGAACTTTGAATCATGTTAGGATAATGAAGGGAGGCTTGAATAAGGTCCCATAATGATATCTTAGCAGGATTTTTCTTAAGTTGTTCAAAAAGATCATACTACCTTCCATTATGTAAAGGTAAACATGGGGCACAAGGAAAGATATGTTGAGGTAATGAGAGGGATGTTGGAGTTGTATGTCTTGGTTGTGGATTGTTTCTAGTGTTATATGTATGAGCATTGGTATTATAACTTGATTGCTATGAAATATTATTCTTAGGTGGTTCAAGGATGAGGACAGGTTTGTTTTGAGTTTGTGGTTGTTTTGAGGGTTGGTAAAGGATGAGTTTAGCCTCAGGAGGTGCAATAATCAAAGGATCTCTAGGAAATTTAAGAATTTAAGGAATCAAGGGAGTTCTAATGTTTATAACCTCACCAAACTTATCCTTATTTTCATGATCTCTTAGTGAAGGGAAGTCTAATTTCACTTCATCATCTTCATCAAAGGAAGTCACATCACTATTGTTTGAAAGACATGTCAATGCTATCATTTTCTTGCACCATGATATCCTCCCTAGTAGGAGATTTTTTAGGAGAACTACAAACTACATATTCATGACATTCAAAGGTTGGATCTTCAAAAATGAATTCATCAAAAGTAAGGGAGTTATCAATGGTTGGATTTTTTTTCTTATCAATGATGACATTATCTTGTTTGATATTGTTTTCCCTAGGGGAAGAGAGATAGATAAGATTCTCATGAATCTCATCGATTAGATTTTCTAACATTTAAATATCTTCTTTACCAATAGTAGAGATATTAGGAGAAGGACCAATTTGATTTTTTATGATTTCCAATGATTTCATCCTTTTTCTCTAAGGTATCATTCTCTTCTGCCATAATATCTATCCTAGTAGGAGAGCTTTTAAGAGAGGAGAAAATAAGAGGTTCATCACATTTCATGGTTAGATTTTGTAAAGTAGCTTCATCACAAATAGGGGAGGCATCAAGATAAGGAAAACTATAATTTTCATGCTTGCCAATGATTGGAACTTTTCATTCAAATAGATATTTCCAAATGGTAGGAGCATTAGGGAAGGGAGGAACAAGAGTCTCATGACTCTTAATAAGTGTATCTTCTAACACCAAACTATCTTCTTCACATTGAGGAGTGACATTAGGAGAAGGACAGAATTGATTGTCATGGTTATCTATGATTGTCATGGTTATCTACAACTACATACCCATGTCCTATAATGTCTTCCAAAGTAAGAGAGGTAGGATTATCATATATCTCAATCATTGGATCTCTTAACACCAACATATCCTCATCACAAATGTGATTTTCTTGATTTTATATGATTGTATCCTTTTTCACTAAAGCATTCTCACAAGTAGGGGAGGTTTTGGGAGATGAATGGAGACTAGGTAAAGTATTGTCAATGATAATATGATCCCAAGGGAGAGTAGGAGAGGGAAAAACATGGCTTTCATGATTCTCAATGATTTTATCTTCCTTCACCAAGATACTTTCATCAAGAATAGGAGAGGTATCGAGAGAAGAACAACTATGATTATCATGATTGTCTATGCTTACATCCTCTTTCACTAGAACCTTCTTAAAAATTATAGGAGAGATATTAGGGGATGAGGGGATGGAGGGAAATGTGGTAGAATGGAATATGTCAACAAGATCAATCTCTTTCACTATGATATTCTCCTAATTAACATGCTTGATAATTCCTTGTTTCTTTGTAAACTTGGAAAAGAAAGATACTAACATTGAGAAATGTTTAATTCCAATTCTTATGCTTACAAATTCAGTTGAAATGAAACTAATTATGTAAAGTTTGCCAATAAAAATAATTCTGCAAACTAAAATAGTAACCTAAATGCAACAACCAAAAGCCAAATGATAAGATTTCAATGTTGTAAAATGCAAATTAAGACCTAATTAAGGACTAATATGCCCAGATGGGAGAATGAGTCCCAGTTAGGGTTTTTGGAAGGATCGAATAGTGAAAAATAAAGAGAAAAAATACCCAAAAATATAGAAAAAAGACCTGTACAAAGACTAAATCACCCAGGTGGGAGAATGAGTCTCAATTAGGGTTTTAAGGTTCAATAAGAAAATTCTAAGTTTATTTTAATGTGTTTAATTTTTGGGTATGTGAGGATCATGATGGGCCAAAAAGTGGCAATATGATGGGTATTTGTAGGGTATGTGGTGACAACTTTTTTAGCCAAAATTAATGAAATGAAAGGGGGTTTTAAAGGAGATTCTCATCTTTCTACCAATATAAATTATAATTTACTTTGAATTTAATAAATAATTATTATTCATTTTCTATTTGAATGCGACTAAAGTCCTGATTGATAGGGTGATTGAAAAATATCTATAGCTTTCAAATGGTATCACATTTTTTGAATCCAAAACATGTGTCACATTCTATACTTAGTATACTATAGGATTAAAAAAAAAAATGAATTTCATGAAGTTTTGACCAAGTTAAGGTGGTTAGAGCGTAAGATTTTTTATATTTTTTAAAATTTGTAATAAAAATTCATAATTAATTATTTACTTGGAAAAAAATTACAAAAAAATATGCATCACATCTGAACATGAGTCCTCTACTTATATCTAAAATCTTATAAAAAAATATTATCATTTTATTATGGTTAGGGTGATCAGACAAATGCCTACTTCTTATTTTTTCCTTGAAATTTAAGTACTATTGCATTGAAATTTCAAATTTTCACCAAATATATTTTGTTTTAAAAAAAATAAGCCTAGTAGTTTAGAAACTAAATTCAATTTTCTACAAATTCTATTGTTACAATATTTTTTAAATAATATAAATAACTTATTCAAATTTTTACATCAAGTTGCCTAACTCTGATTTTTCTGAAGTTTTTGCCACTTAAGGGCCTATTTTTTCCATGATGATCCTACACATACCCTTGTATTCTCAATGATTGTTGACAATTATAGATTTCCAATGAAGTTGAATGGTTCAAAATACAAAAATGTAACCTATATGCACTTTTCACTAATGCAATGTTTATAATCCATAAGTGCAATTCAACTAATCAAAATCTAATGAAAATTTAATGCAATATAGATATAGGACTACAAGGTTCTACAAATCAAAAATTCAAGGGTCCAAACATTGGGTTGATCAAAAGGAACCAAAGGAAATGAGGTGTCAACATTTTAGGAGATGGAACTTTGGGACTTATATTTCACTTTAGTTCATTAGGAACCTAGGTTCCTCCACCAAGTGATTTGATTAAGGAAGGGGCTTGAGGGTTCCTATTTTTATTGGATAAGGGTTCACCATTAAATGAAGCTTAAAAAGGAAAAAAGAAAACACTTATGCAAATTCACTATGAAACCTAGAAACTTAAAAGAATGAAATTAGCTAATAACTAAATAAAATAAAAATTTGTACCTAGAGGAATGGAGAGGCCAAAAAAAGGTCTATAATCCCTAGAAATTGTTGTTTTAGATTGAACCAGGACTAATACACCAGGTTGGGTGATTTAGTCCCACTCTATGGTTTTCAAGGTAGGACCTAGGATTCTTTGAGAGTTGATCAAGATCTACTGAATGGTGGTCAGAAACTATAACGACTCACTAATATGCCATGTTGGGCATATGAGTCCTATTATAGGAATTTTCATGATCTTTTTTAATCTTCTAAACCTAGATCTGACTTTGCTAAATGTTGTCAAAAGGGCTTATCAAGGACTAATATGCCAGGTTGGGAAAATGTGTCTCATTCACCTAAATCTACAAAACACACATCACAAGAGATGGAAGAAATGTTTTTTAATTATTGGATGGGGGTTTTCCTTAGTCAATTCCCATTTGAGTAATTAAACTTTGAAATGAATTTAAATAACATGAAGGAATGATTAATGAACAATTGAATGTAACAACTCACCAAGCCTTGTTAAATCCTTGGAGTGTAGATCTACAACTTGTATGAACTGGCTTCAACAGATGTAGTTCTTCATCATGAAACTTGATATGGACTTGAATGCTTGAACTTGGATCACAAATACTGTACATCAACACGTTAGCTCAGAAACACACATGATGCATAAAGACCTTGAAATGGTGCTTGACTCTTGAATTGATGCTCCAAAATGCTTGATAATAAGCTCTTGAATACTCTTGAATGGTTTTGAATGAATACTTAAAGGCTCTAGGTCTTGGAATAATGATTCTAGCTCTTAGGTACTTTCTCTTAGATCTTCTTAGGTGAAGCATAATGAAATGACCTTGTATTTATACTTGTTTATGCTTAATAACCTAAAATTACAACACTACAAGCCGACATCAAATCTAGGATAGTAAAATCCCACAAAGAATTTGAATTAAAATAGGTCTAGGTTAAAGTGGGACTCATACACTAGGTTGGGCATATGAGTCCTAGTGCCTAAAACTTGGGACATAGATTTCAAGAAGTGCCTTATTCAATGTAACATATAAAATCAAGTCTTGAGACCTAGGTGGGACCCATACGCCTAGAGGGGCGAATGAGTCCTAGATCCCTATATCTAGACCACATAGCCAAAAACATTAAATTATGATTTTTCCTTTGATAAATGTAATGATTTTGCCTAGAAAAATATATTTAATTAGGCTTGTAGATGTAAAATAAGACCAATTAAGGCATAAATGAGCCAAATTTTAACAACGAGGGCACAAAAAAGTGTGAAAATGTAGAGGGATACATTTTTCTACACTACACCTATATGCATAGGATGCCAATCTTCAAATCAATGATAAAGAACTTCAAAATATATAGTTTTTAGGGGCTATTCAACCCCCTAATTTTCCATGTCATAATCTTCATTAAAACATACATACAGTCAATATTGGAGAAATATTAACCCAAGGGGAGAGTCCTCCCCAATTTTATTTTTCGTATTTCTTCTAGTTAGAAAGACCCTCAAGGGTCCTTTGTTTCCCTGAGGCTATCTCCCTCCTCCCTAGCCACATCTCTTGGTCTTGCATCTTTTTTATTCATTCTTCCCACCTTCTGATCACTACCTAAATATGCTTTCTTTTATTTTTATATTTTTCATTAACTTGAGTCCAATTATCCTCCATTTGATATTTATTGTAAGACAAAGATGATTCCAACTCCTTAAACCCCAAAACATTAATATACGTCTAAATCTTCTTATTGATTATATCTTGAGAAACAATATCCTCGCCATCCAAAGAAATGCATAAATTCTTACCTATATCCATCTGAGAACCTTTAAGGGAGCTAGTAGGGATAATTGCATCCTTCTTATGGGATTCAACAAGAGAATCCAAATTAGATTGTGGATTGGGAGAAGGTGAGGGAACAACCTTTCTATATTCATTCTCCCCCAAACCAATAGCAACCCCTTCAATAGTCAATGAAATTGGATCCTCTAAACCATGTGACCAAGGAGATTTCAGCTGAAACATTTGAGTCCCAACATGTTTTCCTATAGAAGAGGAAGGAGCACCAAGAGCTGACAAATACTTATCTTTATGCTTAAGATTCCTTTTACAGTCATGACTAAGGTGTCAAAATTTCCCACACATTTGACATAAAAGGATTTCTTTTTCATACTCAATGGGCTGGGTCCAAATCCCAAATTTAGATTTTTTGGTTATATAGGAAGGAAATATACTATTTACTACAACATTAACATAAATTATAGCAATGAAAAGTTGAGACTTTTGATCCATAACCTTGTCAATAGCTAGTAAAATACTAAAGGAATTAGCAATTCCTTTAAAATTCTTATTATTCTAGAATTCTAAGGGTACAATTGGAAGCTAAACACAAGTAGGAGCTACTAAAACCAGGTCATCAAAAGGGTCTAATATTGGTTTCCACTTGTAGAAGGAGAGGTAATTTTTAAATTTTATGTGGAGATCCCAAGGGCCTCTAGTGACAATCTTCATCATGTCCTCTTGATTAAAGAAACTAAAAAGGCACAACCCATTTCACTTAGCACTAATGTTCATCCCTCCTTTAAGAGACTAGAAGGAGTTATTCCATTTACATACCTGATCAATATTAGGGTGGGATGACAAAATTCTTTTCCACGAGTGGCAACTGTAGACATGCAATTGACTCATCCATTATATCATCTGGACCAATGGCTTTCAGGCTATCCACCACACATCGTGATTTAAAAGTAGTAGAGGATAAAGTAGAACATTTCAAAAAGGATCTCCCACTGACCACTTTTTCAATCATAAAAAGTTGAAATATCCTTTGAAACCATGAGATCATATCCTAATAGAGGGGGGAGGCAATGGATTTCACCATACTGAGACAAAGCACTATGTGACAATAAATCCTTTTTAACTTTAGTCCTCAAGGAGCTATCACTAGCAACAAGATCACCTTTAACACAAGATGACACAAAGGGCAATCTCTTGGAATTGGACACCAGCTGGGGGCCTCCATCTGATGATGCCATGGCTGAGAAAATAGAGAATTTTTTTAAAATTGTAGATCACACACACACAAAAGAAACTTTGTGCAGATTAGGTATTCATTTGTTTCCTAGACAATTGAAGTTTTTCTTTGTTTTTTTTGTGTTCTTTTCATCTTAAAAACTCAAAAATTTAACTTTCCTCAAGGCACATGTGGATCCAATAAAAATTTAAGTATTAAGGGAAGGATGCCCTAACTTTAGAGGTGCATAGAAAGTTGAATACAGAGATATGGCCTCATATTGGACACCATGTTATGTGTTGTTCAACAGTTAATGCTAGCCAAAAGTTATCTACCCTACCTACCATAACATTTTCCCACACCCTTTCCTTCACTTTTACTTCATATTTTTTTACTTTTCTTTTCATAGGGTCAAGTACGCCTAGTATTATTTGACCATTTCTTTTGATTGATGTTAATGATTATTATTTTAATATGTCCTCTTCATTTTATTTTAAATAATAAGTTTAATAATAATTGCTAATTAATGTTGATCAAGGAATCAAATTAGGTTTAATATTTGAATCCCAATAAGGCACAATCAAAAGGAAATTGTGACTTAAAATTTCAAAAAAGGAAAAATATCCTAGTGTCAAGTGTCAAGATTGTGACACAACCAGTGGATTCAATATATTGAATAATAAGTTATATTAAATATAATACATGTTAAATGCCACTTTAGGTGAGCCTATGATTTAGGAAATATATTATTGCTAAGGTCTTTGACACTCAATTGATGTTATAATATTTTAAATTTCTCTCTATGGAACCATAGAACACACTTCACCTTGCACCCTTGTCCCTAAAATTAGACAACATTCCCTACACAATTTCGTTAATAAGAATTTTGTTATTTTTTAGTGTATTCTACTCTAGTTAGGCTAACTTAAGCCTAGTTATGTGTTGGAGTTAATCCTTGAATCATTCCCCATGAGGTGTCAAGGTTGTTGAGGTGACTTGAGTGGTGTACAATCCCTCTTGACACCTCTCCCTTGCATAGAGGAGAGCAACTCACCACTACTATAGGATGAGAAGTCCTCTCCTCAATCCATGGCATGTGTGCCTATTCTTATGGCATGTGGTTGCTCATCCTCATGCTTTATATTGAGGGTTTGAGCTCATTATTCTTGGGTCAACTAATACAATCTTATTGCATTGTTCACTTGTGCTTGTCATTTCATCTCCTAGATATTCCTAATTCTAACACTATTATTAGTAAAAGATATACTCAATGGATAAATTATAGCATGTAATTTAGATAATATCCATGTTTATTAAGAATAAACATTAATGGTTCATAAATACACACAAAAATCAATTAAAACATCATAGCTATAGGTTAACACCCCTAGTCCAAATTACAATGAGGCTAGGGTGGCCTTTGAAGTTGGTTCCTAGGGGATGTGACATCTTGGTTTGTGGGGAACACTATAAGGGAAATTAATGAATATTTCAATGTTGGGATTGCTAGTTATGGAGACAAATCCAACTTGTGCTAGGAAAGTTTGGCATGGATTAGTCAAGCTAAATATGAGGTAGTTGGTGAACTTAATGAAGACCAAATCAAGAAAATTGATCCACTTCTTTTCATCGTCCTACTAACAAGAATCCTAATGCATCCCCATTCTTTAATTTAAAAATAGTACTAGTCATTTTAATTACAAAATTATCCCAAGATTTAGATAAAGAAAAATGTTGAGTAATAAAATTTTCTATATTATGCATTTTATTCACATAAAATAATTTCCTTACCCCACCATTGAAGGAAATCAGTTGTTTATCGATAGATTCAATGTCACTCGTGTATTGAAGACAACTTCTTTGAAATAATTTTTTTATTTTTTAGAATTTCCTTCATACAAAGTTCCCTATTTATTGTGTAACTACTTTTTTGTTTGATGAAGGAGCAAACCTTAGACACAAAAAAATGATGCAAACAACCAAAGAACTTTTATTATTATTTAGAAGGAACTTCTTACATGCAGAGGATCCCAAATCCTCAAGCTCTACGATACAAGCAAGCTACAGAAGTTCATAAATTATAGAAGTTACCCTTTTCGTAGCATGCAAACTGTTTTCCCCAAAAAGCTACTCAAAAATCAAAAACTAGCCCATAAATAGCCCCTTTTCAGTTTGGAGCCAAAAAAAACATTTGAGCTATGTGTTTTGGCAGTTTGGCACCAAAAATTACAAATTGAAATTCAAAATTTGAGTCCTAATTCGAAAATTTGCAATTTTTCAAAACTCGGCAAACTTCCAGAAGCCATAACTTTTGATCCAGAACTCCGTTTTTTAAACTGTTTGACCCGTTGGAAAGATCTCAGAGTGAAGAATGCACTAAGAACCTTCTCTACTAGTTCTGAAAATTTTTGGGCTCGTACTGGACCATTTAGTGTCTCAAACTAGACTAGGAAAGTTTTTCAGGCAAAAAGCAGAAACTGAAACTTGAATAACTTTCAAACTGTGAATGATCTTATCTTGATTCTTTTTCCAAAGTGCTTATTTTTCCATCCTGAACCTTCCCATAAATTTCTATAGATTCCCATGCTTTCAAATTCACACTTGCTAAAAATAGCAGCTGAGTAGAAAAATAAAAAAAAGCAGTTCTAAAAGTTGGGAATTCTTATTCGACGAAAAGGGTATCTAGAAATGCAAAAAATCTACAGAAAGAAAACAATAGGAACATAAATGGAAAGCATATTTTTGGGTGATGCAAGATTTCCCTCACACCACTGGATGCTCCTGCATCAGACACCCAGGGTAATTTGATAAGTGACCCTGTCACATCTCAGATGGTTGAGGAAAACCCAAACAGTCAACCTCTGTTTTAGACAGCTAGGATGAATCTTCCACATGCCTTCCTCTCCACTTCACTAGATATTCTTCATATTGTCTATTTCTATTATTCCTTCCCACATGACTATTAAGAATTTCTTCAATCTCCTCCTTCTCTGAAGTAGGTTTTGGAATGCCACACTGTTCCATTGTTGGTACTTCCTTTGTGTCACCTCCATGATACTCTGTCAAATTTAAAATATTGAACACATGGGAAATGTTGAATCCATCTGAAAACTCTACCTCATATGCATTCTCTGATTCATGCCTCTTCAAAATTTTATAGGGACCAAACTTCTTCAAAATTTTACAGGGACCAAACTTCTTCATCTTCAATTTGTTATAGGTTCCCACTGGAAACCTTTCTTTCCTCAAGTGGACCATCACTTCATCACCAATCTAAAACTCCTTATACCCCCTCTTTTGATCTGCCTTAGCCTTATACTGCATATTCATCTTATTAATATGTTCTCTTACCTTCTCATGTATATTTTTGATGTGCTCTACAAAGTCTTCGGCTCGACACTTGTCTTCTTCTCTTGGTCCATCTTCCTCAATTCTAGAGCAGTCCTGGGACTGCCTCCATATACAATCTGGAATGGTGATCTACTAGTACTTCTATTGACATAATTATTATAAGAAAATTCTACCTGGGGTAAGATCAAGTCCCATCCCTTGGGTTTATCTCCTACCAAGCATCTCAGTAGGTTACCCATACTTTTGTTCACAACCTCAGTCTTCCCATCAGTTTCTGGATGGTGTGTAGAACTGAACTTCAACTCTTTTTTTAACTTCTTCCACAAGGTCCTCCCAAAGTACCCAACAAATATTTTGTCACGATCTAAGAGTATACTCTTTGGCAGACCATGTAGCCTCACCACCTCTCTAAAGAACAAGTCAGCAATGTGGACTACATCATGGGCCTTCTAGAATGGGATGAAATGTTCCATCTTTAAAAACTTGTCAACTACCACAAATATTGAACCATTCCCTCTCTGTGTCCTTGGAAAAGCAAGAATAAATTCCATACTTATATCCTCCCATGACCTCTATGGTATAGGTAAGGGCTGATACAACCAAGTATTTTGGCTCACTCCTTTAGCCATTTGACATACCCTGCAACTCTGCACAAACTTTTTCACATCATGTGATAATTGAGGCCAATAATAATGCTCACTGATAATGGAAATGGTCTTATCCCAACCAAAATGTCTTGCCATTCCTCCACTGTGCTTCTCCTTTATCAGGTTCTCTCTTATGGAACTCCTCAGAATACACAATTGGCTTCCCTTAAACAACATGCCATCCTAGATTATGAAATCTAGCCACTTCGTCCTATCAACTATAGCAGGCTCCTTGCAAGCTTTCCAAGCCTCTGCAAAATTAGGATCTTCAAGATATAGTGTCTTGAGTTCATTGAACCCAACCACTTCAATCTACATCTCTGTCAACAATTTTTGCCTCCTACTTAAGACATCTACAACCCTATTTGACTTGCCACTCCTATGCTT